>LPNX010868599.1:396790-590915 GCA_001517045.1 Pseudotsuga menziesii
GTAATTTCTTAAATCTGAAAGTCACAATTCAAATTTAACAACCCATACCAACTACTTTTACAACTATGAGACTCTGCTCATAAGGTTTGGCTCTTTTACATGGTATATTTTGGCATAGATCAGGGTCTTACCTCTCACTACCATGCTCAAAATAATCTACCTGAAACATGAGCTTCAAACATCCAACACAATCTTATGCAAGCCGATAGTGACTAGTAGTTGACAGCAATTTCTTAAATTCGAAATTCACAATTCGAATTTAACAACCTATTATGCATACCATATGGTAGAATATGGCATTGGTCGGGGTCTTACCTCTCACTGCCATGCTCGAAATAATCTACTTGAAACATGAGCTTCAATCAACCAAACACTTGGTAAGTCTGGATGCATATAACCTTTTCATTGCTACAACCATCACTGAAGCATTTTCAGAATTTATAAAATTCAATACTTCCAGCTGTTAGTCACATCAATATATACCAAAACTCATTTACTTCATGCAATCATTATCATACTAACATTGCAAGGTATAGTCACAACATTCATGCAATTTAAACGAAGTGGTTAAATACTCCTTACTTCACAAGCGTATCATTCACACCACCTTTCTCTTCAATAGAGCGTTTCTGGTAGCCAATTGATCATGACTATCCTGCATTCAGAACAACCTTTGAAATGGTTCCTGAATTGTCATTAATTCATCATCTCGGTCATTAGTCATTCATAATATCACATGCACTCATATCAATGCATTCATGCAATGCACCACAACATTTGCACCTATGCTTATGCAATTAGTCACTCACACCCTTCATATGCATACATCCAATGCATAACTACAAGATTCATAAAATCTTCTTAATGCATGTCCATTCAATGCTACCTTGCACTGATTATGCATTCAACCATACCATGGCCTAACCACGACTACCTCATATAGGATGCATTATTATAATCAAGATCATCAGTACTTCTTTCCTTGGGCTACTAAGATCAATCAACATATACAGGCATAACACCTTTCTATATTCAAATATCCACACGGTATGAGGTCTCTTACCTGTACCAATCCATGGAATTTGTCATAAGCAAATTCTTACCTACATGGGTCGTACTTACACCCTTGACATGACCAATTTAGTTGGTCCTTTGTAGGAGACTGTCGCATTTGCTCACTAACTTTTGTTATGGACTTGTTGCCTTATCCCTTCCTTCATAGGGTTTCCGGTCACATTCATCAGCATCAGCAACATTTTCATCCGTGTCCATGTCATCGTTGGTTTTTCCACTAATGCCAACATCAAAGCAATGATTATCATTAGTGGTTCATACAAAACATATCCTCATGCATTTCATGCATAAAACTTAGGAAATGTAGCTATAATCAGCAAGACAGGGTTTTAAGGGAACTTCCCTCTTCAAGTCTTTCATCCTTTCATGGGACTACTCTTCTACATAGCAGCTGATTGACTTCATAGTCCTTGCTACCCCTAGGCATGCAACTATCCAGATTTGTCCCTTTGATAGCAGTGTCCATCATTAGCACTTTGCTGCTTCATGCTCAGGTTCTGGTCACTTGTCCTTGTTCCCTACCGGATAAGCTTTCCAACGTCTATCCACATGCTTCATTCCGACCTCATGTGTGAAAACCACACCACTTCTAAAATGACGATTTTCACCAAATCTTTGCATTTTTACACACAACTTTATTCGAGTTGGGAATGCTAACTTCAGCCACCTGTAGGAGCAAGTCTAGGAAGATTCAGGAAAATATTTCTATCGGGCGAAGTCAGTGCATACAACGAGGAGCACTCATTAACTTGTAGGTCTCATTTCCGATGCAACATTCAATTTTGTTTTTTTTGAATTCTGGGTTTGACTCATTTGCCCAAAACATAGAATTTTCTTTTCATAGGAACGACTGTCTCAGGGGACGATGGGGGTCAAGGGGGCTTGCCCCCTTGTGGCTTCCCTAAATACACTGAAAAATAGCTCAAAATCTACTGGAAAGAAATTCCACGGAAAACTCAAATTTTCCCCGTGCAGAATCGGGTCTCATTTCATCTAAATCTCCTACAGAATCGGCTCTCGGAACCATTAATTGTTCCGCAACGGCGGCTCATGGAACACATTCTTCTTCTGATCGGCGTCGGCAGTCTTTCTCGTCGGAAGACTTAGTGCTTTCGCTTCCGCAACGACGGCTCACGGAACACTTTCTTCTTCCGATCGGCATCGGCGGTCTTTCTCGTCCGAAGACTTAGTGCTTTCGCTTCCGCAACGGCAGCTCACAGAACACTTTCTTCTTCCGATCGGCGTCGGCAGTATTTCTCGTTGGAAGACTTAGTGCTTTTGCTTCCGCAACGGCGGCTCACGGAACACTTTCTTCTTCCGATCGGCATCGATAGTCTTTGCACTTCGGAAGATTAGTGCTTTTGGATTCCGCAATGGCGGCTCACAAACCACTTTCTCTTCCGATTGGCGACTGTTTTCTTACAAAATTTCAACTCTCGACGTCGGCGGTCTTTCCACATCGGAAGCCTAGTGACTTTGGCTTCCGCAACGACGGAAGTCCGTTCCACCAGCTCTTCCGCTACGTTGGAAGTCAACTTCACTAACTCTTCTGCAACGGCAGAAGTCCACTTCGCTAACTCTTCGGATGGGGAACACTTAGACAAATTTTTCTTTTCGGCTTTCTTCCAACTATTCTGTCGGGCATGCTTCCGCCACATCGGAAGTCCTTCTGCCTGGCTCTTCCGCAACGGCGGAAGTACTTCCCGCTAGTGGCCCGACCGCTCAACACTTAGACCAAATTTTTCAAAAATTCTTTTCCACTGCTGCACCTCGTCGGATAGCCTTCTGACTACACCTTCCGACGTTTTGGAGGAGCTTTCCACTAGCTCTTCCGACTGTCAACACTTAGACATTTTTTTTTTGGAAATTTTTGCTGTCATAAAATTCTAATCCTTGCTGGGTAGAAGGCAATTCTGCTTCTGTCACTGCATCCTGGTGGTCCATTCAGGCCCATGCTGCAACATGATCTCTGATACCACTCTGTCACGTCCCCATCCCTCCGACCGGCGAAGAGGACGTGACAAACACCACCAACAAGCGGGCAAACAGCCCCATGAACATAACAAACATCAATGCTGGAATTAAAACTTACAAGCATAGACAGATGCAGAATGAATCAACATTCAACGGAAGCAACACACATACATTTCCAACATAAAACATGTTCATCATAATTCATTATACAATAGATATAAATTGTAGAGACAAAACAACCAAGATTACTTATCTTTTGGATGGAGAATTCACCCCGCAACTAGCTACGTTGTTGCAACGTTCCACCTAACCATAGGCCAGAATGCTCATCAATCTCTCAGCAACGCTGCCACCCTCGAGCTGGGCATGATTCCTCCAGGATAAGGGTCATTGCAGGCTTACACAAGCCAATGGACACAATCAGTTAAACCAACATCGCTGGGTTTACTAGGCCTTCAACAATCGGCCAAGCCAGCACAGTCCGAAGACCAACCACTGCATACCCGCAGCAAAAGAAGAGGTTCACCGCTCTGTGATGAAGGCAAGACAACCGGGGACAGTCCCAAACCAATGATGAGCCACAGCTCAAACCCACAAGGCAGCACATAGTTTTCCTTGGCCCTAGCGTGGCCAAAACAACTCAGCAACAACCCAAAATAGGGTGCATCAACAACATAACCCCACAATGAATGATGGCAAAAAACCACAGTCCACAAAGGATGATAACAACATTCCCAGCATAGCCATGGGAAACTCAACCAACGGATGTGGCAATCAACAGCCAACCCAACATCCAACCGTCCCTAACACATAATTACTCCATGCAGTCACTGAAGAAACTACACAGACCGAAAATGGGGAAAGAGGACAAACTCACAGCCTGTGCGTAAAGGAAGGAAACAGTCCCAAACGGGGTAAGGAAACACACATGCACAGTCCGAAATGGAAACAAAGATCAGAATCTCAACAACATCCAACAGTCGTGGAAGAGCAACAACAACCCAAATCGTGGGTTACACAAACAGCAAGACATCACGGGTTAAACCAACAGCAAGGCAGAAATCGTGGATTAAAGCCACGGTCATTCACATACCAGCAGAAATCGGGCCCCTTGAGGCCGTTTCACCAACTTGCTGCATGCACAATCAAGAAGATCCGCGACTGGTGCGTGAGGAAGACGAACTAACCTCCGCCTACGCGTCCCTTTGTGAGCGTGAACAACTCCCTTATGCATGCGGATGAACAGACTTCGGCTCTGCGTGAGGAAGAGCCGACCATGGAGAGGACAAACAGACCACCATTGTGAAGGTTGGAAAACGTGGGAGAGAAGAGTGAATGCAGTCATGGGTGGAGTGGGCACGTGAGCAAGGGGACTAACAATCCTGCCACCCCACTCCCAAAACAATAACTGCCCCAACCACCAGCAACCATTCTCAAAGAAGGTGGTTGGATAAAACAATAAAGAGGTTGAAGAGGTTGGATGAGACAAGGAAGATGTAAAAACAAAACAAGGTGGCAACACATGGGTTTCCCTCTCATGACCAAGGTTTGACATCCCCCACCCCTTATCCTTTGGAATCATGCCCTTTTTGTTCAACGTTGCACTGCCATAGCTGGTTGTGGTTTATTTTATTTGATGTGCGTGTTTACATGATGCCGAATTATAATGTGCCAAACAAAATGACATACCATCGGCAACTATCCCCATTGCCGAAACATACACGACCAAATCGATGGTGGGGCTTTTGCCTTTAGCTCCTCACCACGATTAATTACATTATATACATCATGCAAACGGGGTCAAAAATGGGACGTTACAGGAGAAACAAATGAAACATGGAGTTAGACATTTAAAAGAAAAAAATGAACCCATTATGAATCTAGAGATTGCATTAGGAACCTTCTTTAAAATCCCCTTACACATCTAATGAACAATTGTATGTTTCCATCCTTGCATTGGTAAGTGCAAATGGAAATGTTGTAATTACTATAAGTAACTTCCATAATAATTATACAACTAAGTTTGAGGTAATTAAGCCTTGGAAACTATATTTTGATGGATCAGAATCTAAAGGAGTAGGTGCTATTTATGTTCCAATTCATCCTGAACAAAATCATACACTTGATTATTACATACTATAGTTCAAATTCACCATTGATACAACATTATAAGAAGTCTTTATCTCATATTAAAAAAGGATGTTGAAATAAATGTTAGATAATTGAAGGTTGTTCGTAACTTTGAAATAATTATGAGATAGGTAAGAAATTCCATTCATTACAATTTGTCTCATATTAAGAACTACTAGCAAAAGATATGCAATTTACTTTTGTCATTTGATAAATTGAATATCAAATCAATACCTAAGCAAGAAATTGTAGACTTTGACATGTTATCCATCTGAACTTGTTTAACTGATAGGGAAACTACCTACTATTAGTTGAAATTGTTTTCAAGCTCACCTTACAAGAAAACATTTAAAATTAGCAATCATTTAATGAACAAAAATAGATCTTATAATTGTTAGCCAATGATAGAACCTTTAAATATGCAACATAGATAATGAAGAACATGCTAAAGCTATGTCCAATTATGAAAACGACATTATGAATTTGAAAGGAAAGAAGATGCCCAAAGCAATCTTGGAGTTGTTGTTGCACCTACAATACCAATTATAGAAATGAACCAATACCAAGAAAAATAACTTGTATATGTTTATTTATATGGAGAGATCACCTTAGCATATCGGATTTCAATGAGAACATCTTTAGATGGATGGCCTAGAACATTGACACCATGAAAACACCAATGCATAATCTCTTGCGTTCTTTACAAATAACTTTGTGTAGTACCATGTTATCAACAAGGTATTTTTTAAGGATTCAAAGAATAGACCTAAGTATAGTATTCCAAGCGATTATTTTGGATTGAAAACACCATACATATCGATAGGTAGAATTGTACAATTTACTACTAAAACTTGTAAATTTCGACCAATTTTTTACAGTAAAAATGACCATTTAATGATTTGTTTTTTGAAAAAAATGCCAAAAAATATTCAATTGGATAAATTTCACCCCTAAAATATACCTTAGTTATCAACACTAGAGCATTTAACAATCCCAAAACAATAAACTTAAGTACTTGTTGCATAAGAGGGAGGTACAAAAACTTATGAAAGTTTTTTAACATCGAGATTTCTTTTCTTGGAAATACAAAAATTCAGAAGCATATGCCACTAAATTTATCCAACATACCATACTATTGAAGTAAGAAACTAAATATTTTCGTTAAAAATTGTGATTTGGTCACCCTACATTAGAACTGTTGATTCAAAAGAAGTCGAAGACAATCCCTTAAATACCTTCTTTTCATGCAGTAATATATGCACTGCACATTGAAAATTGAATGGTTAACCTTAATCTAGTCAACTAACATTGTTACATTGTTTTATCTTTTGTGGCCACTTGATGACCCTACTTCTTATTGATTGGGATATAATTTTAACTTATCAATTAGAACCTACACTATAATATTATCAACATAAAATCATGTAATGTGTTATGAATACTTAAATTTCATACTTCATATACACACATATATAAAGAAATATATCGGTGAACATGTAATTCAACCTACTTAGTCTCAATGGTCATCCATTATAATTGTAACCTCACATGAGGAGATGAGACATGTCCAACAACACTTCTGTAGGAAAAACATGTTCAATGCCACTTGACTTTTTGTAACATTTGTTTTTATCCATGTTACAAAAGTCATGCATAGTATAATCTATGGATTGCACCCTAGGACAATCATCATTAGTCATACAAGTTATAGGCAAGTGAATGATAAAAATGAAATCTATTAACTCTTGAAGGTGTTAGTTCATTGAAATGTATGACACCATAGTGTGGTTAATATGGTTTCCTTTAAAGTAGCAATCCATGGAAAAACATGATCCTTGGTGTAATTGATAATGTTGTTGACTCTTGAAGGTGGTAACTTAGTTTACACAATGAATCTTCCGTAGAGGTGTAATGAGAGGCCGAAGGGCCCATTATAGTAAGAATAATGTAGGTATGGTGGCCATTCAGTGTAAAGTGGAATGGTTTCACTATGTTTTTAATAATAAAACAAAGTCTACTAGATAGTTAGCATCGAATAAATGTAAAGTGGTTTTGTTAAAGAAGGCCCACTAGGTAGGTAGCATTTGGTTGTGATTAGGATTTTCTAGATATTTATAAATATAAATGGAGTTTTTCTTATGAATCAAGTATTGGAGCTTAGATCATTAGGAGGTTTCCCCTTTGAAGAGGCAAATGATTGAGAGTTGATCATTACATAAAAATATCATATATATGGTGTTTCCCTACCTTAAAATTTTTGGTATAGAATAAAGTGTTGATCATTTTTTATATATTTTGTGATTCGATTTTAGGGTTAAGGGTCATAACAAGTGGTAGAAAACCTAAGAAAGAGCTATGATACCACTTGTTAGGATCCTTAACCTTTAAAGTTGAATCATAAAGAATATATAGGAAATAGTCAATACTTTATTCAATATCAAACCATTAAGGTTGAACAACATCATTGTTCCTTTTATGGAATGGTCGCCTCTTGTTCGCTTCCCTCTTCAAGGTGACAACCTCTTGTTGAGCTAATATCCATGGCAATATACTCCAATACATAATTCATAAAGAGATCCATCCTTATTTATAGATAGTTATACAAATCTAATCATAATCAAATGCTAAATACCTTTTTGGGCCCTATTTAAAAATACCAAACATAATGGACCAAATCCACTTTACATTGAATGACCACTACCTACAATACTATTCCTTTGAAGGGACTTTCACTCCCATTACATCCCTAATAATGATCCCACTATTCCATCCCCCTTCAGATTGTGTTTCCCTCCTTGCTTCCAACGATGATGTATAACCATAAATCATGGTTCGATGTATAGGTTCTAACCACAACATTGAAGTAGTTTATGAAACGAGGGTGCCATGTAGAAATGTTGGCCTTCATGCATAATTAGTTCAAGAAGACTGTCCATAAAATCGAGTCCCATGTCTTGATGCTCATGTTAAAACCCAACATATGACCCATGAGCTCAACGAATTCCTAAATACTATGCAACAAATTCTCATCACGATCATGTGGATTCAAATAAATATAAACACCCATGTTCAAAATATCATCCACATAGTTGCATAAAGTAACTTGTTAAATGAACACTACAATTAAAAATATGCAAGATGAAAAATGATATTCATAGTTTGCTCTTGAATTCCCTCAATTATGTTCTCTTCATATGGTGGAATAGAGTCATCAAAGATAAGTAGCAAGTAGTTGTATTCCCAGATGTAAGGTTTGTCGTTACACCAAAACCTGCAGATTTTGGCGAACATTTGAAACCCAGCACAAGGCCCTATGACCAGGAGTGGCGGTTAGTCCACTTGTTTTATATTCCCAGAGGTGCAGTGGTTATACCATGTGGAGGTACCCGATACTCCAACACCCCGCCTTCGACGTAGCTTGGGGGAATTAAACCTGAGACCTTTGCTCTGATACCATGTAAGGTTTTCCGTTACACCAAAACCTGTAGATGTTGGTGAAAATTTGAAACCCAGCACAAGGCCCTATGACCAGGAGTGGCGGTTAGTCCAATTGTTTTATATTCCCAGAGGTGCGGCGGTTATACCATGTGGAGGTACCTGATACTCCAACACGAGAAATGGAAATTGTCCATATACTAGTCATTATAAGCCTCCTCTCAATCACACTAGGCATGTATGTATCTTGTATACTCTTCTTAGATGAAATTATAATTTTGGTGATAAAGGATCTCCTTATTTTCAAATGATTGAAATCTCCATAACTAGTTGGAAATTTTCCTGAAAAGTTTGTAAGGTTTTTAATACTACCATTTGATCCTCCCATGGCATGTAAGTTTCTCAACATTACCATTTTTGGTTCCATCAGGGTCTTGATATTCCAAATTTTAAATGTCCCCAAATTCCTTTAAATTGATTATAACAATGACTATGACCCCAATATGAAATGTCACCTCCATTATGTCCAATGGTGTTGGTCCTACTGCAACTGGGTTCATAAACTAAGAGGTAATTAGGCGCCAATAATTTTGTATGGGGTTTTTTGGGCCCCAACTTAAAATGGGTATAACTTCTTTAATACTTATAGGATTTTCATTTATGATCTCAAATAATTGGAAATGCCTTGTCCACTTCGTTTCAATCGGTGTTGGTTTGGATACAATTTGGGTACTCTTTGAAAATATATCATCTCTGAAATAATCGTAGTCATCCTCAATAAATATTAGAGAAGATGATTTTAAATCAATGACATCTTCACTTCTCGAACTTCAATTTGAATTTTTTTTTTGAAATTGGGTATTTTTGAGAGAAGCTTAGATTTTCAATTTGTTTATTTAGATTCTACATAGAACTTCTAATGTTGGTATTAAGTTATTACTAAGAGGGGGGGAGGGGTAAATCAGTAATAGTGAGCAGATATGTAAAATTATGCATATTTTTCCTGCTTTAGAATATTTATAACTATCACAACAATAAACAGAAAAATGCACCAATGATTAAGAACAAATATATATCTATAAATATGTATGAATATGAATATTTATATCAATGGGATATTACAGTCTCCGAACATGAGCACCCACTCATTTCAGATGTTAACTTGATATCAAGTACAACTTGTGGTCTGCTGGCACCGACCTGCAACAACTTCTATATGTGTAAGATTCAAATCACGATCTCCAAGCATCGACTTGAAAATATATCAGTTTGGTTGCGTAGACTACTGCTTTCCGCTTCAAGCTCCAATCTATGAAAGCACTGTGTTCTCAGGGTGCATAAGTAATAACTTCCTTTTGTTCTTCAATTCCAACTGAAAGGATATTATGACCCCCTGAATTTTATTTGCACCCACAAAAAGGATGCTACTGCACCCTGATTGTATTTTCTAGCACAGAATAGAAGGAGGATATAAACCCCCCCCGATCCTTCCCCTGTTCGACCTCCCTTATATGAAATATGATAGTGTGGAAAGTAGAGAAATGATCTTTTCTTCAAGTTCCGCAACTGTTGAATTATTCTTATCTACGTTAGAAAATTGCCCCAAAAAAAATCAGATCTGTGTCTTCATTACGCAATGGACGAATCCTTGATCTGCACCTTTGTATCTGCGTCTGGATAAGTCCATTCTTCAAGATACGATGTGCGAATATAACTACGATATGCATCTTCTCAACTGATCATGAGACCAACAATTGGAATAAGTAATCACAATCCATTAATCAATATCAATCCTCATAATGAGTAAATAATATGTAATACAATGGTTATACATATAGGGGATTTCAAATTCATAAAGAGGAAGTTGAACCTACCAACATGGACTGACTCCGGATCTAACTCAGTGCGCGAAAATCACCACTAGAGCTCACTAATGCAACTCTGGATCACTAAAACAGTTCACAACCATTTAACTAATGAGGGTATGTGAGAGAATGCACCCTACTTCCCCTGAATAATGGAAATTGGTGCTAGGACGACTAATAGTGATATAATTGATGGGAATCCCAACATAAATAGACTTAATTGAATACCTACCAGAGTCAACTGCTAGAGACTATTGGTGGCACTCAAAGTGGGTTCCTAAACTATAGGGATTGGTCCTTGGGGAACCTAAACTCATGCAGATAGGTGCAATAAGTGGAATATGTACCCTAGGTGTGTCCCCCATGCACTAGTGCAATTATGAAGACCTTCTAAGCTAGGAAAATGTCAAATAGAATATGTTGTCAAAGGAAGTGGGAAAAGGTAGGATTAATAATCCTAACAACCCCCTTTAATCATAACTTTGAACAACCTAAGAAGTGGAAATTGAGACCAAAGGTCACCCATACAATCTAGATGAAAATATAACTACTTAACAAACAAGGAAACATGGAAAAACTAATGGGACACCCCCCCCCCCCCCCAAAAAAAAGAANGCAGTGTGGTGGTCTTGGTGTGCACTAGTTTCCCGAGACTGTGGATGCGAACCTCTCCAAACTAAATGATTATTTCTAGATGGATTTTCCTCTTTGGAAGAACATGGATCTTCTCAACTGAATCAAGAACATAGTGTTAACACACTTCAGTCGATAGGGGTTCACTCACTGTCGACACCCTTTGATGCAATCTCCCTAAACACCTCCCTAGACAAGTTTCACCCTATACAACAACACCTGCGAAGAAGATGCAGTCTCACCTGAGATGTTTGAGGGAGGGTTGCAGGAACCACGTTTCCGCAGAAAGGAAGAGGAGTTGCACACTTAATCTTACTCTATTGCAATGGAGTTCATATATCCAGGATATTTTAACATATCACTTATCCAAGTTATTTATCATCATTCGCAGCAGTTCTAATATCACATCAATTCATGATTAAAATTATCTGAACAAAGATATCGACATGTAAGAACCCATTAACCACATAAAGACTTCGCATCATCAGATCCCATAGATTTAGACACAAATAGATTGCATCATTCATATCATAGATCACATCATTTAGATAAGAAGAACATCATATATCACATCATTCCAATTTAAAACAAAGATAGAGTTTTCACTAATGCTCATCTCATATTAGCGTCACAAATCAAAATACATCCCTTGGTCGAAAGCCTCAGACCAAAATCCATTTGTCCATAGATCACAAAGTAAGTCGCAACCATAAGATCACACGATACAAAATATAAAGAGGTACGCTCCGAGATGATATAACAACTACATTCCTAATATCTATTTATAGTCTTGTGCCTTTACAAAAAGTTCCACATAAAATGAATTTATAACTAACTCGAACCAAAATTCTAACTACTTTCGACTAGACCGACCACACTTGTCGGTAACTTTCTCTTGGTCAGTCCACTTTGACACTTGTCTCTATCTCCTGTGCTGCACCTTGCCCACTTGATCACCTTACCAACAAGCCCCCAACACAAAATTGTGGCTCGTCCTTTAGCCACGTCAGCTGGATATCGTTGGTTTGTTCAACTTGGCCTGGAAGCTGTCATGTTCTATTTGCATCTACTCGACCTCTTCTTAGACCTTTGTGCTCAGTGCTATGCATTATTCTACTTGTTTTTCTATGGGATGATCTTAAGATAATTGCGACACTTAAGTTTGTGCCTCCTGTTTGGTCGCAAGTCTTTCCATAACATTTAGTGCTAGTTGCTCTGCGTCCTCATGGATCTAATCTAACCGTACCGTCCTGCTTTGATGTCGTTCTCTTGACTTGGGAAATATTTGATGTAATGCTTTCAATGCTACCGCCTTTGTCACTTGCATGATTGGGGCCATTGTTCACAATGATCCCGGTGTCGCTTGCAGCTGTGCCTCTGCCTCATTGAGCTGCACTCCTAATTGCTGGAGCTAGTCATCGTTTCTTCGACAATGGAGTTAGATTCTTTCTCAAACTCTTCGAGCTGTGTTTCTGCTTCCTCAATCTTGGCTCTGCACTCTACTAACTATTCAGGTGGCGTACTTGGTATTGCATGTGCCTACAACTCCTAGTTCTCTTTCTTCAAGTCAGTGACTATTTGTCCTAGTCTCACTACCTTTTCTTTCGCAAACATCTCCGTAGTGATTTCTGGAATTTCTTTGCACGCAGCTGAGATGACTTTATACAGTCACTCCCTGTCATCGAAGGCCTTGTTTTTTTCCATCACCAATACCTCTTGCTCCTTTTTCATCCGTTCTATCTCATCTTTCGCTTGTGCTATCTTATTCTACAATTTGAATAATTGATCATGCATAATCTCCTCATGGTCTGTTATTTTTTGACTTGCTGCATTCTGTAGGCATGCTAGCATATACATCGATAGCTCATTGATGTCAAGGTTAATCAAATCGAATTTCTTCATGCTCGCATCGACATCTTCACTTCCCTTTTCCAGTGCGCACAGTGGAATCTACACAAACCACACCCTTTTTCCAGTACTTATCTCTACTGCTCTTTGCAACACATCCATCTACGACACCTTCTATATAATTGAATTTGTTAGGGATTGCAACAAGTCAAAAAATCACTGTCAGGAAAGGCAATAGTGGATAAGTTAGCAGATTATTTCTAAAGATTAGTTAATTAGGAGTTATAGTTTATTTTCAAAAAATAGTTATTAGTTAATTAGTTATAAAATGACAGATGTAAACACACTTATGACCTATTTTTAGAAGTTAGTTATTCAACTCATGGAGCGATTTTGTATAAGAACCAATTTTTGTAATGAAGAAAGGGTTGGAACCCGTTAGAATTTAGCATTGTATTTTGAGATCCATCTTTTAATAAAATCATAGAGCCGAATTTGGCATTTTGCAAAGATTCATGTGTTGTATATGTTTCAGTATGTACTTTTTTTTCTTATGTGAATGCGTTTCTTGTTACTTACTTCCACATTGTTTTCCCTTTCATGTTTGAAATAAGTTTTTAATAACACCTAATTCATAATAATATGCTCTGCCTATTGATTTCAACATTCACCAAACCTATTCATCTAAATTTAATGTTGGATTTACCCTAGTTAGATTCCCATGTTAATGAACTGTTTTTCATTTCTTCTATAATCACCAGACCAAAGCATTTTGACTATAATAAGATTGCTTCCCCTCCTTTGATAAAATTACCATGCAATAGCAGTGTGATTGCTACAATTATTCTAACTCCATGCCTAATGTGCAATTTCCTTGTTTCAACCAACAACAATCCTAAGTTTATTTCTTGTTCATATATTTGGCCTCGTGAAAACAATTATTGAGAGATTCCTCTCCAGAGAGAAATAAGCCAACTTTATTTCCTAAAGCTTGGCTTTGTGGTTACCTTGAGATTTACTCTTTATAATTGGGGGTACACTTTAAGTGATAACAGAAGTTAGAAATAGAAGATAAAACATTATAGAAAAAAGAAAGGCCGAAGTCGATATAGGAAAAATATCATAAGACACAACAAATTATACATGCTCAAAAGCAATTTAGAGGAATGGACAATTTGATGGGTGCAGAGTTAGCACATTATTTTGAATAAAGCAAGCTAAAAATAAATGTTATGCATAAAAAAAGAGAACTTGGAGATAATTCAAGTAGAGTATGTGCGAGGTAGGTAGAGGATCACACAAACAACATTGTTTAGATATCAATGGTAACATGCATGGAACAATGTGATAGTATGCATGGTAATTGAAATGGAAGGAATCAACGCAATTAGAATTTGAATAATCCAAGGTGAGCTACATGGTATTGAATAGTTAGAAACAAAGTTGAGGATGAAGAAAGAAAATAAAGATAAACATAAACAAATCATAGCATTCGAAGGTGAAGATTCAAATGAATTTGAGGACGAAGAAAGAAACATATGAGGAAGGATATAAAAACAAACCGTTTGAGGTGAAGAGTCAGGTGAATGATATTTATAATTATAATAATTAAGAGAGTAATCCTAGGTAATTATCCAAATTATAGTAGAGAGTCCACTAGTAAGCAAGATACCAAAGAACTATAGTTTTTGTAAATTATGTATGTTGTAGATTAATTATAATGAGAGTATTGTTTCCCTGAGATTGTGCATTGGTTATTATTAGTGGATGTGTACCTTTTTTTCCTAAGAAAAATATTGCAAGATCCCCCTCCTCTTTCCCAAAATATCTGAATGGAGCGAGATTAATTTTCCAACCACCATAATGACTAGTAACCTAGTGGGCACTCGGAATTTTCCATAATTGAACCTTAGCTAGAATAAGATGAAAGACCTCACACTGAACTTTTCCTTTTAAAAATATGCTTGATCCAATTGAACTAACTCATTGTGCTGGTACAAGGAATATTTATGTGTAATTATTTGAATCCGCTGCTATGTTCTATCTTTGTAAATCCATTAACTTGTAAGTTTCTATGTTGTGGAGTTGTTGATTGAACACTCCACCTAGACTACACCATTTTGGTTTTAGAACAAGATTTGAGCTTATGGAGAAAGAATAGAGAAAAAATGAGGTGCTAAGAGGATGACATAAGTTATGTGGGGAGAAACTATGTGAAGAGGTGACAAAGAGATTGTAATTAGAGAGATATAGGACTAACAAGTGAAATGGAAGAGTTGGAAAATATATGACAATGCAAAGAAGAAAAAGTCTGTGAATACTAACTAAAAGAAGAGGAAATTAAGGAGATGCAGGATACATTGTGAGATCGTTGAAGATAATTAATTAAACATAAATCAAAGTTTCTTGTTATGGGGGAATTTTTAAAGAAAAGGAGTTGATAGAGTAGCTTGACAAAATTCATATATATTTCAATTTTGAAAAGAGATGAAATACATTTGGATAGTGTGATGGTGAAATGGCACAAGTGTGATGCATTTTCGGGTATTTGACACAACTCAGGGTGCTTGGCATCAACTACCACGGTATACCTGGATACCACTCTGCTGTCTAGATTCATTGGTAACTTGCAATAGTTGCACTCATAATATAACTCTTCAACTTACAACCATGAACATTAACAATACTTAGGCTCACTTTTTACTATGTCACTGCTCAAGCTTAACTCCCTCTCAAGCAAGGCTCGATTATTCTCCACATATGAGAATGATATATTGGGTAACGATAATAACCTCCTTTATGGGAAGGGCGAGAGATAAATATCTCTACCAAGGACTAGGTTACTTGAACATGTAACTTAATTTGATAACATACTTATTGACAGGCTATTGCTAGAATCCTTGATATGCTGACTGAAATAATCACTGACATGCTGCTGCACCATACCCTTGATATGTTGATTGACAGACTCATTGACACATCTCTACACAAGGTAACTCAAACCCAGGATTTAATTTCCCTAAGGAAATAACTGCCTCAACTACCTCCCTCTCTGGAAGCATTAAATGATTGGGGTGCATGAGTTAGAGTGACATTTGATGTCTCATCAGTCCTTTACAAGACATATGGATATTTTCTATTGAATTCATGGATTCAATATGTTCCTCCCTAACCTTAGGAATATCATGCCCCATGCTCTTGTTGCTTCACGTAGTTAGTTGTAGATTTCTTTATTATTATCATGCATATGTACATCATATTAACAATGTTTCTTCACTTGACCAACACATGGTTCTATAACGATATTAATTGATGATATATACACTCATATATATTCAATATGTACATATAAGGGTATTTCCTTAGTATGTTCTTCACAATACTTACAATTGTCAGAGCTATTACATCATTCACATATTTTATGTCAAGGGTCAAGACTAGGGACATTATAGTACCCTCCCCCTTGAAACAACACTATCCTTAGTGCAATTCAAAACTGAACAAAAATGGGTATTCCTGCCTCA
The DNA here is from genome assembly GCA_001517045.1 of Pseudotsuga menziesii. Classification (NCBI taxonomy): domain Eukaryota; kingdom Viridiplantae; phylum Streptophyta; class Pinopsida; order Pinales; family Pinaceae; genus Pseudotsuga; species Pseudotsuga menziesii. The sequence continues at coordinate 413,274 of LPNX010868599.1, forward strand.
TGATGTCTTCCATATCTCACATAGATTCATCTCGGCCAAAGTGATTCCACTGCACCTTTACCCAACCTATGGCACAATTTTTGAGCACTGTCTATTTCTTGCCTATGATACACACATGCTCCACTTGGAACTCTCCCTCAGGTTCCACCTGAATCAAATTCCAATCAATAATATGATTAGGATCATGTATATACTTCTTAAGAAAATAAATATGGAATACATTATGAGATTTCATATGCACAAACAATTTAATCCTATATTATGTAACTAGCCCTATTTTAACAAGGACTTCAAAAGGTCCACAATATCTCAGAGTTAACTTGGCACAACTTTCGAGATTTAAGGAGCTCTTCCTAGGCTTCTCCCCCAGATATAATGTTCTCCAAATTTAAATTATATATGCAATATTTTTGTATTTTCATAATTCTTCTTTATATCATGTATTGCTTTCAAATTCTTCCTGATCTTAATCATCTACTACTCCATTTCCTTAAGAATTTATGGTTCAAGTATTACCCTATTCACCAAGTTTTCCCAAATTACTGGAGTTCTTCAATTCTTTCCATACATGAAATTGAATGAACTCATACCAAATGATGCTTGATAACCATTGTTGTAATAAAACTCAACAAGATGCATGTAGTCCTCCCACTTACATGGCTTGTCCATAGCATACATCCTTAGCATATCTTCCAACGCTTGATTTATCCTCTTTTTTCTGACCATATGTTTGTAGATGGTAAGCATAAAAAGGAGAAAAGGTAGCATGTCAGGGGAGAAAAGGAAGCCTTTGTCATTAATGTCAAAGGGGGAGAAATTGGAATCTTGAGAAATTGTTGCCATCAATGCCAAAGGGGGAGAATGTTAAGTATGGTTGTCATTGATGTCAGAGAAGTTCCTTAATTACAAAGGAATAACCTAGGACAGGATGACATGGCATGTAGGTTGAATTTTACACAAATAAAATCAACATGTTGTCCTTCATGCTCTGGATACTTTACCTTCCAAGTTTGATGAAAGTAAGAATCCACCCTAGGTGACCTTAGGTTTTGAGAAACTATCTAAGGGTCAACACATAAGTTCATAAGGACATTTTCAAATTCCCACCAAATGCAGTCTTTGTGTAAATAAATTCATCAAAAAACATGGTTATGTTCTTTGGTGATATGTCTATCTACCCACAGTTTTTATCTTTCTTTCTGGTGGTTACATGTGCAAGAAGTAAACTTGCCAAAATCAGAAAAAAACATATTTTGACAAGTGTCAGATACAGGAGATTAAGAGGACATTTTCATATGCAAATCGATGAGGAGGATTGATCAATTCTCTGATAAATTAATTGAGTTTTGAAATAATCATAGTACATGGCCATTGATTGATCATCGATACATGTAAGGATCGATGGATATCCAAACACTAAATAGTGATTTAAGTGTTACATGTATGAATGATCGAGGACAATGAAAGGTAGAAATCGATGGTCGGGATTGGATCCAACACAAGAAGATACGATCTTGTTAAAATTATAGAGGAATTATAACAATCCAATTTAGATAAGACAATCGAAGGACTACAATCCAAGAATGATCGTTAATGGTTGAGGAAGGATCCCAAAGATCAAAGGTGCAAGAATGTTAAACATGCGGAATCCCATTTCTGAAAAAGTTAGAAGGCACATCTGCAATCTGAAACTTGACTACAAAAAGAACATTGCGGCCACATAATTGCGGAATTCATGTTTTGAAATTTTGGAAATGCATACATGCAACCCGCAATTGCAGAAGGAAGGAGTTCCCACAAATTACGAAAAGATTGTTGCGAAAGGTTAATTGCGGAAGGACGGTTTATGGAAAGATAAATTCAGAAAGGTCGTTGTGAAAAGGTAATTGCGGAAGCAGAAAAACAATTTGCGGAAAGATAGTTGCTGAAAGATAATTACGAAAGGATTTCTGTTGCGGAAATGTAATTGCGGAAGGTTTTTGTTCAACACTCCAAAATCACGTGAGAAATTTCTGAAGAGTCACGATGAAGATACGTGACTGTTAGACGAAGAATATTAATTCTTAAGCAGAGTTTATTAATCATAAACAAAGTTAGGATTAATAAGAAGGGATGTGACTGTATTATTTAAAGAAGAAGAAGAATCAGTTGAACATAGTTAAAATAAGTAAGGCATGACCGATAGATTAAAACAAAGTAAATAAAGTGACACATTTTATTAAGGGATGCGTTTGATGGTTGAAGAGACATGAAGATTGGATGAATGTTGTCACTAATAAAAGTTATAAAAGCAAATGTCTGAATTGGAAGTGGTGTGTCACTACAGTTGATATTGATGTAGCATAAAGTAAAATAGAGACCAATAAAGACATAAGAAGATCCAACAGTCTAAAGAAATCAAATTAGGGAGGCAGGGTGGAGCTAGGGTAGGAAGCAATCCCGCATGGGGTTGTAGCCTCCTTCTAGTAGTGGCTAGAAAAGAGGGTGTTTTTGCATCCTTTTTTGTTGTAGAAGGAAGAAGAACTGGGGAGTTGTAGAATCCTTGTCTATTGTAGCAGGAAAAAATATGGGGTGTTGATGCATCCTTTTAGCAATAGTAGATAAAGAGTTTTGTAAAATTCATCTTATTAATGAGTTTGAGTTTTTGGTTTTGTCCTTGAGGTTTCCACAATAAAATTCCGTTTCCTAACTTGTTTGATTCTTTGTGTGTCTTGTAATAATTGTTTTAATAAAAGGAAAATAAGGAAATATTGATTCACCCCCCCTCTTAGTATTGCTGGATAATCCATCAGATACAATGTGAGAATTTGTCATAGCCCGAATATAGTTCATTGAAGAAACCTCACAATTAGTTTTGCAAGAATGCAGAGAAGGAAGAAAATTCAAGCATAACACATGAGAAAAAATAAACTCCATGATTGATATTATTGAACAATAAGAGTTCAATAAATAATACACCTCATGAGAGAAAATCAAATTTATTAAAGGAAATTGAAAAATATCACAGGAAAGTAGGCTTATAATAGAATAAATACCTAATCTAGATAACTATCTATATCCAACTCATAACAAGTGATCACGAATGGGAAAATAAAGGATTGATGGACCGTGAGTGACACAAAATTAGCTAAATCATGGCTTTACAGAGAAAAATATGGAAGAGGTGTAAGGAAAAAAGTAGCAAGCTTACCCAAATAGATCCTAGTTCAACTTCCTTATCCTAATCTTTCAAAAAAAGCAGTAAAAAGTCGTGTTTATCTCAGAAAAGAATGAATAAATCAGGAAATGCACTTTAGGATGTAAAAGCAAGATCATAATAGAATGGTGTGTGCTCCAATGGTCTAAAGTTGGAAAGAGTGGACAACTGTGGTCTAGACTATTGACTTTGGTAGACTAACACATGGAACATTATTTCTAAACACCTATGTACTTAATGAAAGTATTTTAACCTATGATATAGATGGATTTATGTTACAACACTCCCTAAGCTCTCCAAATCAGCTAAACACAATAAAAAACATACCCTTCTCATTCCTCTAACAAAAAATAATCAAATATATTGAAATTGAGATCCCATTGCCTACCAAAACAATAATAAATCATTTAGGGGGTGGGGGAAATTGAATTAAGTCTCCTACACTATCTTTATTGTTTTGATGTCTCTTATCTCCCCAAACCATCCTCCTAATTCTTCATCCCAAATTATTCTTATAAATATTTTGATTTGGGTGAGGAGGGTGAAAATCACAGTGTGGATGGGAATCCCAATTAGTTGATATGTTCCTACCCTCACTTACACTTTATCTCCATAGTTTGATCTTTTCATGATTAATTGATATTTTCACACACAAAATATATATTTCATGTATTTTCCTCCACTTGTAGTTGCTTGTTTTAGGAATTTACTAGTAACTGCTTGCATATTTCTTCTAGAAAAGCAGTGGTTAGTCCACAAGACATTGTCTCTTTGTAGCGCTTCATCTCAATATTCATATCTGAGTGAACTTTGTATACGCTTCTAACCTACACCATTCATGATGTTAAATATTACTATTCATTATTATTAATTAATCATATTATTTACTATAATGATTGATTAAAATAAATAGGTTTTTTAATAATTATTGTTATTAATAATTAACCTTGGTAGTTATTAATAATTATTATTAATAACTAATAATAATTATTAGTGATAAGTGCTAATTATTAAGAATCCTAATTATTTTAATTAATGATTTAAATCAATGTATCATTTAGTAATAATAATTATTACTGATTAATATTAATGGTTATGAATTATTATTTTTAATGAACAATGATAATGGTTAATAACTATTAAAAATTATTAATAATATAAATTATATTTACTTAAGCATATTTATTAAACCATATAACAATTCTAAAAATGTAACAATAAAGATTTTTTTATTTTATGTGTCCTTTTTAGATTATTTATTTATAAAGAAACCCTAATTTAACAATCCCTTTGTTCTCTCTTCTCCTTGATCCTTAGCCAACATGGTCTAATTTTTTGGTTGTCCCATTGAGCGATATTTATGCACACTTGGTGAGCAATTTATCTCTTCAAGATTCATGGTTAATCTTTTCATGATGATGGGCTATGCTATCTATCCCTAAACATTGATTTAAACTAACTTACATAGGGCTCCAATATGCTCCAATTGTAACAAATTACCCCTAATGTGTGAGCTCAAAAATAAAGTTGATGGAAAAAACAAAGTAGCTAAAATGACAATAATCGTGGCTGAATGGAAAAGGAGGAGAACCAGAAGGCACCTGCAAACAAAACAAGGAAACTTCCCAAATATATGATAACTTCCTGAGGCGGGTGAGCCCATGCTCAATAGTAAGAAATCATGGCCATGATAAATACACATTAGATCCATGTCAAAAGTACTTGCTTGGAAAGTAAACATGCACAATGATTAGTGTGAGATATCAAGAGCTTCATGGTACTTTAACATAGAAGTTTAATCTTGTGTAACTCATGAATTGCATTGATGAGATACTATTGTTTGTCCCAAGGTATTAATTAAAAACCAACAATAGCATGAGTCTATATCCTGTGAATGAATTTACTGTATTCAATCATAATAAAACACCGTTTGATTATTAGTCATTGATATATACCTTTGATAGATGTGATGAGGGACACCGATAATGATGATGGTATTCAAGGTACCGAGTACAATATAACAAGCATGAATAGATGTTTTTTAGTCAAATAATTGAATCAAATGATCACTGATGTATACCCACTATCATTCATGAGGAAACTTGCCACTAGTGACTGCGAGATCCAAGGGACTCCAAGGTTCCTAGACCCGTTTCCTAGATAGTGATTTGACATCGATAGGAAGAGATCCACCAGAAGGAGGGCACTAATGCATCCCACATAAACTAACAGGAAACAATGATTAATTTTTTTATATAATGTGGTAGAATTAGAGGAATTTTGAGGTCTAAAATGAGCCTCATAAAAGATATAATAATATATTATGAGTTTGTCATTTTGTAGGAAAAGTATATTTACAACTCACCTCTTGCACTACAATCTATATAACTATGGTTGAGTTCAATTAAAAATATATATAAACATAAATTAATAATAATAATAAATCCTCTTTCATATGACTAGAATCAAGAGCACTCTTAATACGTAAATGCATTAAAGTAAAGTACTAAGAAATAAAATCAAATAAATTACTTTAGTTTTTTTAGTTATAAACTTAATTGAATAAATTCATTCTTTTATATATATATAAAACTCAATTTAATTTATATTTATTAAATAATAATAATAATAATAAATACAAATTTAATTAATTAAAAATTAAACTTACACATTTAAAATTTAAAATTATATTTATTTATGATTGTAAATATATTATTTAAATTTTTTTACTTTTGTAACAAAATAATTTGTTAAAACAAGTTTATATACTTAGTTAAGTGGTTATTTGTTATAATAATAATATTAGATTTTATAATGTTATAATATAATTTTATAACAATTTTAATATATATAAAGTTTAATTTACTTTTACACTAAATTTAATAAAATATATATGAAAAATTAATATAATATAATAATAAATTTAATGTAATATAAATAAAATTTATATAATAAAAAATTATCAAAATATAATGATGACAATGATGATGATTAATGTCCATTGAGACTAACTTTGGTCTATCGGACCTTAAGAAGGATAATACTTGGTTTTCTTTAAAATCTTGTTCCTGTGTTCAAAAAGCTTTTCAAGAAGCTTTCCAAGCTCACTATAGTTTTGGTAAGTTAAGAGATTATAAATGTTTGCATTGTAGAAAATACTATGAAATTTATATCTAATGTGGGTGTAAGCAAGGCACTCTAAGAGAGTGACTTTCATCCTTAACGCTCATAGAATCACACAAATGGCAAACCCTTTCAACCCATGGAGTACTAGGAATAGACCAACGCCCTATTTCTTTATGGAGTTAATGAGAGTTGGTTTTAATCTTGACTATATTAATTTTCTTCCATGAGCTAGTTACCATTGAGAGATATTTCTGATATTCCAAGTTAGGATTAATAACCTCCTTATAGTATCTTAATTTTCTATTAACCGCTAAATTTTCCTCACACTAGAATTTCTCTTTAAACTTAGAAGTAATAATATTTTTAACATTATCAAGGTTATGCAAAATGTTGTATTCATTAATTCCCCAATGGTTTAACCAAGCCATGGTATATTTACACCAACACTGCTTGAGGCGTAGTTGGTTTTGAATTGAGTTTAAAGCAATTTTAGGAATTCTCTCGTTTCCCATGTTATTTATCTTATGCTTGTGCATCAGGTACCTAGTCATAGCAATTCTCTCAATGGGGGGAAGACTCACTTCTATGAGGAGAATAGGATAAGGCGTATTGCTTTTAATTTTGAGTTTATAAGTTATAAACCGCTTCTGGATTTGCTCAATCTTCCTCCAAGATTATCTAGAAATGTTGCACCCTCATACTTCACAACCATACAAGATAATAAGGATGATAATAATTTCAAAGAGTAACTTCTTTTTATCCCACATGACAAGATTGGCTGATTTATAGTTATTTTCAAGACCAAAATAAGATTTCCACCCTCCACTAATCCTTTTCTCAATGCTATAGTTCCAATTGATCTTGTGATAAATATCAATTCCAAGATACTTGTAAGAAGTCACTTCCTCCAGATTTCTATTATCATAAATAAAATTTGCATAGGTCTCTTTCTTATATTTTATAATCATGATTTTTGTCTTTTCAGTGTTAACAGTCATACCCATGTTAACGCAAAAATATTTAAGAATTCTTAATTGCTTATCGAGATCAGAGGGACACCTTTCCATAAGAACAATATCATCAACATAAAGTAGGAGGATTATAACTATCCCAACTAAGATTGTACCGGCTCAACCTGCTTCTTCTAAACACTTTTCTAGCTTATCAATGTAAATTCCAAAAAAAGGTAGGGGAGAGGGGGAGACCTTGTTTAACTCCAATATTACAATTTATATATGTTGTCCACTTCTCATTATTCTTAAACTTGGCAATGAACTTTTTCGTATAACCTTATCGTGGAAGCTCTCAACTCAAAAGGAACCTTAAGCTCCTCTAGCCTATTCCACAGGTTATTTATAGGCATTGTATCAAAAGCTTTTCTAAAATCCACAAAGCGACAAAATAAGTCATACTTATTATTACGACATTCTTATGCAATGATCCTAAATGTAACGAAGTGATTCGTGGTTAAATGATTCCTTCTAAAACCTGCATGGCCTTTAACTTACTTACATTCCATTTATAATATGGAATACTTATGGATTTGAATAACTCGTTGAATATAATAAATAATAAAATTGAATATAATAAATTAATACAACATATTATAAAAAGGGTTAAATATAACGAATTTTTATATATTATAATAAAAAGTTTAATCTAACATATTCTTAGCAATTAATACATATGAATTTGAACCACATCATATTTATCAATAGTACTTATATATTTGAATTTTGAATTTGTTTTTTAAGTTTTGATTTTAATGATATATTTATATTAAAATATTTGTTATGTAAAAAAATAATTGTTTTAATAAGTATTTAGAAGTATTAAGTAAATAAATATTATATTTAAAAGTATTTTATGATTATTTTTTCCATTATGAGTATGGTTAATTATGGGTTTCTTGCCACCATTTAGCATTTGACAAGTAAGAATCTTTAACTCATGCAATTTCACCTCAACCATAAGAGATGATGTCATTATCTATAATGTGATTGGTTCTTTTATAATTGATTTTGATAGTACATTTTTTTGTTTTGAGGCCCATTTTAGACCTCAAAATTCCCCTAATGAGATGAAAAGATCCAACATTGTACACTGACTCAAGGACGCATGACATGATTGGTTAGGAAAATTTGAGGAATGGTCAACATGGTTTTTATTCCCTTGAACACAATACACTACACATATTGACACCTGGAAACATAATAATCAAGTTACCAACCTTCATGAATTTCACCAACCCTAGATGCATTGACGAAATCCCCATGATTATGGGAAGGATAACCCATTTATGGAGTTAATGGTACAATTTCCTAAGGAAAATTCATATGAGCAGGGTGTACTTATAATCGACACAAAGATGTGTAATGTTCAAGGCCAAGAAAGAATGATAGTTTCTTTTTCGTTCCATGATGAAATTTAAAGACATTCATTAATCCTCTTTTTTGTATTTTGTATTTTTAAAATTTTATGAATTTTTCATGTATAAGCTCGGAAAAGAATAAAGAATGCTAGATTACATTGGAGGAAACGAGTTTCACAAGGTCATGCACCTACATTCCAAGGGCATGGGTTAGGTCAAGGCAAAACATGAATTGATCTAGTTATGCACACTCATCAAAATATTTCCTCCATGGGTATGGCTCTTTGAGGCATGATTATGTGTTGATGGATGATGAAATATACCAAGTAATTGATACAATTCAATTATCTAAATTGACCAAGTAGAAAGGAGGTAGTGAGGTCTAAAGATACTAAATCTCGGAAAGAATTCCAAATGGATTTCCCGTCATGGATTTTGGTATGTCGCAAGTATCCTTAATTAAATAAATTGAACATGTTAATGTCTCCTTGGTCTTACAATAAAAAATGATCACAACCCAACTGATTAGTAAAAAAAAAGCTCAATATGTCCATGTAATATATGAAATAAAAAAATTAGAGCCGTATATTTGTGCATCACCCTACTATCCAAGGGGTAAAACTAGTCATGCATGACTAAAATATAAGTAAAAACTCATTTTTTACCATTTTCTAGTTGGTGTAGCCATTGGAAGAGAGGACCCATATATCCAAGCTTGGTTTTTAAGAGTTGTGGGCCATCATTCATCGATATGTCAGTTTCATGTAAATCCTCATGCCTTGATATATCAATTCACTTCATTTTTTTTCATGATTTGTTTAAAAGATTTAGGGTTTGAGGATAATTGTTTCCTCTTCCAAGGTTGTGTTCACTACTATAATCCTTATAAGGGTGACTAAGGATACCTGGGATCTACTATTATCCAAACAGAGGTGGACCAATTGCTCACATTAGGATAGTAAGGGTGAACATGCCTAAAAGGAGACATTTTTAACATAAAAACTTAAAAAAGAATTCTCTTTTCTCCATTTTTTTTGCATGGAAATGGATTATCTCAGCAAGATGATGATGATTGTGCATGGCTAATATGATTGAGTGGAAGAAACATTTTTATGAATCCATGTACAATGTTTCTTTAAATTATACAAGGACACTTGATGCACCTAGGTATTGTGGTTTTCTAAGGTTATTCTTCTGTGAAAACATGCATAGCTAAAAACATGCCACTTCAACGATTGATATAGATGTCTGATTTTGAAGTACCAAGTGTTCCTATTAGGTAATGAGACTCTTGAGTTAAGAGAAGAAGGTGACTACTTATTGACATGATTGTGTCATCATGGTTCACGGGTGCTCTTCTAAGGGAGGAAATTGGGGTGTTTCCTCAGACTTTGTAGATGATTTGATAACTACTTATTGTCATCCAGAGACCAAGAAAAGTAGAAACTGATTTTTTATTAAGGAGATCAATGATATTCCCCTTCACATGATTCTATTTATGATCACACGGGTGGTAGGATATACCTTTCCTCACTTGGATTCAAGGTCCCATGTGAAATATGGTATAGATTGGATGGAGCCACATGTATTTCACTAGTGCATAGGTCTCGTCATCAACATGATATATCGATTAACTAAGTGTCAAACATGTGAAAAAAAATAGTTAAACTATGGCTAGATATTATTTAGATTCTTGTTGGAGTGGGTCCCTGTGATCCATCCTAGAGTGAGAAATCCACCAGGAGGGATGTGTATGTCATACATGTGGATATGTACTAAGTTGATGATACGAATAGGGGGGGGGGGATTTTCAATGAACAAATTTGGTAAGAATTTATTAGATTTGGCGGGAAGGCTAGGTTGTTGTGATAGAAGATTATCCATATGCCGGGACATAATTTTAAGATGAACGTGAGATATTAATACCTACCAACTACCATTGGAGTTCCATGCATAAGAAGAAACACTTTGTAAACCATGTATTTTTGAATTTTTTCAAATATTCCAAGTTTCTATGAAAATTTGGATTTTATCTTGAAGAAGAGGAAAAAGAAGAAAAGGCTCGTGCTATTTAATTTTGGTATGTGTAAGGTAATTGAAAATATTTATGGTTTAGGATGCATATGTTGGACCAACATGCTCTACAGGAATGCATCCAACCTATCATAGAATATAAGCAATTTCATATGTTTTTGGTGATGAGGTGGTAAGCGAGGCAATAGAGGACCTCCGAGAGGTATACAGGAACCTAGAGGGGTTGACTATGGGTGTGCTCCCAACTCAGCTAGGTGGTATCCCACAAATCATACAACTCCATGTGAAGGGATATCCTTCACATATTTCATGATTGCTACATTGTCTGGAGACAACATTATATGTTACCAGGAGTCTCATCGCCAACATGAATCATTAGACAAGTCGTTGTGAGGAAACTTATATCATGTGTATTATTTTTAGACAGATATTATGTTTATAATTAGATAGAATGTGTATGCATCATTCATGGCCATGTAACCAAAATTATATATTTAGCACCTTAACACTCTTTTTGGGCTATGATGTAACTAGTTTTATTTTATACATGTGATGGTTGTTTCAATTTTTAACTATACTGTTAAATGGTGTGTGTAATTTAATTTCATCATTTGAATTTCATCAACCAAACTATTCACACTTCTAGTAACATGAATATAGTCAATAAATTCAAAATGATGTTCTAGAAGATATATTTGTAGAAAATTTCTATACAACATAAAGTCTCAAACTTGACAATGATTGTTCAATTGAGACACAACCAATCATGAGTCCAGTTTGATGATGATTCAATGGTTGAAAAGGGTAATAGAATTGTTAAGAATATCAATGGCTGCAATATATTCTACATTGGTTGTAGATCCAAGAAAAGTGCCTCCTAAACTTAGAATCTAGTTGGTAGGTGAAAACATTACCCATGTAGAGGAAGAAATTAGCCATATTATATGGCTGACATCATCCACATATTTGAGATAAGTGAAAGTCTCTTGTGACATCTACCTATCCAAAAACCAAGAAATATATGTGTGTGATTGAAACAACAAATGTACAAAAAATTACACATAAATTAAAACATTATACACCAAGTTTCTTGAGGCACCAGTGCCTATGTGAAGTATTTCTTCAGATAGAGACCATTCTTGGTCTTCGATAGTATTTATCGATCATATTTTACCAATTGATAAGATCCTAGTTTTAAAACAATTCTAATAAAAAGTGGGTGTTACCACCTGGGTTCAAATTTCCCCGCACCTAATTTAGCATGGTGTTGGTCATAAACTAAAACCAATTTTCCTTTAGAGAACACTTAGGGATGCACATTTTTATCATAGTGGGCCTTGCCCTATTTATTATATAATTTAGCGGTCAAAGCATCATCCTATCGAGTTTCATCAAGACGTTGTAAATATAGGAAATTTTCTTATTTTGAAGGTGTTAGGCATGATCTTGCTAGCTAGTTGTAAGGATGGGATTTCACATTCAATCGACACCACACTTTCAATTCCATAAAGTAGATGGAATGGAGTGAAACCAATCATAGTCTTTATCAAGGTTCGGTACACCTAGAGAGAAAAAAACATCAAGTGCCGGTTAATCTTGTTCTTATTCACTGTTCATTACATCATGGTATTCAAAACCTTGTTGATGGATTATACTTGACCATTTCATTGTGAATAATATGGCGAAGGCACGTCTTTCCACAATCCTAAGACGGTAGTGATTTCTTGCATGACTTAATTCCTAAAATGAGAACAATTATCAGGAACGATCTCTCTTCAATGGAAGATCTTCTAGGATGTGGCATTCCCAGAAATGTGATCCCCACATGCTCCAACATAGAAGTCATTCAACACTTGCTTTTCTTCCATGTGAACTAAACAATGACATAATATTAATTCGATTCCTCGACGGTACAAAGTGTCCTTGATAATGATGTATCTTTGTTCTTGATGTCAAATGTGACATCATTCAATAATGGATAACTAAGCATTGATCCTTTGGGTTTGGATATATGTTACGATGGTTCCATACCAATGATAGAAATACGCAATGAGGAAAAAATGTCCATATAGAAAGGATTCAACATCTATGGTTCCCTATTCATCATGTGGTAACTCGAACATTAGCTTGGCGAATTCCAAGGAGTTCTTGGATTTAGCATTAACAAATTCAAAATTGAATTCTTGTAGAATCACTATCCACTTTGAATATTCCCCCCAATGATTTGATGGCTCAAAATATGTTACATGGGGTTAGTATATTCCACTACAATTATTTTCCATGGAGGTATGTAATGTCTGAGACATTGGACATCATGAGAATCTACTAGGGCCAACACCTCTACCTGAGAAAAGTAGTATTCATGACCGAAAAGTATCTTAATAATGTAATACATAACGTGTTATTGACATAAATTATCTTCTTCCACCAAAACTATCTCTAAAGTGGAATTAATGGAAACAAAAAAAATAGAAGGTCTTTACTATAGTCCGGAGGATTATGTATCGAGACTGACATTGAAGCCTTTTTTAATGCATTGAATGAGAGTTGAGATTGGTCATCCCATATGAAAGGTACATATTTTTGAGAATACACATGAAACCTTTAACAATACCATCTTAATCAGTGATAAATATTCTAAGAAAGTTTGCTTTCCCTTGTAGACTCTGAATCTTTCTAATTGATTTTTTTGTGGGGGATATAGATTATTTCCTCAACCTTAAATGGATATACCATAAGCCCATACTTTGAGATGATGTAACCAATTAATATCCCAGTAACCACACAAAATAATCACTTATGTGGGTCTAACCTAATGTTATAGCGAGGAGAACTCGTAAATATTGCACTAAGATGTGAACAATGTTCACCTCTTACCTTTGATCTAGCTTCCAAATCTTCAAGACAAATTTTGATGATATATTTAATATCATGGAATGTATATGAAGTATCTCTTTGAAAAGTAGCCCTAATGTTTTTAAGGCTGAAAGGCATTTTCTGATACTAAAAAGTGTCCCATGGATAAATATGAAAGCGGTCTTATGCTGGTCTTCCTTCCTTATATGTATTTGATTGTATATAGAGAATCCATACATGAAGGAAGATATTTCATTACTAGCACACTCATATATAATATGATGAACAAAGGGTGTGGTATAATTATCTTTGGGACAAAGCCCTAAAGTTAGTACAGTCTTAAATGATCAAATCCCTAAAGTTAGTACAGTCTCAGATGATCCCTTGATTTTTATTAATAAAAATGGGATTGGATACCCACTTATTTAAAGGCACGCAATAAATGAAACCAACATTTAAGATCTTTTCAAGTTTTTCTTTGATTCTAGTAGATTTCTTGGGATTAAACAATCTAAGTTTTTGTCACACATGTCTGACATTTTTGTAGGTTTTCATCCCATGTTTAGTGATTCTAGGGTCTATGCCAAGAATTTATTCATATTACCAATAAAAAATATCACACAACTCTTTAAAAATTTCTATATATTGCATGATTTCCCTAGGAGAACAATCAATGGATATATTAATGTTTTCGCGTATGCTTGTTTTGGTAGAGATATTAATAGGAATGGTTTTTGAAACATTTTCCAAATTCCCCTTAGCATATACATTATGTATTAAGACAAGACATTGACACCATTCCATATCATGTACAAGTGTAAGGTCTTTCAGTCTAACCTCCAATGGTTCTTCCATAGGAAAAAATGCTGACACATTATGCATGTTATCCAAGGGTCTTTCAGAGATATTCATGACTTCCAAGATAGATTATCCCAATGAAAATGTATTTTCTAAGAAGCTATGAGATATGGGAGTATCGATATCCCATGTGGACAAAGTGTACGGATTATATTCCTCCCATGGGGGAAGATTATGATACACATATGTTAAATCCATTTCAATAGCTTGGTACACAAATTATATGGAAGAAAAAGATGTTCTACTCTAATTAGAGGAATTTTGAGGTCTAAAATGGGCTTCCTAAGGAAAATAATAAAATAATATTTATTAATTTTGGAGGAAAAAAGAAAAAGCTACTTTTTGTGTTCGTATTTTCGATATATCTCCTTGTGTTTTTACTCAAATTTCGATCAGGAGAGCTCGTTGGATGCGGAATTTGATTCCACATCCAACAAGTACCCACACTACATAATTTTTATGGACCCCGCTACCCCAAAACCAAGAAATACTTGAAAAAACGTGATGATGACATCATCATCACATTTTTTCAGGTATTTCTTATTTTTGGGGTAGCGGGGTCCATCAAAAGTATGCAATGTGGGTACTCGTTGGATGCGGAATAAAATTCCGCATCCAATGAGCTCTCCCAATCTAAATTTGAGTAAAACAACAGGGAGATATGTTGAAAATATGAACAAAAAAGTAGTTTTTTTTTATGACAAATATGTCACTTCAACCATTATGGTTGACTTATTTTATTGGAATTCTATTGGTTCTTGAATTCCAACTCACAAGAACTTATTGTTGGTGCATTTTCTTATAAGGCCCATTTTAGACCCCAAATTTCCTCTAATGCACCATACTCCAAACAATTGGGCATTATCCCTTCATATTTTTCTACCAATAAACATTCCATTAAGAATACATGCGATGAAGTAGAGTCATTCGCTGGAATGGGGTTAGAAAAAACTGATAATGAGAAATATGCCTTAGATGTTATAATTAATATCATAGTAGCTTGCAGGATTGATATTTGGGGTGGGCGTGTAAAATTTCCCTTAAGGGAAGCATATTTATAAATTCCTACCCCAATATCTTGAATAACCTTTTGCACATCCTCGATGAATGGAACATTCGATTGGACATAGTATCAGGTGTGCAGTAATATAGTTGTTCAATTTTAATGATACTCCCTCAATGAGGAACCAAATCACTTAGAACAATGAATATATCACTACCGTCATTTCATGTATCCAACTACATCCAAATAGAATATTGTAGTCTATGGTTCATAGACCACTTCAAATTCAAGGGATACAGAGTGTTGGACATTCAAGGGCATCGAGTAAATATCTTCATTTAAGAATTAGGTTTAAGTAAAATGTTTCATTAAGATTTATTTAATTTGAATCCACCCTTGACTGCATACAACAATTGCAAACGATATCAGCTCTAGAATTCCTATTCGTGGTTTGGTTGATAAATCCATGTGGACACTATTGAGTTGTATGTTATTTGCATGGCATCTAAGAATGCATGCAAAGCTAGAAACCCAAGTGATCATTATTATAGGATATTTTGTATCTATAGTCACTATGGTCACATTTACTCATATGCATTAGTTGGGAAATATACACAGATTATGGTCACAATAGTGATTATGGTCTCATTATGTCACTATACTCACTATAGATGGGAAATATACAAAATCACTATGGTCACTATAGTTGGGAAATATACATATTCAACATGGTCACTATAGTTTGTAGATACACATAGCAATCATGGTCATTATGGTCACTATGTGAAATTAATCCACAGGTAGATCTGTGAGAAAAATAATTACTCTCACAAAAATTCTTAAGCAAATCATGCAAAATCACTCAAATCATACTCTGAAATTGTAGCACATATCAAACTTATATTGAATGATAGTAAATAATCCAAACTTGGGAAATGAAATGGATGTCCAAATATATAATTACATAATTATAGGTTCGAAATCCAAATAAGGACTTCGAATGGCCCACAAAAGCAATCTTACTTTAAAGCATAAAAACCCACTAGGTGGAAAAAACACTTTCCAAACTAGTTAAGAAGGTCATGAATTAGACAAAGCAAGTGGTAAAGATAATTAGTGATGGAAATTCAACACAATAATTCTTTTTGGAGAGAAATCCATTGAGGATGTGTTGTCCAAAAAAGGAGGCAATTTCCATGTGACTAGCTTTATGTGTTTCCACTTAAAAAAGTAGAAAATGTTGGACTAAATTAGAAAAAAGAAGGAAGGCGTAGTTTCCATTCCAAGACAGTCTAAAAGTAGAAAATATCCATCCATAATATTTATAAGTGTTCTCCTGGGAATAATGATTTCAACTGTGACCAAAAAGTGGCATATGGTGGCCACCTACCTAGTCTAACGCCTAGGAAATTAATCAAAATGACTAATAAATTTATCCTAAGTATAAATATGGGTTTTTAATATTCTAACCCCCCCCCCCTTAAGCCTGAAATTATTGAAATATTAGAAAATTATGGCCTAGAAACAAGGCTTATTCGCCCTTTTACATACTGCTTGTCCACAAAACCAAGGAAATAAGGAAAACCTCATGGGAAAAAACCTCCCTTCAAAACATGGACATGAACAAAATTATAAAACTTATTTTTTAAATCCTTCTTCACCAGGCGCTCACCCATACAAAGCAGTGACTTGATATGGATGAAAGTCTTCTCTGTGAATTCTTTGGTGAATATGTTTGCAACTTGCTTAGATGAGGCGAAATATTATAGAGCAATGATCTAATCATGCATTAGGCTCCTGATGTAGTGCATATGTCTCTCTACGTGATTGGTTCATTTCCTTTGTACTGGGTTAGTTGAGATACTTATTTCACTTTGGTTTTCACAAAACATGACTATAGGAGTGCAAATGCAATCCTAAATTCAAAAAGATTTCTTTGCAACCACACCCACTAAGTTGTTGCATTCACAACACCTCTGTATTTGGCCTCTGTTGAATATAGTGAAACTTCACTTGGCTTCTTACTTGACTAGAAAATAGGTCCTCCACCAAGAATGAAAACAAATCATGAAGTTTATTTCCTGTCTGAGTTATCACTAGCCCAATTAGAGTAATATGGAAAACCATGAAAATCCAATGAAGAATCAACAACATAATGAACCCCATGAGACTTGGTTCCTTGCACATAGTGAAAGATCCTTTTGGATGCCCTCCAATGGATCTTACGTGGTTTCTCCATGTACCTCAAAGCAACACTCACTGCATATGCAATATCAGGTCTTACTTGTGTGAGATACAATAAGCTTCCAACTAGATATCTATTCAAGGTGTTTTCCACCAAAGGAGTAGAATCTGCTTCTTCAAGTATCACTCCTGAAAGGAAATGATTCTTTGTAGGATTTCATTATTCCATATTGAACTTATTTAACATATTTGATGCATATTTTGACTAATACACCTTAATTCCTGATTCTGACTGAGTGATCTCAAGTCCCAAAAATTGTCGTAGTATCCCTAAGTCAGTCATGGAAAAATCTTGATGCAAAGCTGTATTCAATGAAGCAATCTGATCAATGGAGCTTCCTGTCATCAAAAGGTCATCAAAATATAACAAAATAATCAAAATTGAACAATTTATTATCTTCATATAAAAATTGGGGTCAGATTTGCATTAACTAAAACTTTGTGATAGGGGAAAACTATCCATACTGGCGTACCAAGCTCTGGGAGCTTGCTTAAGCTCATACAATGAATTATTCAACCTGTACACAAGAGAATGGTCAGCAACATAACCTTCTAGCTGATACATATAGATCTCTTCCTTGATATCTCCATGTATGAAATCAATTTTTACATCTATGTGATGCACTTCCTGGCACTAGGAGGTTGCAAGTGCTAGAACTAGTATGGTTGAATCCATCTTTTCAACTGGTGCAAAGGTCTCATTATAGTCAAGGCCTTGGAAGTGGGATAATCCCTTAGAAACCGACCTTGCTTTGTACTTCAATTATTTGTGAGGAACCCTATTTTATATATAGGATACACAATTGATATCTTCATGCCACAGTATTGGAGGCAAGGATTTGAACTCCAACATGTAGGTAGCCATCTCCTTGAGAGATCTATTATTCCTTTCAACAACACAATTTTGCTGAGGTGTATATTGAATAGTATGTTTCATATAGATGCTAGCATCTAAACACAGTTGTTTGAAATCATATTTTATGTTCTCCCCACCATTATCAAATATGAGGGATTTGATCTTCCTAGTAGATAATTTCTCTACTGAGCTTTTAAAAATCTTGAAAAAACCAAAGACTTCTAACTTGAATTGGAGAAAGAAGACCCTACAATATATGGAAAAGCCATCAATGAATGTAAGGACATATTTGGAATTAATAAATGACACATGAGGGAACGGGCCTAGAATATCACTATGAATAAGCTCAATGGGCTCATAGGTTCGCTCAGACTTAGCTCTATCATACTTATGCTCACGATGTTTTCTTAGAATACAACCTTCACAAACTCCTTTGGAAAAATTGATGGTATGAAACCCTATGTCGACCATGTTCTTTTCATGAAAATAATATAGGTACTTGTAATTTAGTTGGAAAAATATCTCATGACACAATTTATTTTCTTTATGGACTGAATGAGAAGATCCGAGGGTGATGAGAAAGATGCAGATTGACAAAACTTATAGACTTTTGAGATATGATCAACAATTCCTATGGCAATGAATCTACTAGTGGAAATTTTAGTGATTTCAACATCATTAGGTGTAAATACAACCTTCTTAGTAGACCCAATTGGATTCATTTGATATACTGATAATATATTGGCAGCAAGACCTGGGAAAAACAAGACATTTGTGAAGGAACCATGGTTAAGATCTATTCTACCCTTCCCTTTTGATATAGTTTTAGAGTCATCCCCTAAAACTATTATTGTACCACTAGAATAATAAAGAGAGGAAAAATACTCCCTAGTGGACATGATGCATATGGATTCCCTTGAATCAATGATGAAATATGAATATTTCTCAGTGCTTTCCATCAAAGCATGAACTCTCTCCTTGTCTTCAAAATTTGAACCTCCTTCCTTTTTCTTTGTGTATTCAGAAAGTGAGATGTTGTTCTTCTCAAGCAGTTGAGACATAATATCAATTTTCTCCTTCATTTAGGAGAGTTCTAGATGATATCCCATATTGTCGTATGCACACTTAGTCTTATCGTTATTTTTTTGTGGATTCTTCTTGGAGCTTGAAGAGACCTCTTGAGGCTTCTACTTCTCTTTCTTTCGAAACGGTGGCTTCTATGGGTTGCACCTCTTCTTTCTTTTGGAATATTTCATTGAGTCTCCAACAACCAAATATTTATCTTTGGAAGGCTTGGTTGCACCGATCAAGGCCAACTTATCTTTCTCATGGGTTAGTGATTCCATGAACTTTGCAAGAGTGGCAATCTTCCAATTTTGCACTATGAGTCTGGTGGAATGGAAAGTCGAAACAAAGACTGAATAATTAGGGCCTAATTTTGAAATAATGGAGAAAATAAATGCACCATATTTCTTGTAAATCCCACATTGCTTGAATTGAAGAACTAGGGCTTTAAACTTGGAGAAATAGTCTCATAAGGTATCAAAATTGCTTGGACCCATGGAGACCAATTCATTCTCTAGTTGATTGAATCTTAATTCATCTGTTTTTCCTAACAAATACTGAACTTTGACCCAAAATTCATTAGGTGTTGTGATTCTATTTATATTGAAAAGAAGATCCCTAGATGTGATGAGGCACAAGAGACCATACTCTTCATTGCTCCTATTGTGCCACTTTTCCTTCTCCATTGCTGTAGTAGGCTCATTTTTAGTAGCCATAGTCATACTATATAGACATTTTATCCTCAATAGTATCCCCATATATACCTTCCAATACAAGTAATTGAATGGAGTCAAGATGATTTGTTGTGACTGCTCCATGACTTTCACTGCATGCGCCCTTGTGAGACTGGATTGCAATCCCGGGTGACTGAATTCGAACCTACAAATAATACTAAAAAATACTAGGAGAATACTACTAATCTAGTTTGATTTTATACCATGTGAAAATTATTCCACAGGAAGATCTGTGAACAAACCAATTACTCACAATTATTTTAAAGAAAATTGATCAAAACCACTCAAATCAGACACTGAAATTGGAGCACATTAAAAAATTATATTGAATGACAGTACATAATCCAAACTTAGAAAATTAAATGGATATACAAATATATAATTACATCATAGGTTCAAAATCCAAAGAAGGCATTCAAATGGATCACAAAAGAAGACTTACTTTAAAGAATAACCTCCGCCAGGTGGCAAAAACACTTTCCAAACAAGTCAAGGAGGTCACAAATTATCCAAATCAAGTGGCAATGATAATGAGTGATGTAAATTAAATAAAATTGTGCCTTTTGGAGAGAAAAAAATAGAGGACGTGTTGGCCAAAAAATGAGGCAATTTCCATGTGACTAGCTTTATCCTTTTCCACTGAAAAGTAGAAAAAGTTGGAGTAAAGAAGAAAAAAGTAGGATGGGATAGTTTCCATTCCAGGAAAGCATAAAAGAAGACAATATCTATCCAGAATAGTTCTAAGTACTCTCCTAGGCATAATGATGGAAATTGTTGACCAAAAAATGGCATATGGTGGCCAACTACCTACTCTAACACCTAGGAATTTATTCAAAATGACTAATAACTTTATCTTAAGTATTAGTATGGGTTTTTAATATTCTAATGCACTATAGTCACTAAGGAAACCAAGGTACAAAATTCCCCAACATTGAATGCTTTATGTGTAGCTTACGAATTGAAATATGGCAATGACACATAGAAAATATGTTCTTCATTTTATTTTATAGAAGTCCATTGTTCAAGGTTAAACTTATGTTTTCCATTTCTAACCAAGAAAAAATTCTAGTTTCAAAGGGCACTTCCATTTCCAAAATAGAGACCACCACCAAATAACCCTACCTTCTTCCAACCCAAAGGATAAATATTCATAACCTATATTGGTTATAAGAGTTCCATATATCATATTCATGTACAAACTAATTGCTCATCCTCCTCTCAAAGCACTACTGGATTATGTGATACAAGATGTGTAAAGAACCTCCATTCCTGAGTTAGAGTTTCAGGTAGAGACAACATTTCTACTAAAACCCAATTTTGTCTCCTCTCCCCCATACCATACAGAATCCTAATATCTCCTAGAAAAAAAACCTCGGTCCTTTAGAAAAGTACTTAGCTCCAAACTTGCAAGGTAATTTTTAGGGGCGAAATTTCTCCAATTGGCTATTTTTTGGGGTTTTTTCAAAAAATAAATTCTCTATTTGGTCATTTTTAATTTCTAATATCGCCTATATTTATATAAACTATATTTTTTTATCATAATATTCACCAAAATTTACACATTTCAGTGTTAAATGTATGTTTCAAATTTAATATTCGCCTACCTATATATAAACATCGTTATTTCAATCCAAAACAATCACCTAGAATACTATACTTAAGTATAATATTAGAGTCCTTAAAAAATACCCTTCTCCAAAGAGAGTGAGTATTTTCCACCAACTTCCACCCACAAAAATTCTCCTCACCTGACCCAAATGAGTCTACCATTTTTCCAAGTTATCCATCATCCAATAATTGGGAAATCCCTCATCAGTATTTTACACACATTGGGCGCTCCTCAAATGGGTTTACTCTCAAATCCATTGTTCAACTATAATCATTGGAAAATAATTATTACTCACAAGTATTCCTCATAATACTTCATTAAATAACATTCACCATAAGATCTTGGTAGCCAAATCCCGCTGAAACCAATTAAAATTTTTTAGTCCCTAACCACCCATATTTTTTGTTTTTTCCAAAGAGCCACATTTGATTAAGAAGATAATTACTTTCTACTTCTTCCCCGACTGAAGGAAGTTGAAACATATTTTTGATATAAATTAAAATTCATATCCCCACTAAGGATCAACTTTGGTTCCTTTAAAATCCATGTGATCATTTGACAAGTCCCAAAAACCTTCATGGTTTTCATAAGGACCATATAGGTTAAGGACCTTGACTACTTTTTGTTAGAATAATCAACCCATAGTTACCTACATTAGAGAATAATTTAATTATTTTTGTCTTATTACCTAGATTCCTAGATTCCATTCTATGCTAGTTTCCTTCTACATGTCCTAGAAGTCAACACATGCTAAAAATGAGTCATGGAGTGCTTGGGAAACATCCTAGAAACCAATTTTAGTATTTTTTCTTTATTCCATATTCTCTAAAGTGCATATCTGCTTTTTCTGAAAAGCTGCCTTGCTTTATAGCTGATTTAAGGCAAAAGGAAAAGCTAGTCTAGGTGTAACTGCCTTGTTTTTTGCCCACATCCTCCTCACTCCTTTTCTCCAAATAAAAGCATGCATGATTTGTATTTCCATCCCTCTTTATCTTTCCTACTTGACTTAGCAAATTCGTGAGCATCTTCATAGATTTGGAAACTGCTTTATGCACCTATGGGGATTTGACTAGATTTGGTAAGCCTGCTTTTTGACTATTTCGAATGGAATCCTTATGCATTCGAACCTATCATGTAATTATATATTACAGTAGCCTATAAATTCATAAGGTTGGCTATTGTACACTTACTCACTACAGATTAGTGTTATGCTCCAATTTCAGTCTCCTTTGGTGTTAATTTTGCATGTTTGATTAGCAATTTTGTGAGTGTAATTGTTCGATCTCTTGGGTTCAATTTCCACATGGTATCAAAGCCTTTGTATATCGATTTATCTCCTTCCAAATTTTTATTTCAGGTTTGACATCATTGACTGGGAGCGCATTCTGCTGACTGGAGGGCACAACTACTGAGCTATGGACCAATCTCAGAAGATCATCTAGTTGACTCCATTCAATTTATTTTAGTGGAAATATGAGATGGATATATTGTTGAGAGCGAAAGGTCTCTATAGGGTGACTATGGAAACTAAGGCAGAGCCCAATGCAACTGTAGATAAATTAAATGGCACAACATGAGGGATGAGGCCTATGGTCTTTTGTGTCTGAGCGTTTCAAGAGACCTACTCTTCCATCTTGATGGATTGAAATCACCTAATGAAGTGTGGGAGAATATTGAAGAGCTTTTTGGAAAGACAGATGAGATGAGAGGGCATCAAATCAAGAATGAGCTGATCTCCTTGAGTCTCGGTAGCTTCAAATCATTGTAACTCTACTTTTCCAAGTTTAAGGCCCTTGTTTGGCAGCTAAAACAGTGTGGGATCGAAAAGAAGGAAGATCAACTAGTCTTGGCCATACTCTCTAAGCTTGGTCCTGACTATTCAGTGTTTGTTTCAACCTTCCATGCCACCAAGTTGACAGCTCGAGCCTAGAAGATTCCTAAGCTTGCAGAGTTCATGGAATCCCTCACATAGGAGCAAGATAAGTTGGTGATGATGGGCACCATCAAACCTTCCAAAGAAAAAGCTTTGGTTGCTGGAGATTCAAGGGTGGATTCAAAAAGAAAGAAAAAATATAAAAATCCACCTGAACAAAAGAGAGACAATTCTAAGTCTCAAGAGGAGCCCCAAGGTTCCAAGAAGAATTCCCAGAAGAAGAAGAATAAAGGAGAAATGAGCAAGTGCGCATACTACAGTAAGGGCTATCATCATGAGAGCTCTTGTATGAAGAATAAAATTGACATGTTGACCCAACTCCTGGATAAAAATAACATATCCCTTCCTGATTGCTCAAAGAATAAGGAAGGAGGATCAAATTTAGAAGACAGACAGAGGGGGTTAAAACCAAGGTGTTACATTCCCCTTCCCCTTCAATAGCATTGTCCTCAGTGCTTAACAATTTAACAAAATAGAAAAATACACTAGCACCGCCCTCAGTGCTTTACTAAACCAACAATGAATGTGTCATCCAATGTAGAAATAATAGATCAATGCTATGAGCAATGATTCTAAGAAGAAGCACAAGAAATAGATCTTGTGACTAAGAATTCTCACAAGCATACATAGGAAAATTAGAGAGAAGAAAAGAGATTGAATCACATGAATGAAGAGATGAATCTTGGTGTGTATCCTTCCATTGAATAATAATGAATAATAGTGTACATAAATATTACATCCCTCATAGGAAAATCGAGTTGTATGAAGACAACTCATAAAGCTCAAAAAGGCTGACTTACCAAAATATAGAAAACCCTCATAGGTGGCTAAAGCATTTCCCAAATCTATCAAGGACCTCAGAAGTTGGAAAACACACGGGTGAGTTGTCAAGGAGATGGAAAAACCATGTTAATCCTAGAAAATGGAGGAAAATTCATGAAGGATGGGTTGGAAACAAAAGCACCCAGTTTCCTAGTTTGACTAGCTTTACCTTATCCATAGAAAAGCAGAAAAAGTAGAATAAAGCAGAATCTGCTATAAAGTGTTATCTTACACACACTCGACCTAATTGATCTTATGTAGTTAGTGTGGATTCGAGATACATGGATCAGATTCATGAGATCCACTGGACGGAAGCCAAATGGATCCTAAACTTTGTTCAAGGAACAAGAACTCATGGGATCTTCTACAAAGCAAAATATTATCTTGATTTGATTGGATTTATTGACAATGATTGGGTAGGTGACAACATAGATCAAAAGTCTACATCAGGATATGGGTTCATGCTTGCAGAAGGAACAATTAGCTGGTCAATCAAGAAGCAGAGTGCCATAACACTCTCATTTATAGAAGCAGAGTATAGAGGAGTTGTAAATGCAACAAATCAATATTTGTGGTTGTAGGGGATACTTGGAGAATGTGGCTTCGAATAAGAGTTTTCAACTATTATCTACTGTGATAATTAGAGCACCATTTGAATTTGCAATTATCCAGTTCAGAAACAGCGAACCAAGCACATTGAGATCCATATGCACTACATCAGACAACTTGTACATGATGGTACCATTGTTCTACTCTTTTGTGCATCTTCAGAACAAGTAGCAGACATCTTCACCAAATTTTTTTGTGAGAAGAACTTTAGCAATATCAAATCACTGCCAGGGATTGCTGATCATGATGTGAAGCATGATTGATGACAAGTTTTCCAAATTTTGTTTTTCCTGTCCATGTTTAAGGGAGGATTTTCCCACTAGTTTTTTGCCTCTTTCCTTGGTTGTATAGACAAGCAGTATGTAAAGGGTGACTAAGCCTTGTTGTTAGGCCCTATATTTTTCTGATATTTACTCATAAAGTCAGGCTTAAGGGGGGTTGTTAGAATAATCAACCCATAGTTACCTACATTAGACATTAATTTAATTATTTTTGTCTTATTACCTAGATTCATAGATTCTATTCTATGCTAGTTTCCTTCTACATGTCCTAGAAGTCAACACATGCTAAAAATGAGTCATGGATCACTTGGGAAACATCCTGGAAACCAATTTTATCATGTCTTCTTTATTCCAAATTCTATAAAGCGCATATCTTCTTTTTCTGAAAAGTTGCCTTGCTTTATAGTTGATTTAAGGCAAAAGGAAAAGCTAGTCTAGGTGTAACTGCCTTGTTTTTTTCCCACATCATCCTCCCTCCTTTTCTCCAAATAAAAGCATGTATGATTTTTCTTTCCATCCCTCTTTATCTTTCCCATTTGACTTAGAAAATTTGTGAGCATCTTCATATATTTGGAAATTGCTTTATGTACCTATGGGGGATTTGACTAGATTTGGTAAGCCTACCTTTTGACTATTTTGAATGGAATCCTTATGCATTCAAACGTCTCATGTAATTATATATTACAGCAGCCTATTACTTCATAAGGTTGGATATTGTACACTTACTCAATACAGATTAGTGTTATGCTCCAATTTCAGTCTCCTTTGGTGTTAATTTTGCATGTTTGATTAGCAATTTTGTGAGTGTAACTGTTCTATCTCTTGGGTTCAATTTCCACACTTTTGATTATTCTTTGGAATTTAGTTCAACCAAGATACTTCTAGAAAAAACACCCAAGGTTAGGTCCCCAAATAAATCATTCCAAGTGGAGACTAACCCACTTGACAGGCCATTTGAGTCTAAGGAACAAAAGTTCAAAGTAGGCATAAATTAATGAATGGAAATTGATTTCCCTTACCCTAGATACCACTGCTTCTTTCAGCATGAAAAAATATATATTATATAGAACCAAAAGTCTACGAATGGATTGATGTTTTGGGGAACCCCCTTCCTCTCACACATTTGGGGAAAGAACAATAATGGCGAAACCTCACCCCTGGGATTCAATGTTGTGAGTGCTTGATCATTTTTTTTGTGTTTCCTTGTCAAATTTTATTTATAGGATTTGATATTAGATTTGGACAAGTGAGACTTACAAATATGAATACTTGGACCTTTGGGATTGGGGATAAACCCCCTTCCACAAATCCTATGTCTACCAACCTCTTATACTTCAATGAACAAATATAAAATGAGGGGAAGGAGGGTTTAAACCATGATCATAGTAGGAAGGGTCAATTGTATAGTCTTGGGTATGGGAATTATGTGTCCCTTTAAACAAATACATACCTTAACCATCCTCACCCACCCTAATCATCACCCTTGTGGAATCACCTACATCATACAAGGGAGACAAATCCTTTAAATGCATATAAACAATACAATCCTTAAAATAAGTTTCAACATGGTTATTCATACCTTTAACAATTTATATCAAGCACTTGTCCAGACACACTCAACAAACTTTATCCACACAATTGTTGTTCTTGTCTCCCCACTTCCCTTCTATTTGGAATTGCTTGAAATCATGACTAGATATTTCACCTAGCTTAAATCTATCCCAACCAATCAAATTTTGGACCACAAAACTATTTGATCTGTGTGGTCACCATATTGGATCATTCATAGGAATCGAACAATATTTATGTATATTTCAATCGGCTCAACAAGCCACACACTTGAATGAGATATTTCAATAGTCCAAATTCTAGACAAAAGTCTGATTATTCCACATACTTCTACCTTCGGTAATAAACCGTGAATAATGTCCAATTCCACCAATATTTGTGTGACCCTCTTATCCTATTGTGTAATACTATGCTATTCCGATAAAATAAACTTACCAATTAAATCAATAATGGATACAAATGTTGTATTTGACCAAAATTTGAGAACAAACCCTAGGAGCAATACCCAAACATGGTGAACTACAAATGATTCAGTGCAAGGATCAGACTTGTGCATCCACTTCTTTAAAACTATGCTCTGTAGTCCCCAAATCCATGCCTTCGATGAAATATTCTAAACATCTTTTTTAGAATTAAAATCAAAGCATAACTAGCTTTTCACCATAATGTGAAAACTTGGAGAATAACCTTTACATTTTTTCCACTTGGCATCCATCCATTTTATTAGACTACCATATGAAACCACTTTACCCTTGAATTTTCCAACAATATCCTTTAGAAAAAGACTCTCCACCACCTCCAAAACCACATCCCTCCCAAGCGCCATACTAACACAATTAGAATGTGCCATACCATACAAAGATATATGAATTTTTTATCTGGAATTGTTTTGAACCCTATGTTCCAGACTTATGTCCAACTTCAAGGCACATGGAAGTTATATTGGTTCATTCAAAGAATAAATCCATTGAAATGAATCTATTTGTATTTTTGAAGATATTCTTCCCATACAACTCCTACTAGGTGTAAAACCCACTTGTGTCTCCCTACCAACCTTTAGCACACTAGAGGATTTAAAAAAACGATTCGTTAGTACGAATATCACTGAGGAATCCCATATGTGCTCATCTCCATGACCAATCATATTTTCCTCCATTAAGATATCTAATGTCGAAAGCCATTAAATCTCATTATATATCTGAATAATTTTGGATATGGCATCATTTTCTCTTTTGTTGCAAATATATATGGTCTCATTCCCATTTTGAGTATCATTATGGAGTATTCCCATATATCATTATCATAGTTTCCATTATATCTAGGTCAAAATTCTTCTTTTTCTTTGAGAGTTTCTCTTTATCACTGGGCCTTGTATTTGATTTATTCATATACATACTTATTAATTTTCCTTTTATAGCTTTGGTCATTATTACTGGATGCCAAATTATGACATAAATCACCCTCCAATTTGCAACCATTTCTTAATTAATGCAAATGATGATAAATTAAAAATACATTTGTTAGAGTCGGAATTTGGGTAGTAATTCATTTAAAGTAGTGTAATTATTATATAATATTTCACTAATTAAGACACTGGATTTGGGATGTAAGTTCATTTATTGATATAGCATCCTCCTTAGAAAACTATTAATATCACTTAAAAGTATATGTGAAATTCGTGTATATCACCTTCCTTCTAAATGTTGTCAATACCCTATTTATATTTTTAGTGACAACTTCCTTTTATCATGATGTGAGAACCATAGAGTTTTCTAATTTCCAAATATCACAAAGAAACTCTTTAACTAAATTCATTACAAGTCAGAGCATCTATTCCATACAAATAACCTAAAACTCTCTAATTGCATATAACAACCTATTTTCCACTCACAATACCACCAATAAGAAACAAAACATATTTATGAAAGCCATTTTTACTTTGGTAGAAAAAAATATTACATTCTTTATCAAACCAAAATATCATTAAAATATTTATAATATCCTCTTAATTATATCCTTACATAAATAATCTAAGTGATGTATACATAATTGAAATATAAAGCTAACATTGTGAATAGGACTATGTCTATAATTAATCAATTATAATTCCTGCAATTGAAATACATTGTTATGATAGAGAATTGGAAACTGCGCTCATAGTAAGGATCAATGTTTTGATCCCTACTATGAGATCATCCTCAGGAGACTTACAAGCCTACATTGTAATTAATAAAATTATCTGACTAAAGAGATGAATTCTAATGCATTTTAATTAAAATACTTTGGTATTAGTGAAATCGTATCTCTATTATTATTATTATTATTGTTTAATAAAACATTATCCACACTACAAATAAAAACTTAAAAAATGATATTGTAATGAAAATAATGTATGTTAACCAAGGTCATATGTACTCACCATGAATTTAATCTTTCTTGCTAAAACCACACATTTAAAACCTAATATTTCTGAGCATATGAAAATAAGTTCAAAGAATTTTGACTCTATGTGAATTGAACCATGCAATCCCAACATATCAAACTACCATCTGTGGATAAAAAAATCAAAATCTCATTGTGAAATTCTCTCAGCATGGCCAGACATGAAAATAATAGAGGCTATTGTAGAGCATAGATATGTCAATGAACTCCCTATATCCATCCACCCCTCCAGGTACTACACCCTTATTCTTATTTTGTTTGTTTGTTTGAAACTCCCTCATTTTGTGGGAGTGTCCTTTGGTATGTGCAACCATGACCATGGGGTATCTATTTTTTCAAAATCACACAAGGATTGCACTTGGATTGGAACACACCAAACATCATCTTATCTAGATTCTGGGGTGTCTCCTCACATCTAGTTCACCCCTAAATGGAATTGAACCCGGTTCACCTTGGTGATAAGACAAAAACCTTAAATGGATGATTTAGCAGGGAGTTTTGCCTTTATTATTCTTCACCCATAGTCTTCAATTTTGTATTTTTAAACAAATATACAATTTTTTTGAAGGATCCAAGGTTTGATTGAGGAAACATGGGTAATAAGAATCAAATTCAAATGAAAGCAGGATCCTACAACCATTCTCTCAAGGGATGGAAGCACTCTTGATAGATTTGGAGAGTCAATAATGGCAGAGACTAGAGAAACCTAATAAGTCAAAATGAACATGAGGTAAGGCTCACCCGTTCTAGATTTAGAGACCGAGGATCCTATGGAATTTTTCTCATATCTATTGGAGAAAACCTAGACAAGATATTGGTTCATATCTATTGGGTAAGTATGATAGAGAGATTGTCTCGTTAGTTCTCAATAGTATTCCCACTTCGTGGGAAACTCTCATTCAGGGTGTTTGTGCCAGGGATGCACTAACATCACTTAATCTATTGTGGACTGATTGTGTCCATTAATAAAGAATAATGATGTCTCGAAGTGGTTCTCAAAAATATCAGTATGACAAAAATTTAACGCTTGCAGCTCAAGCAAGGAAATGGAAAGGAAGGAAATTTCCTTATAAGAAAAACAAAGGGAAAATACATGCTCCATCCCATGAACATGAAAAATGATCTCACTCATATGAGGTGCTATAGTTGTCACAAGTTTGGACATTTTGCTAACAAATGTATCAGGAAGAAAATAAAAGAGAAGCAACATGCATTTGTTTTTGAATCATAAGACCGGTCATAGAAGAGGACCAAAGAATCACAGTTTGATGAGATTGTTGATGGTATTGAGAAGGAGTACTGCTTTATATATGCTCTTTCAGGATCCATTACCAAGAATAGTGATATTTTTTTGGTAGATAGTGGTGCTTCCATACATATGACAGGATATCAGAGTGCTCTCACAAATCTGTTAGAGGAAAATTCTTCACTACATGTGGAACTTGGGGACAATTCTAGATATGCAATGAAGAGTGTTGGATCTACATCCTTATAGTTATATTCAAGAGAAATTCTACATATGAATGATATACTATTTGTACCAGGACTAAAGAGGAAACTGCTATCTATTTAAATCTCAGAGAAAAAAGGATTTAGAGTTTCCTTTGTGGATGTCTGGGTTTTGGTATGGCATCAGGACTCAAGCATAGATTAAAATAAAGTGATTGGTGTCTGAGAGGGAAGCTTGCATAGGTTTACATGAACCCATTTCAAGCATTGATCCATGACAACATCAGTATATGTGAGTTATGGCATCATATATTTTCTCACCTACACTACAAGGCTCTTCTCGCATTAAGGAATACAGTCACAAGTTTACCGGAGCTTAAAATGAAGCATGATGGTGTTTGTAGATGATGTGCACTTGGTAAGAATACCAAGGGATCCTTCCCAAGTAGTGATAGTTGATCCAAGGGAATATTATATTTGGTACATTATGATGTTTGTGGACCGACGACAGTTCATTCCTTGAGTTGGTAATTATACTATGTGATATTCATTGATGACTACTCTTGAAAGACTTGAATATATTTCATGAAGACCAAGGATGAAGTATTTAGTATATTTCAGGAATTCAGGGCTCTAGTTGAGAAATTGAAAAGGAGGCATATCCAAGTCTTGAGGATGAATGATGTAGGAGATTATACCTCTAATGACTTCAATTAATTCTGCAAGGATACATGGATCAAGATGGATATGCTAGTTCTTTACAATCCATAGAAAAATGGGGCAACATAAAGGAAAATTAGGGATATTTGTGAGGTAGCCAAAGAAATGATCCATAATCAAGGATTACCCATGGATTTATGGGAATAAGTATCCAATACTGTAGTTTATGTTTAGAACAAGAGCCCTCATGAGAAATTGGGGGAAAATACTCCATAGGAGGCATTCATAGGTATGAAACTTGAAGTTCGTAATATGGGGATCTTTGGTTTCCCGGTGTACATTAATGTACCCAAGGAGAAGAGATCAAAGTTGGAACCTTAATGAAAAAATGTACATTTGTGGGATACAATGAGACATCAAAGGTTTTCCAAATATATATCCCTAGTTAGAGACATATTGAGACCAATCTATATGTCACCTTTGATGAGAAGGCAGGTTTTATGAGATCTCAAGAATATCACATGGAGATTGACTGTGAAGATAAAGAGGATCCAAGAGATATAGATCACTCTATTCATTCTTTATATGACTAGAGGGAGAAACCAATAGAGCCAACAAAGGATGTGGATAGGACAAAATTGTTGCAATGGTCAAGAAAATACCATCCTAGCATTATAACACAATGTAGTAGGAAAATAAGCATTCAAATCCCATTGGTACCTTCAGGGAAAGTAAGAGACCTCAGATATTTTCAAGTTAGATATAAATTATGAGTTACATCATTGATTCCAAGCCTTCCAGTTATGAGGAGGTTTCTGATCAACACGTTTGGAGATATGACATAATGGAGGAATATCAGTTCATGATGAATAATGACACATGGGAGATTATTACTAGACCCGAGGGGAATTCTGTGGTGACTTCCAAGTAGATATACAATATCAAGCACACAACATATAGTAGCATCGATAATAATAAATCAAGGTTCATGTCTCCAGGATTATCTCATAAAGAGGGAGTGGACTATGAGGAGATGTTTGCTCCAGTGGCCAGGTACACTACTATTAGAACTATCATTTCACTTGCTTCAGTGATGGGTTGGATATTATATGATATGGATGTAAAGACTACCTTTATCAATGGAGAAATTGAGGAAGAGGTGTACCTAGAGAAACCTCTGGGATTTGTGATACATGGGAGGAGTCCCATGTTTGAAAATTGAATAATTCATCGTATGGAATCAAGCATGAACCTAGGGCTTGGTATTCCAGGATTGACGAATATGTGATGAGTTTGGGCTTCACCAAGAGTGTTGTGGATTCCAACCTTTAACAAAAGGTTGTTTATATGTTCCTCTGATATTGGTACTATATGTTGATGACCCGTTTCTCACCAAAGCATAGCAACTCATAGTTGAATGCAAGAAGGAGTTAGCCTTTGAGTTCATGATGAAGGATATAGGGTTGATGCATTACTTCATGGGATTGGAATTTTGGAATATATAATATATGATCTTCCTTCTTCTAGGGGAAGTATGCAGTTTATATCCTAAGGAGATTTGATATGATGAACTGCAAAACTATGACTACAATGATGGTAACAAATCTAAAGAAGTTAGGAAATTTTGATTCAAATTCAAATTTGGTTGATCCCACTATGTACATGCAAATTATTAGATCCTTGATGTACCTATTGAACACAAGGATGGATATTTTCTTTGTAGCAAATACCTTGAGCTAGTTCATGGTTGAGTTGAGGCAGTTGCAATGGGTGGTAGCAAATAATGCGTTGAGGTACCTGAGTGGTACACTTGGATATGGTCTCAAATATGTCTTAGGTGGTGATGTGTGGATGCATGGTTATAGATATTATAACTAGGGAGAAAATGTAGTAGAAAAAAAGAGCACCTCTGGGTGTTTCTTTAGCTTGGGATCAACCACAGTTTCTTGGTTTAAATGGAAGCATACCTCTGTATCAACGAGAATAATAGAAGTAGAGTATATTACATCTAATGATGCAAGTCATGAAGTAGTGTGACTTCATAAGTTACTTGCTGGACTATTTGGTCGAATGTTGGAAACTACTTTGCTATATTGTGATAATAAAAGATGTATCAAGCTTTCAAAAAATCCAATCTTTCATGACAAATGGAAACATATTAAGATTAGATATCACTTTATTCAAGACATGGTGCAGAAGGGAGCAGTTCAACTTCAAAACATATCCATAAATGAAAAAAATGTAGACATTATGACCAAGCCTCTATCCAAGACAAAGTTTGTATACTTCAGAGACAAGCTTGGTGTGGTGGAGAATGTCTCCCTCACTAAGAGTGATGTTTGGGGCAGCTATGGGAAGGAATCCTCCTAGACGTAGTAATGGTTCTTGGATTGGTGGGTCATGGTGATATGAACTATGGAGGATGATGATGGTTCAATCACTAGTGTATGTGAGGCCCATAGATGTATCTTTTCTTGGTCATGGTGTTTGGTTAAGTGGTAGAAGGCTTGGATGCTTGCAGATTTACTCATTGGTTCTAGGAGTCCCTGGTATAGTCCTTCTTGATCATGGAACTTGATGAAGTGGTATAGGACATGGGTTTCCCATGACATGCTTACCCATATTTGGTATTCCTTATCATAATAGAGTGGATTGACTTTCCCATTCCTAGGACTTACCTATCCTTATCAGAATGGTCAAGTCTACTCTAGTGTGGGTGTACACACACCAGATACCTTCTGACATGGGTGAACATGCATGTGAAGCAATATCATTGAAATCATTCTTGAGATATGAAGACTACGTTTATAGATCTTGTTACGTACTTTAAAGAATAATTTGAGGGTATGTGAAAATAAATAATTAATATAAATAATAATATAAATAAATAAAATACAATGGGACAATACCATGGTTTATGAAACCATGGGAGAGGTGATAATAAGAATAATTAATTAAACATGAAAATTAAAATATAAAGAAATAAAGCACCATTGGCCAATACCATGGTTTTACAAAACCATGGGAGAAGCAATAATAAAATATGATATAATAATTAATTAATTAAGCATATAAATAAAGAGTGAAAGGACATGCCTTTTACATTTGAAAAGGAACGATGGGACATATTTAATGGTCCATGTATTGTATTGTATTCATCATTTTTATTATCAATATTATTTTATTTAAATTGTAACATATGGTTGAATCTTTCAGTGTATAATTATTCCATGAAGAATATGTTGCATAAAATTCATAAAATAAATAAGGAAAATAGTTATCAAATATAAAAGTGGAAAAAATCAACAGGAATATCTCTAGTACTTGAATTCATTAAAATGATGTATCATATATGCCATCACATAAGTCAATAGGTTTCACATACCTCAATAGCTAATATATTGACATCTTCTTCAACACCATTCTTAAGCCTCTGTTATGGGAATTAAATATATGTTGTTTCTCTTAGGTTCATATTTTTTTATGGTCATGCTAATTTTCTTGGAGCATATTTGTTCTTATGATAATATAAGGTCACCATACTTTAAGGAAAACTAAAAATACCTCCATAAAATACTCACCACAATTCGACCACATAACACCTCTGAACAAAATATGCTGCTACAAGATGTAAAAGGAATGGGGATCTATGTAGGTCTGAATCATTGGAGCATAACCAACTGTTTCAAAATGATTTCTTGGAATTGTGGAAAACTGTTGTACATGATGTAAGGACGACTGTTGTCATGAATGTTCAAGACTTCCTAGAATTGGTGAGTACTTTAGGACCCCTCTCATGCTATAGTCCAAATGTTTTGTTTTTTATTTTACCATTCAAATGGCCACAAGTGACTTTTATTTCAACTATTATGAACCCCACACCTATATAAAATTCCTAAAACAACCTTAAGAGTGGCCATAAGTGAATTAGGTAACACTAATGAAAATGAGGGTAACATAGGGTAAATTGTGAAATATTGACTTAGCCAATATGGAATGCCAATAAGAAGTCTATCTATTCCATATGGAAACAACACTAGAATAAAATTGTAGAGCATGTAGGAAGTAAGTTGAAATCCCAATGCATGCTACATTTCATTCGCCTACCAATGGAGGATGGTTTGCTAGACAACATTGATATCCTTGACACTGGATTAAAGCCTCATGTTTCAGATGAAGCTATTTAAACTGGAAAAGTATATTCTTTAGATGTGATATCCAATGGAAATTCTATAGGTATTTTAAATTTATTCTGCTTGAAATCATGATATGAATTGAATTTGATTATAGAATAGGGTGGCAAGAATGTTTTAATGCATTAGTGGATGTGAATTTTTGCTTTTAAACCCTTTTTAAGTTCCTGCCATGCAAAACTCGAATTCGAAAAATAATTGCATTTGCAAATTTTAGTAATCCACTGATGGCCCTAGTATGTTACATGTCCAATAACTTCGAATGATTATAAGTCATAGTAACTAATACTTTTATCCCCTTTAAATGGATAAAACTTAAACAAGTAAGATATTTATGTGAATAGGAAATTATATGCCACACATTTTATAATGTGATTTTATAAATAAATGTTAGCAATTGTATGTTGTGATAGTTGAAAAACTGCTTAATGATTTTAAAAATATTTGATAACTCATATTGTCCATCTATTAGTAGAACTTGAATCTTTGTGATGCATGTAATTGTAAAATAAATGATGGAAATTCCTTTTTGAGTTTGGTTTATCGAGAAAATTATAATAACAAACATTCTCTAGGTTTCCTTCCTAGCTTCTACAATAGGACCACGGGTTGTTGTAGCTTGTGCACATGTGGATTTAGTTGCATTATCCAAA
Source organism: Pseudotsuga menziesii (assembly GCA_001517045.1). Classification (NCBI taxonomy): domain Eukaryota; kingdom Viridiplantae; phylum Streptophyta; class Pinopsida; order Pinales; family Pinaceae; genus Pseudotsuga; species Pseudotsuga menziesii. The sequence continues at coordinate 449,837 of LPNX010868599.1, forward strand.
TTACCAGAATTATTGGAGATAATTCCTTACATAAAGATGGTTATGCTCACAATGATAGGTTCACTTTTTTTCTATTGAATTTTTAATGACAATTAGTTTTGGCCTTTATGTGTAATTTGTTATTGTACAATATCGTGCGAACTCTTGTGTTAGGTTGAAGAATTTTGGGAAATTTAATGTTATTTTTCATTTGAGCAATCAAATCCACATGTCAGTACCACAAATAACAATTATTTGATGTTATTTTTCATACAGGCTATCAAATCCACTTGTGAGGATCTAGGAATAACTTGTAGTTTTTCTTGTATCAATGTTTTTAGTTAGATTAAAATATGCACAATTTGCATTTTCCAAAACCTAGAATTAGATTGGACCAGGAAACCCTTAGGAAAAATGCCTAAATATTTGAAGGATTCCAACTTCCAATCCTTTCAAATCCTTTCCTTTAGCCATGAATTTGTTAAGATGGGAACTAGCTCTCCAAATTTACTAGCTCGATACATCTTCTTAGTGGTTATTTCCTAGATTCCTCTTTATATGTTTTCCTTTTGTTATACTATCTTGTTAGAATTTGTTATTTTTCTCAGGTTAATGTAATTTTATTCATCTAAGATAGAGGTAATTTCTAAGTGCATTTTATGAGAAGTTTTAAAAAAACTAAAAGGTGCTCTCTTGTTGTTATGAATGAAGGTTGATTTTAGAGAATGTGAAGAGAGAAGACGACAAATAGGTAGTTGTTTCAAGTTCAATTAAAAAATGAGGTTTGCATACTTGTATATTTGTTTATGGGAGCTTATAGTATTTTATACTAATTTCTATGTATTAAATGTATAATTTGATCGATAACTACAAATGAGTTTTCTATACCATGGAAAAGAGGAATTCGAGGTAGTGCAAACCAAGAATGATATATCCATTGATACATCATCTTTTCCTGTTGAAAAGGTCAAATTGGAAATCTTGTGTACTGCAACATTGAAGGAAACGCAGACACATTCCTCTTGTGTTGACCAAGAGGAATGTGAGATCCAATGTCTTGCATAAAGTATAATGTCTAGTTAGTGTTAGATATAATGCATCAAATATACTTGTAATATTTTTCTATATCTAGATATCTTGGTTGAACAACTCCTATGTTGTAGGATTTGATCCACATTTATTGGATCTAGCTTAGGTTATCTCTTTTCTATTTATGTAACCTTTAATCCTTAATACAATTGAGTTGATTGTTTCTCTTCTTGTCTGTCTGAGGTCTGAGCGATCCTTTGTGCTCTGTTGGCTTCTCTCATTGATTTCTCTAATTTGGTATCAGATCCAAGTTGAGGACTGCTGTGAGGGAACCAAAAAATTTCCGTGAGTGTGGATTCATGAGTGTTGCAACTTAGCTTGACAAAAGAAATTGCTGGTGGAGGATTTCCACGCGATGAGATGAGATCATAGTAATTTTTTTTATAGAGCTGAGGAGAAATCGGGCTGAGAGATCACATGAAAATTTATTTTGTTGGCATATAAAATACACAAAAATCAAGATAATAAAGGCTGAAAGGTTAAAGGCAGCGTTAGTTTGTTTTTTATTGTCTAAGAGTTTGCTTGCAAAGGTGATCGCCAAAGTCTGATCATTGCCACAGTCTGTCAAGATGGATCGCTTCCATAGTCTGATCACCGCACAATTTGATTAATTGTTGATGCCATTCACATAAGGAGCATACATTAATAAGTTCTTTCCACATGATTGGACTGGATGACGAATTTTATAAGGAAGGAGTGTGCGCTGTAGGCGACTCCACTCTGTAGAGACAAACCATCGACGATGCTTCTGGAGAAGGTATTTGTCCTCCGACAGCATCTAGGAGCAGGAGGGAAGCAGCGCTGGTGAGCACTCCCTTAATCAGTTTTTTGCCGCCACCGAATCAGCCCCAGGCAGTGAGCGCCAGGTTATTTTCTTGTTTGACAGTGAAGAGGTGAGCCATAATTTTTTTTTCTTCCTATTTGGTTAAAATTATTTTCCCTATAGTTCTGTAAAAATGGTGGATATGTCTCTGGCCAATTTATATTTTACTGGAGCATCAAAATTAACTAGGGATAATTATGTAAATTGGAAATTCAAGCTAATAATTTTACTTGAAGCTCTTGATCCATGGTCAATAGTGAAAGGGGATGAATAGAAGCCTGCAGATCCTTTGTCAATCTCATATTGGAATTCACGGGAAACCCAAGAAAAGGTGTTGATTCGTATGTTTGTAAAAGATAATATAATACCTCACATTAGAAATTGCAAGACGTCTAAAGATACATGGGACAAACTGAAAGGTTTGTATGAGACGTATGACTCTAATAGGATTTTGTTTTTAAAGACCAAATTATTGTCGATCAATATGGATGTGAATGAAACTATGAATAAATACCTCTCCCGCATCAAATACTTTTGAGATAATCTGGGTGACATAGGTGAACAAGTGTCCAGTACTGATCTGGTATCTATCACATTAAAAGTTCTTTTGCTGGATTACAAAGTGGTCATCTCATCTCTTGCAGCAAGGCAAACCCCCCCTACATTTATAGAGCTTGACAAAATTCTTATACAAGAAGAAACAACAATGAAGATGTATGAGCATGAATATTAGAATTCATATCATGCACTGATGGCAAGAGACAGATACCCACATAGAGGGAATCAATGGAATCCACACAAAAGAAAGTTTCGTGCAATACACAGAGGTATGTCATGCAATGACTCTAGTGCTAATAAATATGTTGTATGCCTTTATTATGGCAAATCAGGTCATATAGCTAGAGATTGTTTTAGAAAGATAAACAATGACTCAAAGAACATATACATAAAACATAATGGAAATAATGTTAGAAAAGACACCCCGGGTGTCAATGGATTTAAAAACCTAAGACTGTTTATATCCAAACATGCTTTGTCTGTTGAGACGTATGATGAAAATGCATGGTTCATAGATTCAGGTGCATATGCCAACATGTCCTGTAATAGATATTGGTATGATGAGTATTATGAAAATTATGATGGCACACACATCTATCTAGGTGATAACATTTTCTCACAAATTCCTAGGTTACAGAGTGATAAGTGTTAACCTACTTGATGGACAATTTAAATAGATACATAATGTGATGTATGTCCGATGAATAAAAATGAATCTAATATTTGTTTTTGCTACCACTGATAATGATATGAAAGTTGAATTTGATAAATATAAGTGCCATGTCAAAGATGTCCAAGACCATTATAGGGTTATAGCGACATGATCCATACTTGGTGGATTGTACAAGCTGGATGCAATCAAGGGCAACCATTAGGTACTAGCAGCATCAACTATTTCAGATGTCGAATGATGGCATCAAAGGTATGGACACCTCAATCACAATGATATCATGTTATTACACAAAAATTCTATGGTTGAGGGTCTTCCTGTCATAAAAAAATGATCATATTGAATGTGCTTCTCGTGCACTCGGAAAACAACACCGAAATGAATTTTCTAACCATGAAGAGAAGAGACAGACTGAACTCCTTGAATTGATACACATTGATGTATGTGGATCTATGAAGACCAAATCACTTGGTGGTTCATGATATTTTCTGATATTTGTTGATGAAAGATCCAGGTTCACATGGGCTTACTTCATCAGAAGGAAAAATGATGTCTTCTAATACTTCAAGGAATTCAGAATCAAAGTTGAAAAGAAGACAGGTAAATACATTAAAATCCTCAGATCAGATCAAGGTGGTGAGTACACTTCTGGAGATTTTAGAAGATACTGTACATAAAATGGAATCCAAAATCAATTCACAGTCACTAATACACCTCAGCAAAATGGAGTTGGTGAGAGGAGAAACATAACACTGGTGGAATGTGCTTGCAACATGCTGCAAGTTAAAAAAATTTCTAATGGATGTTGGGTTGAAGCAATAAACATTGTTGTTTAATTAAAGAATAGGAGTCCAACAAATAAATTAGAACTTCAAACCCCATTTGAAGTATTTCATGGCTACAAACCTGAAATTAGTCATTTAAGAATATTTAGTTCTAGGGATTTTGCATACATACCTAAAGATGACAGAAGGAAATTGGATGCAAAATCCATTGAGTATATCTTTGTTGGCTAATGTGATGATCAGAAAGCATACAAACTCTTTCATCCTAGCTCGCATAAATTGATTGCTAGTAGAGATGTTGTATTTCATGAAAATACATATACGATGAATAATGCTGATGAATAACTGATCCCAAATAAGCATGTCAAAATAGATAAAATTATTCAAAAAGTGCAGGATTATTAGTAGGTGCAAGAACAACGACAGGTTCAGGAACAAGAATCAAGCATGAGTGATACTACCTCAGATGATGAAACAACATAGGATAGAAGAATCATGGATGGAACTCCAGCAGGTACTGTAGTACCTAGAACCTCAACTCGTCAAACTCATCCTCCAGTAAAGTTAAGAGAATATGCCTTTGTTTCAAGGAATTATTCAACCGGTGCGGACTCCGTTTCTTCCTCTACCCTGTAAGACACAAGTATAGAACAAAAGAGCACAACAACATATCCTTCCCCTAGATAATCAATCTGATTAACATGAAACTCAAATCATACCTCAGATCTAATTACCTTTTGTCCTCGTTCCAAAAGTCCTTCTTGCAATCTTCAATACTTGCAAAAGAGATTAAAAGACAAAAGCATAAAGTGAGAGCATCATGAAAAATCAATCATCTATGTTAGTGATCAAGGAGTCTAACAACATTTAACTGATATTAACACACATTAAATATGGGAAAGGGGAATACTTTTGCATTAATAATAAAAAAGAGTAAAGTTACAACCATAAAGCCTTGATGTTTCTAGCTTTATCCTCCACAATGGATCTACAATCCTTCACACTTACAACAATATCTTCACACACAAGCTCACTCTATCTTTCCTTTAAGTCAGATTTCAGTCCAATAGCATAAGGGTGCTTTCTTTGGCCTCCTTCACTCACTCCATGAAGGCTCCATTTATAGGCCAAATTTCATGAGATTCACTTGGGAAATGGATACTAGGTGATCCCAATAGGTGAGGAAGGAGAATTCCACCTCTCTCTAGATAGTAGGAGCCAACTCCATGAAGGATTTTGCAAGAAAGCTTCTGGAATCTTCTTTTTTCATGTTTTAGGTTGATCAACACTCTTGGCTTAATGTGAAAGAGTGTCGACACATTTTACTCAAGAAGGAAGTGTGCCTGTTGGCTCGCCAAATTGACACTCTTTTGTACCTCTTTACACCCTCCATATACACCTTTGATATCTTCATTTGATCCTTTTATCCCATAAATCCTTCTACATTTTCATATATTCACCAAAATATTCAGCAAGTTATTAAGGTTTGATAATTCATTAATTTCCTTTGATTTAATGTTTAAATGTCATTTCTTGAAGGATTTGTGACTAATTACATTTTTGCAGCATACTTTGATTTCTGCAGCACATGTTAGCATTCAACAACAGTTAGTCATTATGAAGCTTCTCCATACGTGGCCAGCCTGCTCAAACAAATTTGAGTTTATCCATCTCCAATCTCGTTGGTGACTCATGTACGGTTAATGCAATCTTCATCTCTAGGCACTACGTGCCATAGAGATGAAGATTTGCTATTCGATAAAAAACCAAAGCATTACTTATTAGATGTTAATTAGGGGATTAAACAGTTGTATTATTAAATAGTAGATCGAGTTTGTTACTGTAAAATCAGAAGTGGTTATCTTAGCCTTCGAGCTATATAAGAGAGCCATAGATCGAAAATGTGAGAGAGGATAGAATAGCGTGTATGTAGACAAGGATGATGATGTATATGTATGCAGAATACAATGAACGATTAATAGAAGGGCCGCGCTGCTAATTGCTTGTTTCTTTTCAATGTGACAGAGTTATGATGTTTTTATAAAGCACAGATAATTTTGTAGATCATAATCTGATTTAGTTCATATTGTTAATGTTTTTATTTTATATGTCTGTAGCCTATATCTCTTAGCTTGCAAATTCCATAAGGACTTGTGGTCTCGTTGGCAAGGATCCACCAACATAGACCATAAGCCCTTCCTCTGTAATTTTAAGTGTTTATAGTTAGATTAGCTAATTGTTTTTGTTTCCATTAGAAATAAGAATTGTGCTTAATCAACTAACATTAGGAATCGGATTTTATTTACTGTGATGAGATAATATTCATAGCATTTGTTAGTTTAGAACCGATCTCGGGTAATAGGAGAAGTTGATTTAAAAATACTATTTTAAATACTTAGTATTGTACGTTTGATTTGTTTTGCTGTAGATTCAAATTGTGAGTTTGAAAGTCCTACATTAAGTCTGTAAAAATTGGTTCCCAATGAAATAAAATTCATTATATCTTCTTTTAAATTGTAGGATATATAGATGGAATTCATTTTCATTATGGTTTAAAGCTTTACGATTATTCAGTTATGTTTTTAAAGATTAATTGTATTTATTCTCCAAATCATATTTATTCTGTTTTAGTTTTAAAATACAAGTTAGTTTGAAATAGTTTTGATCACAGAAACAGTTCATTTTTAAGATGAATTAGTAAGCTCTATAATAGTAGTTCTTAAAACCCCATTAATATAATAAGATATTTTAAAGTGTTAAATGATACATCAACTTCATAAGTTTGATTTCTGCAACTTACTTTGTTTTTTGTGTCTTAGTTCACATTCTGTAACCTATTCTATTTTTTGTGTTGACAAATAGTTTTCTGTTTATTCAAGTTTCTGAGTTATGTTAGATAGTCCCTAGTTTATGCTTCAGTCTTAGAATTGTCTTGAAGTTAATTTAAAGAGTATTTTTATCTCTGTAAATAGGATAGAACATGAATTCGAATATTTTGTAGATGTGAGAGTATTCTAATTAATATTAGGACGCTACATTTGAATAAGTTTGATAGATTAGAAATATTCTTATTACACATTTTGAATAATCCCTAGGTTAGAATAATTTAGCTTAGAGTAGGATAGGCCTTAATCCTTCATATATAGTGTTTGCATCTCACAAGTTACCTTCCTGGGTTGACAATTAAGTGTTGTGTTAGATAGTGCATATTTAGGCCCGACATTTTTGGCGTCGTTGTCGGGGAGGTGCTAAAGGGATTAGAGTCTAGATAGGTTGTTTCTATATTACACAATAAGGGGGAGGGGAGAATGGTAAGACGAGAGGTAAGAACCTATGCATCCACTACAGTGGGTTACCCCAAAACCTTGTTTTTCCTTTTCTGCACAAGTTCATTTGATTTATTTAGAGTGTGTTTCCCTTTCTGCAAATGTAGATAGTTTACTCTCACATAGTTAGTTTTAAGCATATATGTTTTTGAAATTTTTCCTTTTCCTGCAGTTGCTTTTGATGTATGTGTATTTTTCCTTTTAATAGTATGCAAGATTGCTCTTTCTTCAGCAAATAGTAGGATTTCCTTCAAGTAGGGATGTTTATGGTTTCATAGTATAGAGTTGGATTGCTTTCATTTTAATTTTTGATTGCATATTAGATTATCTAAATATTGGGCTAGTTTTACACTCACAACATTTAATTTCAGTTTCTTTGCTTCTGAGTTAATTTTACATTTATGCAATGAATGCATTTGATTTCCTACATGCATGAGTTTTCTAAAAATAGTTTTAAAATTTGAACTCTACAATTGGGTGTTGTAAGAACCATGTTACTAACCCACCTGTGAAGCAGGACATTTGAACTAGTACAATTTTAAATATGTTCAAAAATTTGTTGAGTAGAGAAGGGATTATTAATACAAAGGGTTTCTTCAATCCTTATTGCAGTATTAGATCCATATTTGGAGAAGAATCCATCTTCCAAAGTGGGAAGTAGATCTATAAGTATCCTCAGCATGAAGATCCTGATCTACACATTTCTCATTTTTTATTTACTGAGGGAGCTCAAGAATCAGGGGAAGCAGCTGAAGAAGAAGAACAAGTAGAACCTGAAATTACAGAATTTATTGCTTGCCTGGTACCAGAGGAAGAATATCAACTTGGATTGGAAGTTAAGTATACTAAGGAAGAAATCCAAGCTAGTCAAGAATCTATTAAGTCATGGACTGAGTCATTTTTTATGTTCTAGCCTTTACTCGTCAGCAATTTTTGAAAACAAGATCATATGAAAAGCTGGTTCCTCATGTCATGGTATTTGTTCATATTCATTATGTGAACAAGAATGTTTTAAAAATCCTTATTCATAGGTGGTTACAATGAAAGTACTCATACACTAGAAATAATACTTCTACTTCCATTAGTATAGGGTAGTGTAGGGAATAAAATAAATAAATAAAAGAGAAAAAATAAAATGTAAAGAGAAAATAAAGCTCTACTATGAAAACCAGTTTTCTGGCACAATCTAGCAAGGGTCTAGTTAGAAAACCAGGAGACTGGATGGCTAGGCTCCATAATAAAGTTGTTGATGATAATTCATTTCTACAAAAATGATCTTTTGTTCTGTGCTCAGTTGGATGATAAGAGATTGATTAAGGCTCTCCTTTCAGCAAGTTTCAACCCATCGACTCCAAAACATTTTCTGGGTCTGAATCTTGAGACATTTTTAGGTACCTTGGAGACTACATGACTTAATGGCAGGCATCCTTGTCATTTTCTAAGGAAATTCATTAATGTTTCTTGGCAAGATAATTGTACAATTCATTCGACTCCAACAAATCTATTCATGACTGTTAGGATGTACCAAGTGCCTTGATTTCCATGAACATTAAGGGTGAAATATCTCGCATTGGTTAACAACTTTCCTTATTGGTTGGTAATCCAATTATTTCTATCTATGTTTGACATCAAAAAATGTATTCACATAGGTATAATTGCACAAGGGAAGGACATAGTTCTCAGTGGTTTCATCCTTCATTTTGGATACAGAGCAGTCTATTCTATTTTCTACAGAAATCTAGTAACATTTAGCATAGTGGAGAACCTCTTAGAAGAAATATTCTCAGTTTTATAACAGCACAATCTTTGGAAGCAAAGCAGGAGCACCTTGTTACAGAAACTCCATTATGCCACATAAACTCCATTCCACAATAGAAACTCCATTCTGTCACAGAAATGACAACATGCAGCAGAAACTCCTGACATCCAAAGTACTTTTGAAGAACTTGGTCCTTTAAGGTAATATCAATCTAAGGTAACAATCCTTTCTTTGAAATATGTTTTTGCATTAAATTTAAGGAAATTTTAGCATGGATTATACCTACATACTATTGCAGCCGCAACCGTTCTCCCCAAATTTCTTAAAATTTTGAGCCCCTCCTCATGATTTAGCGTTGTTCTTAAATCGTAGGATCCTGGAACTTATTGGTCGGGTTTTAATTTCGAATGATTGTACAGACTGATTTTCAGCCAGTTACAAGGGTTACCTGTGTTTGAATTTTGTGATTAATCGCAGATGTGAGTTTGGTTTACTAGCCAGTGATAAATCGGATCTTTTGTTCTTTGAGTCCATGGTTTCGGAAGTAAAAATTGGTTTTAAACCTTTGTTGTTTTTCTGTTTAAAAAAAGCTTCCAGACACTTAATTTTTCTGTTAAATCGGGCGTCACACTATGTTAAATTGACTGCTTTTGTCCTTTTCCCTTCCACCGTTGCGGCTCCTAAAACGGCTTAGCGTCTGAAGCATAAAGAGCTCCGACTGTCGATGCGTGTTGACCCTTTTCGTCATGAACCCGTAGTTTTTCTCTTCCGTCGTTGCGGCTGGGAAAGTCATTTGGCTTCCGATGTGGTTACCCTTCCGATTTCTGATTGGGAATTTTCCCGCCTTTCGGTCACTTGTCCGTAACCTATGTCTCTTCCGCCGTTGCGGCTGGGAAAGTCGTTTAGCCTCCGATGTTAATATCCTTCGATTGCTGATTTAAAGTCTTCCCGCCTACGGATTGGTCTACCCTTCCGATGTTGGTATTTTGAGCGGCCGATGAGTCCTCGTTTCCTGTCGTTGGTGGTTTTGTGCAAACCCGTAGATAAACAAAATAGTGATGTCGGCGTTTGATAAAATTATAATAATGGTGGTGCAACTGGCCATTTCTTTTGGGTTGGTCGTTTCAGTTGGTATAATTTGCTGCTTTGTTTTATAACGCAGTCCCAATTAATGACACACTTTGTTGAATCGCAGGTGGACTCAAAAGACGTTTTCAGACTACTGCAGCGTGAAAGCATAACGGGCCGTTTGGTGGAGGTAGAGCTGAAAACAGCAGGATCGCAAGAAGAAAAAATGAAGGAAAAGACAAAATGAATGGTGACAAAGGAGAAGCTCTGAAAGGTTTGACAGTTACCCAGCCAATCACGAGCATGCGAAAAAAAAATAAAAAAATACAGGAATATGAAGCGTTGGGGAACTGAAAGGTCATACGTTGGGGGGCAGCCTAGGCGGTCAGCGGTTGTAGTTTAAATATTTCAAAGTAGAACTTAGAGGGGGATTTTTCCCTGGAAAAACTTGTAAACCATTTGCTTGTAAGAGGAACTATTTCATTTTACAATCAGAGACTGCAAATTTTGCCTGTTGGAGGAAGTGCTATGTGGAATATGTCAATGTGATTAAATGAGCAATGTTGAATGTGAACTATTTCGTTTTCAGCTGTACCTCATTAGCTGTGAGAGTGTTCTAATTTCTTGAACCTATGTTCTTGTCTGAATGTTCTTCAGTACCTTTGTGATGTATTTTCCACTATGAGTAATGAAAATTTTAACTGTTGATGAGCTATCTTATCATATATACTTTTATTCATGTTTATATGTTTGGTTATAAGAACAACTATCTGTGATTTGCCATAACACATGAACAGGGGTGCATTACTCATGAATGAATACCCAGCTCTCTAGAGATAGTTTAGTTAGTACTTATTTTCTTGCATGACTTGGATGCTTGTGAGTCTAAGATGAGAGGTAAGAACCTGCGCATCACATTCTGACTACTCTCTGCATCTTTATCACCCTGCATGGTTAATTAGGCATATGCATGTCACACTTAAATAAAAAATAAAAGAATACACGATGGACCGGGCCGTAACCGGTAAAACCTTTTTTTTGTTACTTTGACCTACGGTAGCCGGACCGCAAACCGGATGGATTCCCCATACCAAAGAGTCACGGGCTAGTTGGGAACGTTGACTGGGGAGAATCCTTTGCTATTGTTGCCTATAATTTTCCAGGCCTCAACAAGTCTGGCGCTAGAAGGAGGGCCGCCAGTGCATGGCTGGCCGAGGAAACCCGTTTTCCCGAGATTATTCCACCGGTAATAGTTCTGAAAGTAGTGGACTTCATAATCCAATCCCGGAAGAAAGGAATAGAGAACATCTATATTCTATTGGCAACGAAGTTGTTAATGACCTAAGAAGACACACTAGGGCATATGTAAAGAAGATTGGAGGATTTCCAATTATCCCTGAATTTCCCAGAAGAGAGTATAAAAAGAGAAATCATCCCATAGTAGAAGACTCAGTGCTGATTGGAGACTGGGAAGAACTTGTAGAAACAGCCTTACAGGAAGTTGTACTACCTTTGAATCAAGAAGGCCCAGATACCCCTCACAGTTCTCCTGCTCACACTCCTATTGGCTCACCTCCTCACTCTCCACCCAGACTCATGGCAGGCGTAAACGCCGATAAACCACCTAACCCGCCTAATCCACCACCTGCATGGAGAGCCAGATCACCTTTAAATCTAACACCTCCACTACATGATTTATCTCAATCCTTTGAGAAGATGCTGCCCAAGTTCGACCCAAATGAGAATATACTAGTAGATGATCACTTGCAAAGTTTTTACTTGGCGATAGAAGGGTTGAGGGCTGGGGAATATGAGGATGTAGTTTGCAGACTATTCCCGCATACCCTTAAAGGAGCTGCAACATCATGGTATTTTGGGTTGCCTGCTAACTCTATCCCTGATTGGGATACCTTCGAGAGAATTTTCAGGAGTAAGTATGCGATTCAAAAGACTCATGCAACCCTCATGAAAGGGCTATGCGCCTTGAAGAAAGAGAGAAAGGAGAAAGTGCACAGTTTTACTCAAATATTTGCAGCATACCTCAAGAATTTTTTTGACGCTGACAAACCTTCGGACAAGGTCTTGATTGAATATTATACCTCAGCTTTAGGCCCTGATTTGGCCATGTTTGCCAAAGGTAGGGTGAAGCCTACTTTGACGGAAACCTATGAAGAGGCAGAAATAGTGGAAGCTGAAAGAGAAAGTATTGAAGATTATCCAGAATATTCAGGAGAGAAAGGTGCAGGAAGGAAAGCCTTATTGTTTACTAAGCCTAAGGAAGAAAAATCGCCAGATTATGAAAATGTGGCAAAAATGATGCAGACGATTTCCAACAAAATCATAGATTTGGAGAAAGAGAAGGAAACACAAAAGTTTTATAAGCCATATTATAAGAAAAGAGAGGATAACAATCAGTCTCAACCTCCTCCTCACAATACTGCATCTATGAATTTAACAGAGGTAGGCATGGACAATTTTTGCACTTTCCACCAACAGCCACACTTTGAAAAGAATTGTCCTCAATGGATAAATTCGATGACGTTGGTCATGAATCAGCTGTTGGATTCTAGATTAACAGAAGATGGAGATGAAGAGAGACAATAGAATACTATTTCAACAAAGGAACAAGAAAAGGAAACCATGGTCTTGTGGGATTCTGTTTCGTTATTTGATGCGGAAGAGGAAAAGAATCAGGGCTACAAGGACGTTATGGAAACCAACGTGGCAACAAGGAGCCAAGGGCCAGTTAAAGAAAATAGTCTCATTCTACCAAAGATCAAAAGGCTGCAAAGAAATGTAAAGAAATTTCAAAATAAATCCTTAGCCGATAAGATTCCAGAATTAACTATTACCAGCCAAGATCCTAGGCAAAAAGATACACTGGCCAAGCCCAATGAAGAAAAGGTGACTGCTGATAAACCGCACCTCATTGAGCCATAGATGGATTATGATATCGTGGAGGACATCAAGAAAATAAAGGCAAACGTTTCACTGTTTGAAATGTGTAAAGTACCACAGCAAAAGGAAATATTATTGAAAGCACTTGAAGTTTCGGATGAGGGGCTGCCCACTGACAATCAGCCTCAGGAAGAAGAAGAAATCGACGAAACCAACATTGGAGGTAAGTCTAAAAGAAAAAATCCACCTTTCCTCCTCACGTTTGAAATTTTCAATCATAATGTACATAACTGCTTGGTAGACTCAGGGGCGTCGGTTAATGTCATGCCCATATCAGTCTGTAAAAGGATAAACGGGCAGCCCAAGCCATCTACTTGGAGAGTTGTTCAGTTGGACAGGACAGATGTAAAGGTAATGGGCGAGATGGAAGATGTCCTAGTCCGTCTGGCATCCAATGATAAAGTGTACCAAGTCATTAATATCGTGGTGGCTGATATACCAGACGCTTATGGTCTTGTCCTGAGCAGATATTGGTTGACCAAACTAAATGGATATTTTTCCTCAGATTGGTCGCATCTGTGGCTTCCATACAAAGGAAGTCTGAACCAGATTAAGATTTTAAGGGAGCCTCACATGAAATACAACGTTACTCAATTGGATGAGAAGAATGAACCAGTGGATTCTGTATTGGGAAACTATTTTATTGAGTTGGAACCAGGAAATTACCAAGCAGAAGAAGCCAGCAACACATCAGACACCTAGCCTGATCTCCTTTGATTCTCACAGGCTGATGAAATTGACTGTAACATAGTAAAATTAGCAGTAGGAGTAGATTCACATTCAGTAGATAATGATTTTTGGACTCTGTTTTTTGATGGCTCTAAGACGTTAGAAGGGTCAGGGGTTGGCTGTGTCCTGATCGACCCCCTGAAGAATAAACATTTTCTCTCATGTAGATTAGAGTTTGAATGTACTAATAATACAGCTGAGTATGAAGCGCTGGTGTAGGGCTTGAGGAAAGCGATTGAATTAAAGGTAAGTAATTTAAAAGTTTTTGGAGACTTTGAAATTATTGTGAAACAAATCCGAAATCAAATACATTGTGTTTCCCCCCACTTGAAAGCTTACCAAAATGAGGTATGGGACCTGCTTAAATGTTTTAATGCATTCAATATTATTTCAATTCCAAGACTTAAAAATGCAGCAGCTGACTTGTTGGACACATCAGCCGCTAGGATCGTACCCACTAATAACCGATGCTCTGTGGAATTGCTTTTCAGGCCCTCGGTACCTGATATGATCACCAATCTATGAGTGTTCGACGATGACAAGCAGATTATAGAATGTTTAACAAATGACGAGGTATTTAAAGGAGCCATTATAGACGATGAAGAACATCAGGCCGAACTGAAGTATCATAATTTCATTCCTAAAGGTGTCAGAACGTTAGAAAAAATGTTTGATTTAAATGAAAATTTCAGAAGACCATCCAACGTGAAGACCCACAGCTCATCTCTACAATTCGAGCTTATCAATTTAGGGACTGAGACGAATCCTAAATTTGTGAATCTTGGAAAATGTTGTTCACTAGCCATAAAGAGATAAGTTCGTCAGTGTGTTCAAATAATATAAAGATGTTTTCGCATGGACATACAAAGATCTAAAAACATATGATACCAGCATCATCAAACATGCAGTCCCCATCAAAGCCGACGTCAAGCCGTATCAGCAACCTTTAAGAAAAATGCATCCAAAATTGGAACCGCAGATTCAGAGTGAAGTGAAGAAATTATTGGATGCTAGAATCATATTTAAGGTCAGACACTCTGATTAGGTATCAAATCTGGTACCAGTAAGAAAAAAATCCGGAGAAATCAGACTCTGCGTGGATTTCAGGAATTTTAACCGTGATTCCGATAAAGATAACTATCCTGTGCCACCCATGGAGCAATTGCTACAAATGGTCTCAGGTTCTGAACTATTTTCGTTATTAGATGGTTTCTCTGGCTACAATCAAGTATTAGTAGCCGAAGAAGACAGATTGAAGACAACGTTCAGGACCAAATGGGGAACCTTTGCCTACAGAAGGATGCCCTTTGGGATTATAAATGTTGGAGCAACGTTTCAAAGGGATATGGACATAGCTTTCCACGGATTGATTGGCCGTAGTGCTGTAGTGTACCTTGATGATATTACGATATTATAAAAGAAGAGAGAAGAGCACGCATTTCATTTAAGGCAGATTTTTTAACGATGTCGAAAATATGGCATCTCGCTCAATCCCAAAAAGTGTGTGTTCGCTGTCACGGAGGGAAAATTACTAGGTCACATAGTTTCAAAGCAAGGAATCGCTATAGATCCAGAAATAATTAAGGCCATTGAACAAATCCCCTTACCCCATAATAAAAAAGGGATGCAATCATTTATGGGAACTATAAACTTCATGCGAAGATTTGTGCTTGATTTCGCTTAGATTGTCAAGCCGCTGCAGTAGATGGTGAAACAAAATGCACAATTCAAATGGACTAAGGCTGAGAAGAATGCATTCAGCAAAATCAAGACCGCTTTTGCACATGCACCCTCCCTGAAAATCCTAGATTTCGACAAAGATTTTATTCTGTATACCTTTGCATCCGATGATTCACTGGAAGCTGTGCTTACCCAAAATAAAAATGGGGGGGATGAATTCCCAATATCTTTCATGAGCACTGGTCTGCAAGGGGCCGAATTAAATTATTCAGCCATTGATAAACAAGCTTACGCAGTATTTAAAACAGTAAAGCAATTCAGGCCTTATATTTTAAAAAATCAAACCAAGGTGATCGTCCCCTACCCCGTTGTAAGGTCCCTTCTTGTACAGAAGGAGTTAGGAGAAAGAAGGGGCAACTGGGTAACAACTCTTCAAGAGTATGACCTTGAATTCAATCCAGCCTCTATAGTTAAAGGACAAGGGTTGTGCAAACTGATGACTGAAAATGGAAGAAATGAAGAACACGCATGGGAGGATGAAGCCGAATTACATGTAATGGAGATATGTCCTTTGTTTACAACTCTCGAATCTTGGTATAGAGACCTCGTGCATTACCTACAGGTAGGGATGTTTCTAGAACATTGTAATTCTAAGCAAAGAAGAGCGTTGCGTCTTAAATCAGCTTCCTGTCAAATTGTTGAGGGAATGTTATTTAGAAAAAATTATGACGGAGTTCTTCTCAGATGCTTAGAGAAAGAAGATGCAAAGAAAGTAATGTCAAAATTTCATGACGGTCCTACTAGGGGACATTATTTAGGGGACACTACAGCCCACAAAATCATTAGAGCCAGTTACTATTGGCCTACGCTCTTCAAAGATGCACACGCACATGTCAGGAAGTGTGATATTTTCCAAAGGTGTAGTGGGAGACAACCTAAAGCAGCTGCGCCCCTAAAACCTGTGATGATCACAGAGCCATTCGAGCAATGGGGGTTGGATATCATTGGAGAAATAAAACCAAATTCCTCCCTACAACACAAGTACATTCTGACCGCGACCGATTATTTCACTCGCTGGGTCGAAGCAGTCCTGCTGCGCAAAATAAATCAAGACGAGGTCATCAACTTTCTGCAGGATCACATCATGACCAGGTTTGGAGTTCCAGTTTCGTTAGTTTTTGACAATGCTACGTACTTTTCATAAATCAAACTAACTGCTTTTGCTCATGATAAAGGGATTAAATTGCATTATTCTGTTAATTACTATCCACAAGGAAATGTCCGGCTGAATCCACTAACAAAAATCTGATTAGAATTTTAAAGAAGACTGTGATAGAAAATCAGAGGAGCTGGCACTCAGCGCTACCAAACGCCCTTTGGGCCGATAGAGTCACACCCAAGTCTGCTATAGGAGTGTCACCATATACCCTTGTCTATGGTAAAGAAGCCATTCTACCCCCCAACATCATGCTTCCCTCTTCCATAATAGCTCAAGAGTCCAGAGGGTCGGAGGATGAAGTTTTGCAGATGAGGATATGCAATCTTTTGAAAGCAGAAGAGGCTAGATCTAAAGCTAGGGAATGCTTTAAGCAACAGCAGGAGTTAGTAAAGAGATGGTTTGACAAACATAAGGCAGGGACAAAAGAATTTGAAGTGGGAGATCTAGTTCTCAAGTGGGATCACCCCCATGATGAGAAAGGAAAGCATACTAAATTCCAGCAGTTGTGGGTAGGACCTTTTTAGATTGCGGCAAATCTTGGCCCTTCTACTTATAAGTTGCAAGATTTACAGGGGTGGGAGGAGAACTTACCAGTAAATGGTTTGGTTCTCAAGTCTTATTTTTCCTGAGTTTCTTTGAGTTCTTTTGTCTTGTATATAAATAATCTGTTTGGCTATCTTTTGAGTCATGTTTTTCAGTTGGTTTTAGTTTGAGTTGTCTTGATTTCAATAAAGGTAACGAGCCTGTGGTTAAATGGGGAACACCAATTTTTTTGGGAATGATAAACATTTTTGGGCATCATGCTGTGTGTTGCTGTTTGTCTAAAAGAACTTCTTCCAGTTTATCAGTTTTCTCGAATAAGCTCTATGTGCATTGAAGTCCTGCTTAACCCCTGTGAAATAAACCGGATTCGAAGAGTCTGGAATACTATGTTGAGGCTCCATCCATGTCATACTCAAAATGTTCTAAGGAGCGATAGCAGAGGACCCATGGAAAGGAGCAAGGTGAAAAGTATATTAAATATAAATGATCCCATGCTAAGAAACGAATCCCAAAAGGCAAATAAGAGTCAAAAACTCCTATGCAAGCATCATACATTAAAGCAGATGCTGAATCATAAGTACTAAATTGCCGAAAGATCCTCTCCGTCCGTGAGCTGAAACATGAAGTACACCGGTCACACAAAAGGACACTATGGGATAGAGGATCTTGAATTAAAATTCAGTAAGAAAGGCATGCAGGAGGACTCATATAAAAAGGGACAAAAGTCCAGAAGCACAAAAAGTGCTAAAGTGGCATGGGAATGAGGAACAAACGAATATTTTTGTTTACCATATGCTACAAACCTATGGTTTCCAAGCTATCTACTACCTGAAAACAAAAGTAATAATGAAACTCATCCTCTGGCCTCAACAGAGTTATCTGGACTTGAAAATCTTGGTTTCCACTCTCCCAAATTGGACTATCATCCATGATTAAAGGTACACACTTCTGTCATTTGAGAAATCTGAATAGCTGGAAGAATTCAATAGATGCATTTATTGTTAAACAGTATGTCACTCAAAGAACAATCGCCCAGAGATCTAGGTTCACCAGGTGATCACCAGTTGTTGCAGTTGCAACCGTTCTCCCCAAATTTCTTAAAATTTTGGGCCCCTCCTCATGATTTAGCGTTGTTCTTAAATCGTAGGATCCTGGAACTTATTGGTCGGGTTTTAATTTCGAATGATTGTGCAGACTGATTTTCAGCCAGTTTCAAGGGTTACCTGTGTTTGAATTTTGTGATTAATCGCAGATGTGAGTTTGGTTTACTAGCCAGTGATAAATCGGATCTTTTTTTCTTTGAGTCTGTGGTTTCGGAAGTAAAAATTGGTTTTAAACCTTTGTTGTTTTTCTATTTAAAAAAATCTTCTAGACACTTAATTTTTCTGTTAAATCGGTTGCTTTTGTCCTTTTCCCTTCCATCGTTGCGGCTCCCAAAACGGCTTAGCGCCCGAAGCATAAAGAGCTCCGACTGCCGATGCGTGTTGACCCTTTTCATCGTGAACCCGTAGTTTTTCTCTTCCACCGTTGCGGCTGGGAAAGTCATTTGGCTTCCGATGTGGTTACCCTTCTGATTTCTGATTGGGAATTTTCCCCCCTTTCGGTCACTTGTCCGTAACCTATGTCTCTTCCGCTATTGCGGCTGGCAAAGCCGTTTAGCCTCCGATGTTAATATCCTCCGATTGCCGATTTAAAGTCTTCCCGCCTGCGGATTGGTATACCCTTCCAATGTTGGTATTTTGAGCGGCCGATGAGTCCTCGTTTCCTGTCGTTGGTGGTTTTGTGCAAACCCGTGGATAAACAAAACAGTGATGTCGACGTTTGATAAAATTCTAATAATGGTGGTGCAACTGGAAATTTCTTTTGGGTTGGCCATTTCAGTTGGTATAATTTGCTGCTTTGTTTTATAACGCAGTCCCAATTAATGGCACACTTTGTTGAATCGCAGGTGGACTCAAAAGATGTTTTCAGACTACTGCGGTGTGAAAGCATAACGGGCCGTTTAGTCAAGGTAGAGCCGAAAACAGTAGGATCGCAAGAAGAACAAATGAAGGAAAAGACAAAATGAATGGTGACAAAGGAGAAGCTCTGAAAGGTCCGGCAGTTACCCAGCCAATCATGAGCATGCGAAAAAAAATAAATAAAAAAATACAGGAATATGAAGCATTGGGGATATGAAAGGTCATACGTTGGGGGGCAGCCCAGGCGGTTGGTGGTTGTAGTTTAAATATTTAAAAGTAGAACTTAGAGGGGGATTTTTCCCTGGAAAAACTTGTAAACCATTTGCTTGTAAGAGGAACTATTTCATTTTACAATCAGAGACTGCAAATTTTTCCTGTTGGAGGAAGTGCTATGTGGAATATGTCAATGTGATTAAATGAGCAATGTTGAATGTGAACTATTTCATTTTCAGCTGTACCTCAATAGCTGTGAGAGTGTTCTAATTTCTTGAACCTATATTCTTGTATGAATGTGCTTCAGTACCTTTGTGATGTCTTTTCCACTATGAGTAATGAAAATTTTAACTGTTGATGAGCTATCTTATCATATATACTTTTATTCATGTTTATATGTTTTTTTATAAGAACAGCTATCTGTGATTTTCCATAACACATGAACAGGAGTGCATTACTCATGAATGAATACCCAGCTCTCTAGAGATAGTTTAGTTAGTACTTATTTTCTTGCATGAATTGGATGCTTGTGAGTCTAAGACGAGAGGTAAGAACCTGCGCATCACATTGTGACTACTCTCTGCATCTTTATCACCCTGCATGGTTAATTAGGGATATGCATGTCATAGTTAAATAAAAAAATAAAAAAATACACGGTGGACCGGGCTGCAACCTGTAAAACCTTTTTTTTGTTACTTTGACCTACGGTAGCCGGACCGCAAACCGGACGGATTCCCCATACCAAACAGTCACGGGCTAGTTGGGAATGTTGACTGGGGAGAATCCTTTGCTGTTGTTGCCTACGATTTTCCAGGCCTCAACACATACTTGCTAAGCCCATGCCCTCATATGATTTAGCCCATACTCTCATTTTACCTTTAGTTGTTATCATGACTTTTCGATTTTACCTTACCTATGTCTGTCATCATTCGATAATCATCCTTATACCTTAAAAATGAATCTTCATCTCTATGGCACATAGTCCCTAGATATGAAGATCTTATTACTTTGAAAATATATGATTACGTTCTCTTATCCATGCAACCTTTGATTCATTTTCCTACACAACATTTCATCATTGCAAAAATAGTTCAAAATTTTCATAAGCTTTTTTATGCGCCATGTACTTGAATGATTGTTAAATACGAGGATTATGAATTACCGTTATAACCATAGCATTAGAAGCCTCGAGAACTCTGTCGAACACTTGTTTTATGCCTGTTCAATAATTCTTACCATTTTCCTAGTTTTGGGTTCATCTTCTATTTTCTGTCCAAGTTATAGCCTCCGAGAAAACTATGGGGCGAAAGGGAGCTGCATGCCATGAACCACATTTTGGTTCTGTATTAGAAGGTTTTCCTGAATTCAATGCATGCAAAGAAATATTTGAAGGCGTCTGGTATCAATTTTTCCAGAAATTTCAGAGGCATGATGATGACATTACATTGAAATTTGCCCAAGGATTTGATGGGAAAGTTGCGCACATTGGTGATTTTATCATGGTGGTTTTAGAGAAAATAGTTTCTTGTGCCACTAGTCTACCTCATCAAGGAGAGCGCTGGTTTTAGAATAAACCCATAGAGCGCACAGTGTGTACCAGGTTTTAAAAATAAGAACATCAGTCTGCAAAATGGAAGAAGGGTTTTCCTCGAGACTGGATGCAAGATGAATGGCGTAATATGCTCTATGTGTTGCAGAATTATTTGACCCGCAAAAGAAGGTATGTCACCACCCTAAATTACCATGTTCTCCTACTATTGCATTTTGAAGCAAAACTAGAAATGAATTTCCCTTATTTCCTATACAAGAGTTTAGCTAAGATGTTGAGAAAGGTTCAAAAGAATTCCGGTAACCCTTATAACAGTCTTTATCATCACAGGTTGGTGAAAATTCTCATTGAGGATGAACTGCATCTCCGAAAGGATAGTTGGGTAAATTTTGTGGAAAGAATTCGGGGTCTTCCTTCATCTGCAAACCCTCATTCTCCACACATTCACGTTTCTCCTCAGTCTGAAGGTCGTGAATTAACAGTCGTTCCTTACCCAGAGCCAAAACCACCCCTAATTGAACTTTTCTCCTCTGTATTACAAAAATCCAAAAAGAAACGACCTCAGCTGAAAAGCCCTAATGTCGTAGAATCCCCAATGCAGCGTTGAACCACCAGAAGCATGACAAAACAATTCGATAAGCCCTATAATCTAGCCCTCAATGTAGAGCCGTCTATTTTTGTTGATCTTGAGGAATCTCTTGACTTAGAGCCAGGTCTTCCTGAGAAAAATACACCAAGTCCACTTCCCCCATCGTCGCCTCAGAAATTTGATTTTGTACATGTTGAACCTTCCGATTTCATTTTTCCTGATTTTGGTTCTGAACCGATGCATGAAGATTTTCTTGTTCCAAAATATGGCAATGTAGAATATGATCCTGAACTATTTAACCCTCAACAGTTTGATTATGGGCCTCCTGATGATCATTCGCTTACACAAGAACCCTGTGATGAACATATACCTAAAGTATCGGCCGCTTCAACCATTCCTTCTGTAATTGCTCAGCTGCAGAAGAAAAATAAGAAGATTAGGAAGCTTAAAACAGTGCTTAGGTCATATGAACAAACCTAACAAGAACAAGATCTATTACTTGCAGAGACTGAGAAATATAATGAGCAATGGAGAGATTATAGTCTTAAGCTCCTGCAGAAGAACGAGAAATTGAAGGGAAAGCGTGACAAAGCAGTTGTAGGTATAAAACGCCTTCAGAAATAGTAAGGAATTGGAGAGTTGAGGCCTGTAAGCACTTGTCTCATATCAGTATGTTGAAAAATAAATTGAAGGCTCATTCAAATCCAGCTGGTAGAAACTTGAACATTGTGGTCAATGCAACATAATCCTTATCAGTAATATTAAAACTCAGTTTTGAAATTTTGAAGACTCTATCTCGTTTTTTTGCATGGGACATGAAAATAGATAGGCTTGGGAGAGAGATTTTCCAGGAAACATGATAGTGAAGCGTTGGATATCTTTGATTTTTTCAGCAAGGTTAAAAACCAATGTTGAAAATTTTTGAGGTTTTGGAAAGACATGTTTGCATGAGGACATGCAAATACTCAGGCATGGGAGTATGTTGGCTCGCCAAATTGACACTCTTTTGTACCTCTTTACACCCTCCATATACACCTTTGATATCTTCATTTGATCCTTTTATCCCACAAATCCTTCTACATTTTCACATATTCACCCAAATATTCAGCGAGTTATTAGGGTATGATAATTCATTAATTTCCTTTGATTTAATGTTTAAATGTCATTTCTTGAAGGATTTGTGACTAATTACATTTCTGCAGCATACTTTGATTTATGCAGCACATGTTAGCATTCAGTAGCAGTTAGTCATTATGAAGCTTTTTCATATGTGGCCAGCCTGTTCAAAAAAATCTAAGTTTATCCATCTCCAATCTCATTGATGACTCATTTACGGTTAATGCAATCTTCATCTCTAGGAACTACGTGCCATAGAGATGAAGATTTGCTATTCGACAGCAAACCAAAGCATATCTTGTTAGTCGTTAATTAGGGGATTAAACAATTGTATTATTAAATAACATATCGAGTTTGTTACTGTAAAACGGGAAGTGGTTATCTCAGCCTTCGAGCTATATAGGAGAGCCATAGATCGAAAATGTGAGAGAGGATAGAATAGCATGTATGTAAATAGGGATGATGATGTATATGTATGCAGAATACAATGAATGATTAATATAAGGGTTGCACTGCTAATTGCTGGTTTCTTTTGAATGTGACAGAGTTATGATGTTTTTTATAAAGAACAAATAATTTTGTAGATCATAATCTGATTTAGTTCATATTGTTAATGTTTTTCTTTTATACGTCTATAGCCTAAATCTCTTAGTCTGCAAATTCCATAAGAACTTGTGGTCTCGTTGGCAAGGATCCACCAAGATAGATCATAAGCCCTTCCTCTGTAATTTTAAGTGTTTATGGCTAAATTAGCTAATTGTTTTTATTTCCATTAGAAATAAGAATTGTGCTTAATCAACTAACTTTAGGAATCCGATTTTATTTATTGTTATAAGATAATATTCATANGCTAGATTAGCTAATTGTTTTTATTTCCATTAGAAATAAGAATTGTGCTTAATCAACTAACTTTAGGAATCCGATTTTATTTATTGTTATAAGATAATATTCATAGCATTTGTTAGCTTAGAACCGAGCTTGGGTAATAGGAGAAGTTGATTTAAAAATACTATTTTAAATACTTAGTATTGTAGGTCTGATTTGTTTTGCTGTAGATTCAAATTCTGAGTTTGAAAATCCTACATTAAGTCTGTAAAACTTGGTTCCCAATGAAATAAACTTCATTATATTTTCTTTTAAATTGTAGGATATATAGATGGAATTCATTTTCATTATGGTTTAAAGCTTTAAGATTCTTCACTTATGTTTTAAAAATTAATTGTATTTATTCTGCAAATCATATTTATTCTGTTTTAGTTTTAAAATACAAGTTAGTTTGAAATAGTTTTGATCACAGAAACAGTTCATTTTTAAGATGAATCAGTAAGCTCTATAACAGTAGTTCTTAAAAACCTGTTAATATAGTATGAGCTTTTAAAGTGTTAAATGATACATCAACTTCATAAGTTTTCCTTCTGCAACTTACTATGTTTTTTGTGTCTTAGTTCACTTTCGTTAACCTATTCTATTTTCTGTGTTGACAAATAGTTTTATGTTTACTCAAGTTTCTGAGTTATGTTAGATAGTCCCTAGTTTATGCTTCAGTATTAGAATTGTCTTGAAGTTAATTTAAAGAGTATTTTTATCTCTGTAAATAGGATAGAACATGAATTCGAATATTTTGTAGATGTGAGAGGATTCTAATTAATATTAGGACGTTACATTTTAATAAGTTTGATAGATTATAAATATTTTTATTACGCATTTTGAATAATCTCTAGGTTAGAATAATTTAGCTTAGACTAGGATAGGCCTTAATCCTACATATACAATGTTTGCATCTCACAAGTTACCTTCCTGGGTTGACAATTAAGTGTTGTGTTAGATAGTGCATATTTAGGCTCGACAGTGACGATGACACCTATTGCCAACAGACAAAGAGGAGACGATGCTTTCTGCTGCACAGGACAATGCACTGACGACGCTCTGTCAAAACTGGGGAAAGGCGCCGGTCTAACTATGGGTGGAAAAAAGTTGCCAAAGGAATCTCAGGTTAGGATTTCTGAAAGGAAAACAGGGAATTGTGGAATTTTCAGGTGCAACAGAATGCCCCCCAAAGTATGAGTCTAGAAGGAAGTGATAGGTGAAATTGTTTGCTAGATATCAATCTGGTAGAAAGGTAATGAGAGATGAGATCATAACTGACATAGAACCAATAATTGACTTATCTGACTCAATCATGGTTGTGAACCAATACACTGTAGATCCATGATGATGACCACATCATGGATACCAATAATACACTGTAGATCCATGAACAACGGATGTAAGAGGAAAAACATGGCTATGCAACATAAAAAGTAGATCCATGTTATCCAAATTCAAGTACTGAACACAACCACCTAACATACAATGGGGATCCATGTCAAGATTCCAAACGATATTCCCTCACAACCTGAGGATAGGAAACTACACTAATGAATCGTAACCACTCAGGGTCTTCATTCCAATCCCCAATTGATACAATCCTAACCATGTGAATAGATGTTTTGATGTCAAACATGGCATAAACCACTTGATTACGAGTCATTGATGAATATTGTTAACAAGTGCGAGGGAAATCACCATTAATGTCAATGATCCCCAATGTATCTCAGTACATTCTCACAAGTGTGAATAGATGTTTTGAAGTTGGAACACTTGATAGAATATTTCAATCAGAGGTCATTGATGGAAAACTGTTGTTGAAAGCGAGGAAACATGTCATTGAGGAATGCAAGATTCAAGGTACTTGACTAGGTTTCTAAGTCTAATTCTCGGATGATGAGATGAATTCCACAAGAATAGACTTGTAAAAGGAGGTGCATGATGATTTACTCATCAATGACACGAAACATGGAACAGGAGTTGATTTGAAGTGATGAAACTGACTTAGAAAGGACCGACTTTATGAACAGGTAAAGTTACTGACGAGTTATTTTTTGGAAGAGACGTCCTTTGAATAATTTGTAGCACGACAAGTGACTTGGAAGCATTGACTTGACAAGACTGAAACCAGGTGTAATGAAAGGAATATAATGAATCATTCTTTGAATTGACTCAAAGGAGTCAAGTGACTCACAAAAGTGGATTGACTCAGAGATAAGCTGAATATCCAACTGTTCAGATATGCAAATGCATACAGGTGCCATGTTCAAAGGTGGACTGTAGAATGCCATAAATACAAATGAAAATCATTCCCCTTTCCCTTAATTTTCCCTTCTTGAAGGATGAGTGCCTCTTTTCATTTTTACAAGTACAAAGAGGGTAACAAACACTCGTTGTAGCTCATCAAGCGATGAGTCCATTCTTACATGTTTTACGAACGTGAGAAACGAGGGGTTCGTTCCCAGATCGGGTCCTTTATTATTTTATTTTATGAGTCCGATGAAAGTGAACTCAGTATCTTTCATGTTTAGAGAGTCTGAACGAAGACACAAGAAAACTCCAAAAAGATCCTTTTTTGTAAATATCCCTAATCGGTCTAAAAAAGACATAAGCTACCACCGACTAGTCGATCGTTCTGATACTTTTACAAGCGTGACTGTAACAAGTTCACTTGGAAATATTTTTGTGTTTTTATGGAGACTTAAAAGAGATTAAATATAACTCCGTAACGAGTTTTTTTTTCATAAGTCATTTTTTACGATTCTGAAAAAAGCAGCAAAAGTGGACTCGACGCTCTTTTACTGATTGTTTAACGAGCATGTGAAAAGTGTAAGAAGATGCTCGATACTTTTTCATTTCCACTCTAAGATTGAAAAAGAGAAAAAGAGCTCAAATCATAGCCAGGATCCATATAGATTTGACCTGGAAGTTGAAAATGCACATTAAAGCCAACTCCATAATAAACTATACAAAACAAATAATAAAAACCCACAACATTAAAGTAATTTTGGAATTAAAAATAAATTTTAATTAAATAATAATAATAAAAAAGACTAAAATTACTATAAATAGGAGCAATAGTAAAATGTTCCTACAATTATTGTTTTACCATTTGAAGAAAGTGGAGTTGGAGCAAAAGGAGGAAAGATTTCTTTGGTGATTCTGGGTGCTACGGTCCATCGTTTCTCGAACCACTTGGAGGAGGTAAGTGTTAAGACCTTTCTCTTTCATTGCCATGGTGGTATTTTTGTTTTTTCTGTATATTGGGGGTTTTTGGGGCATCTTCCAAACCCAAAATGCGCTCTAGGGTGGCATTATATTTTTCCCATAGTGAGCACGGCGACACTCTGCCGCGCTGGGACAAGTGCGTCGTAGGAACTCTGTCCACAGCCGACAGGAGCGCCTAAGTTTAGTGCTCCGCAGTGCTGAGACAGAGGCACCGTAGGCCCTCTGTCTGTGGAGGGAAACAACGTCGCAGTTAGGGTTTACCCAAAAAATCATTAACTTCATCCATCGAAAATCATTTTTGTGTTTCCGCATCTATGATGTGAGTTCTAATGCATGTTTTCAATGTATTGCGGGTGCAAAACAATATCCACACCATGGTAATATGGAAGGAACACGATCATGAAACAATTGATTTCCAAGTTGTCAGTGATCCGACTACTATAGAGGCCCTTCTTAACTGTGGTTTACTCAAATACTTCAGGGTTCCAAGAATGAAATCCTATATACGTCTCTTGGAGTATGTCATCGACATGTGGGACCTTGAGCAACAACATTTTTTGGTCGGGATCCACACCCTGACTATTGACATTGAGGACACATAGTTCTTGACTGGGCTGTCTTGGAGAGGGAGACAAGTGATTCTATCTGGCCCACAGGGTGATGAGTTTTCCTTGGATGATATGATTGACAGATACTGTGTGCTAGGGATGCATGCACAATCTGGGAATCTCCCTATCAAACAGATAGTGGATCGTCCTTTGATGACAATAGTTTATACCATCAGGAAAGTTGTTGAGAATAGATCCACCAACCTGACCACTAGGGCACACATGATATATTCCCTAGAGTGTATGGCACCTACAATGTTCAACTGGTGCGAGGGAATGCTAGTCATCCTGAAAGATCAACTGAACAGGAGCAAGCGGGTGTAGCTCAAAAAGTTCAGCTATGGAACTCTGGTAGTGTCCTTCATCCTACAGAGGGTGCCTCACATGAGACCTCAAGTGGTTGTGAGAAGACTATATCCTTAGGATCCTCAGATGCTCAGATGGGTTTATGTCATGGCCCGTCATGGAAGTGGGGGTTCCAAGACTGCTTACGGATCAACCTTCTTTCGCTAGATGAGGGGCCAGTTACTTATGATCGAGGATTATGCTTACGAGGGGGGAGATTTTCGTGAGGACCCATAGCTTCCACTACCCAAGGGAGAGGAGTGGGATGACCGAGGTAAGAAAGACACTATCAACCATGTTTTTTATTTTTTATTTTTTAATGCTAAGACAAGTGAAAATGATTTGTGCAGACATTGTACCAGTTTGTCTAGATGGGATGTCGCCTATTGAGAGGAGAGTAGGAGTTAGAGATATGGTGGTCCATCACTCTGAGGTAGATGAGGACATAGAAGATATTGAGGAGAACTTGTAGTGTTTTACTATAGGGATTCACGATGTCACTACTGATGACCTACCTAGGCACTACCAGCGTCATACTGCGGGAGTCTCAGGATGGTTCGCTAGGATACTCCGTAGAGTGGCCCAGGACATTATATTTTATCATGAGAACCACTGTGATGACTACTCTATAGATACTTTCCAATTTTTGTATATGTATTTATATTGAAAGCTTTGAGGTTTCAAATTTTTCCCTGTATATGTATATTTTGAACTATGAAAGTCCCTGACTTCGGGGGCACTGAAAGCTTGATGCTTCATCCCATGTTTGTATCTCATCTTTACAATTATATATATATTTATATATGACAAAATTTGTTTACAGATGTGTGTGCAAAAATGTGACGTGTGAAATGTATTCCTACTTATGAATTTACATGCATAGTTTATGTTATAATGGATTTTTAATTATGAGAAATATACCAATCTAAGACATAATTAGCTAAGAAATTTGCCACAACATTCAAATTTCTTAGAATATGTTGATATGTGACTTAATCAAAGGACCTTTCTAAGAGTCTAACCCTTCGAAATGTATAAGGATTAGGGGGTTTCGAACGGTGTAGACTCGGTTAAGCTGCTGAACAACTAATTCGGAGTCTAGGTAAACCCTAATCTCCCTTACATTACTAACTAGGGCTTTCGTTAACAATCCAATCATTGCATGATATTCTGCTAGATTGTTGGTGGAGGGACCTAAACAAACACCCCCCGAACTCACCAGATCACCTACAGGAGAGTACAGTACCCAAGATGTTGATGTAAGATTCAATATGCAACGATTGGCACCGTCTGTGAAACTGGTAAATGTGGTCATCTTTCCAGTAGGAATAGGGCATACATAATTAGGGTTTGAAAAACACATCTCAAATCACACAAGAAACCACACTTTTCAAAACAAAACACACAACCATCTATAATAGTATTTACAAAGAACCTATGCTAGATGACCTAGGCATAATATCTTTTAAGGTAGAGCCCATTACAAGGCTCACCCATGGGTATCCCATCGCAGTCTACTAACTCATATGCACCCTTTTCCAAAATGTGTCTAATAATGTAAGGCTCGTGCCACATAGATTCAAATTTCCCTGCCCCCAACTTATCATTTCTGGTCATAAGTCAAGACCATATCTCCTTCATTGAAAGAAAGGGGTTGAATGATTATGTCATATTGGGCTTTCATCCACCGTTTGTGTGCCTCATTTTATAAGGAAGCATCGTGACGAGTTTCATCAAGCTTATTCAAATACAGAATCATTCCTCTTCTATGGTGGCGTTAGGCAGAAGTTCCACAACGAGGTTTAGAGAAGGAATTTCACATTCTATCGAGATATTTTCTTCCAGTCCATATACCAGTTGAAAAGGTGTGAAACTGATGGAAGTATTTATAGTGGTCCTATAGGACCAAATTGCAGAAAAGAGTTACAAGTGCCAATTTGATTTGGCATGCCATACCACTCGCTAAAGCATGGTTTTCAACACTTTATTTATCGCTTCAACCTGGCCATTGGACAGAGGGTAGTAAGGTATAGAATTATCTTGGAAAAACCCTAACTTTGCACTAAGTTCTGCCATCATTTTGTTCTGGAAGTGTGACCCATGGTCAGTCACAATGGCCCTAGGAATCCTGAACCTAGCGATGTTATGGTTAAACAAGAACAACACAGCTATTTTTCCGTCTTCGGCATATGTGGGCATAGCCTCAGCCCATTTTGTAAAATAGTCCATAGCCACAATAATGTAGCCATGCCCCCCAGCTGAGGTAGGCCTACAATGCACGAATTCTATGCCCCATTTCGCAAAAGGGACAACTACTACAACAGGATGGAGCGAAGTTGGATGCGTGTGCTTCTTAGTGGTAAACATTTGACAGGGTGAGAATTTCATGATAGTTTCAATACAGTATTTGAAAATCGAGGGCCAAAAATACCCTGTGCACAAGATCTTATGGGAAGTAGCCAACCCAAAGAGATGACCACCACAAGATCCATAGTGGCAATCATATAATAGGATTTCAGCTTCTTCATGTGTGAGACAACGTCAAAATATAGAATCGACGCCACGACGATATAAGGTATCATTTAAATGAGGTAATACTTATCCCGATGGTGGATGCGATGACGATCATCACGAGAGGTAGTGAGCTAATATCATAGAGTCTGGAGATAAAGAATAATATTTACATACCATGGATTAGTCGTACTAATGAGAAACAACAATTAATTTGGCAATGAATCGATGGTCTCTGTTTCCTTCATAGTACGGGGAAGGTCACATTTAAGATGAGCAAAAACAAGGGACTTCTTGGAAGTGGTTTTACCAAACTCTAACTCAAATTTGTGGGGGATAACGATCCATCGTGAGTATTTTACCCCAAGTACTTGACGAGTCAAAAAGCAGTACTTGGAGTTAGAGTTAGCATAAATAGTAGTAGTACGAAACAAAATATAGTGACGAGACTTTTGGACTGCGATGACCATGGCCAGAGCTAGTTTCTCCACATGTGAGTATCGAGTTTCAGAGTCTAGAAGACTCTTACTAGCATAGTAAATCACATTTTCTTGGTCGTGTT
This sequence comes from Pseudotsuga menziesii, assembly GCA_001517045.1. Lineage (NCBI taxonomy): Eukaryota > Viridiplantae > Streptophyta > Pinopsida > Pinales > Pinaceae > Pseudotsuga > Pseudotsuga menziesii. The sequence goes on from LPNX010868599.1 coordinate 480,572, forward strand.
CATCTGTTTGAACTAGGACCATGCCTATAATTTACATGGATGTAGCCACATACAGGGAATAGTCCTTAGTATAATCGGGTGGTTGCAACACATGTGCATGGGTAAGAGCATGTTTGAGATTTTCAAACGCGTGATGCACGAAGTCATCCCAAACAAAGGATGTATCCTTTTTAACCATTCGCATGAAACCATGTGTCCTTTCTGCGTAGTTGCAGACAAAAATACGTAAAAAATTTTCCTTCCCTTGCAAACTTTGGAGTTCTGTTACATTAGTGGGAGTGGGTAGAGCCAAGATGGCTCCGATCTTCAAAGGATCAATACACATGCCATCCTTAGACACGATGAAACCAAGCAGTTGACCAGTTTCAACACAAAAAACACATTTGTGGGGATTCAAACGAATGTTGAAATGATGACATCTAAGAAAAATAGCTCTCAAATGATCGACAAGAAGGTCTCACTGCTTGGAATGAGCAGGAAAGTCATCGATATAGGGCTCCACAAAGTGTTTGATTTCAGGAAAAGCATATGACATGGCGCGTTGAAATGTAGAGCCAAAATTTTTAGTCCAAAAGGTAATTTTCGGTAGGCAAAGGTCCCGCATGGGAAAATGAAGGCCGTCTTATGTTGGTCTGAAGGGGGGATTTTGATTTGATTATAGCCGAAAAATCCATCCACGAATGAAAATATGACGCTTCCGTCACAATCATCGATTATTTGATCGATATAGGGGGTGGGGAAATTGCCTTTGGGACAAGCCCGATTCAAATCCCTAAAATCGATGCAAACCCTGATAATACCCTGCTTTTTGTTCGCATGAACTATATTGGACACCCATTCATTTAAAGGAAGGAGGTAAATGAAACCATTGCTCAGAAGTTTCTCAACTTCCTCCTTAATGGCTGCTACTTTTCGTGGATGTACCTAATGTAATTTTTGGCGAACATGCATTAGGAGAATTTTGAGGTTTAAAATGGACATCATAAGAGATATAATAAAATATTATGAGTTAGACATTTTGTGGAGAAGGTATATTTACAACTCATCTCTTACACTATAACCAATGCAACTATGGTTAAGTTAAATTGAAAAGATATCTAAAATAAAACCAATAAAAAATCATCTTTGATATGACTAAAAGTAAAATACTTTTAAGTACATAATTTACTTTTGAATATAATATAATTGATATAAAATAAAATATATTAATTTTAAAATTTGAAACATAAGTTACTTTTTTAATATTCAAAGTATATTTATAAACCATGTATTTATAATTTTGAATTTTAAACATAAAGTTAAATTTAAATGAATAAATTGTCTCACACACACATATATATATATTAAAAATAAAAATTAATTTTAAAATAAAAATATAAACTATAAATTAAAAAAAAAAAACATTTATTAAATTTATTTTTCATCTTTTTAATACATCTTCAAAATCACCTGTAAACTCCATTTTTAATAGTTTCTTGTGATATATATTATGTATATTATATTTCATTTTTAATGCATTAATTAATAACATCATTAAATAAACTTAAAAAAAAGTGTTAATATATAAATTTCTATCACGAAAAAGTTGAGTTAATATTAAGCCAATAAGATTATATGTAATAAACATTATTATTATATGTAATAAAAATTATAATAATATAATATCGTATTATGATATAATAGTTCATTTAAATTTCTACATTAAGATTTTATGCATGTATTTGGTTTTGTAACTTGAATGTATATGTATAATTTATATTTATATAGATGTAGGTGTTTCAAAAGTTAAAAGATAGTAAAATATGAACCTTGAATAATACCTAAATTTAAAAAAAATGTATTAATATTAAAATTCAACCGGATGAGAATATATATAGTAATTTATTATAATATAATATTTTATTTTTATAAAATAAATAAATATATTTTTTATATTTAAATAATAATTATAATAGATTATTATATATAGTAAGTATTTAAAAAACAAAAAACTATTAATCATCAAATTGTTTTTATTATAAGATGTTAAGTGATTTTGATTTTAAATAAAGATTTGACATATATATTTTAAATATTGAAAAAGTAATTACATAATTTTAATTTTGAATAGAGCATTTTTTTTATATTTATAATTTATTTTATATTGAAATATAAAAAAGTAATTGCATTTGAATAAAACATTTAGTTTTTTGGTATTTGTAATTTATTTTATATTGAAATATAAAGAGTAATTTTCTTTCTAAATATTTTAAGAGTACTTTAGTACATTTATATTATATTAAAAAATAATCGATGAGTACTATTTTCATAATGAGTACTTTACTTACAACATTGATATAGTTAACTATGGTTTTTTACTCACCATTTACAATTTGACAAATAAGCATCTTTAACACAACCAATGCCACCTCAACTATTATAGATGATGTCATCATCTAGAATGTGATTGGTTATTTTAAATTGAATTTTGATAGTACATTTTTTGTTTTGAGGCTCATTTTTTACCTCAAAATTTCCCTAATGCTTGGCACCAGGGTAGTTTTTTATCTCATGAACAATAATGGAGGAATCAATCCCTGACATTTATTCGTATGTCCAAGCGAAGACATCTCGAAATTCCTTGAAGAAGGTTGTATATAACTAAACCTCAGAAGGCAAAGAGTTCTGGTGTATCTGAATATTCCCTGAAACACTAGGTTTCACTGATATATCCACGGGCATAGTTTTGGTGATATTGCATAGATTTCCCTCTTACTCGACATCACGAGTGAGGATCAAAGACTGAGGGTCCATGAATATATCAGATGAAACCGCAGATTTGAAGTGCTCTTCCACCACATGGCAAGGGGGAAGAAAAGAAGATCGATGATGGTGATCTCTCCAAGGAATCTCTTCTAGGGATAGAAATTCCATGATGGCTTCATCAGTGGGAGGTGTATGTGAAAGATAATCTAGATATGGGGGGGGATGTCTAGCCAATATGGTAGGTGATAAAAGTCTGAGGCCACCAACAAATGATCATTGATGGTAGGGTCACTGGTGGATTGTATTGCATTGTAGACTTCTTCAAAAGGACTAAGTGATGTTGATTGAACAATAGATTTTCCTATGTGTATAATAGGGGTAGAAATCATATTTATAGATGCAGTCTGCGAAGCAGGAGGAGGATTCGACAATGGAAAGACTCCTATGAGTGAAGAGTCTTTAAGAAGGCCTACTCTGATATTCTGATACTATGGGGTAGTCAGAAGTGGAACATTGTTTTCATCACTAGAAATAGCATTAGGGGTAATGACATCTAAATGATATATAGTAAAAATCCTTCCTTGGAATGGGAACTAGACCATCTGAAAAATGGTCGATTCTACGACTTGCATAGCATAAAACTAAATATGACCTAGGAGTAGGTTGTAGTCCAAAGGAGAGTCAACGACCTCAACATGGATGGAAATTGATTTCCCTCCCAATTCAATCTAGATGGAAGGAAGTAATCCATAGGGTTGAAATCCATGACCATCAAAAGCCTGGAGTGTGGTAGGTGAATGACTAATATCAGGAGGACCAATGGCTCACCAACAAGATAGAGACATGACTGAAGTAGAGGCTCCCTTGTCCAAAATGGTATGATGAATATTATTTCCAGTAATTTTGGTTGTTAGCTGGAAATCCAACTGATGTGAGAGCCTAGTTTTAAAGTCATCCAGTTTGAAAGCAATGATGTTACTATTCTCAGGATCCATAGCTCCAAGTGTTGTGAGCAAATTTTTTCACTGCGTGGGACAAGTTTGGAGTACTTTTAGGGCCGAAATAGCACATGGTTCCTAGGCCAAATATTCTACAATATTATAGTATTGGGCATCGTGTGCATTAGGATTAATAATGGTCTTACATAGCGTACTCTTAGGTGGGAAAAAAATTGCTTCAGGCATAGGTTTTTCGAGATGAAGACCATTACTAGGAGGGGGTGTGGAAGCTGAGGGTTTATCATATGGAACTTCATCACGTTTCTTCTCTGGAGGGGGGCATAACTATGTTCTCTTGTATTCAGATTAATCGATTCACTGTACATCATTTTAACTTAGTTAATGGATGAAGAAGGCCCATGCAAGGATTGATGATCAATCAATTGTTGTTGGGTAGGGAAAGGGTCTTTAAGAATTGCTGGGGTGGCTGAAATTTTTAAAAACTTGTTAACTTCTGCAAAATGAGGACGTTCCTTGGTGAAATGATCAACTCAACGGATTAGGCAGGGGTATTTTACCTTTCTCTTCCCTTTGGAATCAACATGAAGATTTGGTGGTTTATTACCTTCCTATTGATTAACAGGTTTCTTCGATTTATTTTTACCTTTATTTTTTCCACCCGAAGACTCAGCGGATTGGACCGCATTTACCTCGGTGGAAGCAACATGAGGGGGTGCAGTTTTGGGTGGTGGTGTCGGTTGACTTACTGGTGCAGTGGGTTGAGTTTTCTTCTTGGTAGATTTCTCCACAGTTTGTGTTTGTACTGAACCAAGGATTTCATCACCAGGTGGTTCAGTTACAGGTCTTGATGGATCAATTGTGGGTTTAGAAGCATGGGGAATGAAATCATACAAAGTACCTGATTGGGAGTATACCAAGTCTAGGTATTGAGCATGGATAATGGCCTGCTCCTTGGTAACAACGCCTCTCATGGCAACATCTCTAGCAATGGGTGGGAATAAGGAATTTGTAAGCCAATCAGTAAATAACTGATCAGAAATGGGAGCCTTAATTAACCTACATCTTCTTCTCGATTTGTGTATATGATCGGAGATATGCGTTGATGTAGTTTGATGAAGCGAGGTCAATAGGTCTGTACCTGTTTTGTACTAGATCAGTAATTAAAAGTGAGTTAAAAGTGCCATTGAAAAAGCATTGAAATCCCAAAAAGAGTGTTGTGGTAGCACTATACACCATTTTGTAGCAATGACTGTGAGGGTTCTCTGGAATAACCGCAAACGAATTCAACAGTCCATCAGAGAATTTAATGAATACCATAGATGAAAATTCATCACATGATTCTTAGGGTCCTCACCGGGTTTACTGTCAAATTTTGATATATTCAAAGGTAAGTTGACCAGAATGGCTGGTCAGGAGAAATCGTGGTGTATAGGATTGTTAATCAATCTAGAAATATATGGCAGATATAACGTAGCCAGAAATGGAAATTTCCGATTTGGTTGAGGATACTGGTAATATTGGTATGGAATTTGCGGACAAGTAGGACCATATGAATATTGATAAACGAGAATAGATGATTCCCCCGAGACTAGTTGGTTTGGTGATTGGTTACTAGAAGGTCCACCTAAGTATGGGCCACCCAAAGGGAAGTGGGACTCCAAGGGGTGGTGGTGGTGGTGGTCCTCCAGGAGGAGGTGGTGGTGGTCCTTTAGGTGGGGGAACTCCATAAGGTGGTCCTCCAAGTGGCGGTCCTTCAGGTGGTGTGCCTACAGATGGTGGTCCTCTAGGTGGTGGACCTCCAGATGGTGGCCCTCCGAGTGGTGGGCCTCTAGGTGGTGGCCCTCTATATGGTCCACCAGGTCCTTCGCGTCCTCTAGGTCCTCTAGGTCCTCCAGGTACTCTTGGGGGTCCTCCAGGTGGGTGGATTCCGGGTGGACTACCATAGCCTACAACACTATTTACAAAATCTCCTCCATAAGATGATACATTAGACCGATTTGGTGGTCCTGAAGGGACAAACACATTCCCAGGGTAGGACATTCTGGGATAGACTACTGCCGACGTTGTTGGTTGATTCCTTAGATAAGTGTATCCCCAAGAAAGCAGAGTAACGGTAGGTTGGACGCATGAGGATATTAATCTTGCACATTGATCTAGGGACTAAACATTAGTCTCATCAAAGGTTAATCAACAAATAACTCATGAAATGGTGTAATCGGTCTAAAGGAATAGTAGCCGCTCTATATTCACATAAATAATGAATGATTACAATTACAATGTCATGCTACAAGCATGAATGAATGAGCAATTCGAATCCTCAAGGAGGTCATTCCAATTGAATGTCGAGTGAGTCTAGCTTAACTGATTGTAAGCTATTGTCCACACTCAGTTAACCACTGATTAAAACAATAATTGACTCAACTGAACCCTAACTGAAGCCGGAGTGCAATAAATGAATGAGTCTCAACTGAAAGAGATCAGACACATGTCATAGAAAGCCAACGATCAAGTGCTAGCACTTCAATGACTTCAATGAACCCTGATGAGGTTAACTGAAGTTGAACTGAACATCAAAAGTTGGTGGAGGCACCCCTGTTGACTCCAGTTCATTAATTAATCATTAAATAATAAATTAAATGAAAGGAGGCGCCTTCACTGACCTGTTTAACTGATTGTAACCACCAGTTAGCAATTAGGTGCATTAATATCACTCAGATCACCCCCGAAGTTCTCCAGTTAGCCTCCCTGAATGTAGAAGAAGGATAAGTTATCCTCCTTGACTGAAGGTAGGCGTGGGTGTGACTGGATGATGACATTTAATGCTCCACTGATGTCAATTAATGTCAATAATACTTAGGATAGTGGTTTAACTAGGCCAATTTGACCAAAAAGAGTGTGTATGGTGGTAAATGTCTCCAACACCCCCCCTTAAACTATACTCAGGAGGAGTTAGAAAACACAAATGCATAAAAATACTAGGGCCCCAGAAACTAAGGCCATAGGTCACCTTGTACAATGCTGAAACTGAAACAATGATCAAAACAAAATAAGTGAGGAAAAGAGGGAAAACCCAGTGGAACCCCCCCCCCCCTCAAGCTAAACACTGAAAGTAGTTTGAATCACCCTGATGAAGTCACCCCAAAAAGTGAACGGAGGTAAGTGAACTTCTTTTCTGAAAATCTCTTGGTGAAGATGTCTGCAATCTGCTCATTAGTCGGGTAGTATTGCAGAATGATGGTCATGTCATGCAGTAGCTCCCTGATGTAGTGCATGTGGATCTCTACATGCTTGGTCGTCTGCTTGGTAACTGGATCTGTGGAAATCTTAATAGCACTTTGATTGTCACAAAAGAGGACAGTGGACAAAGTACTACCAAGATCAAACTCTGAAAGAATGCCTTGCAACCAAACTGCTTGGATGCAAGCATTCACCGCTCCTCGATATCTGCTGAAGATAGTGCTATGGCAACCTAATTTTTTCTTAAACAAAAAATGGGGCCACCACCAAACATGAATACATATCTGGAAGTAGAATTCGGATCAATAGAATCACCCGCCCAATCGAAATCTATGTATCCAACCAGCTCTAGCTCGGAGTCTGCAGCATAGTGAATGTCGTACGTCCTGGTTCCCTGAATATACTGGAGGATCCTCTTGGCTGCCTTCCAATGAAGATCATGAGGCTGATGTATATATATTGATACAACATTCATGGCATAATATATATCAAGCCGAGAATGTGTCAAGTACAACAAGCTACCAATTAGCTGTCGATAGATAGTGCAGTCCATGGGAGGCGTGCTTTTTCCTTCTTCAAGGCTGATCCCTGAAAGGAAAGGGAATGGTGCAGGCCTACAATCAGCCATGTTAAACTTGACTAATAGGTATGAAATGTATTTGGACTGAGTGACCATAATCTCATCATAATTTTGCTCAATTTCGAGCCCCAAAAATTGTTTTAGAAGCCCCAAATCACTCATTTCAAAGGCATTGTGGAGAGCAGTTTTGATGGCTGAAATGGAGGCAATTGTGCTACCTGTGATCAGTAAGTCATCAACATATAAAACAATTATAATTATATGACCATGAGAGTGCTGTAAATACACATTTGGATCTGATCTACACCTTTGAAAGTTTTGCGTGAGAAGGAAGGCATCCATCTTGGAATACCACTCACTTGGGGCCTGTTTTAACACGTATAGTGACTTCTTTAGCTTGCAAACCAAAGATGGATCAGTGATGTAGCCCTTAGGATGCTTCATGTATATCTCCTCATGAATATCTCCATGCAAAAAGGCTGACTTAACATCCATGTGATGCACTTCCCAGTGCTTGGATGCTGAAATTGCCAAAACAAGGCGGATGGAGTCCATTTTTGCAACCGGTGCAAAGGTCTCATGGTAGTCCACTCCTTGGACCTGCGAGAAACCTTTTGCCACCATAATTGCCTTATATTTGTAGGTGCTTTCATCAGTAGCAACCTTGGTCCGAAACACCGACTTGCATTGAACCAATTTCCTTCCTGGAGGAAGAGAAACTAGCTCCCAAGTAGTGTTTTTCTGAAGAGAATTCATCTCTTCATCCATGGCAACTTGCCATCTCGGATACTTCCGAGCATTATAGTAGGATTTTGGATCTGAACTAATAATCAAATAGCAATTTTTGGACAGAAAATAATCAGGAAAAGAGAGCGCAATACCTGCTCTTTGGAAATCAAACCGGGTTCTCCTTGGATCATCCGGATTTCCAATGTTGTCTCCTGCAGAGGAGAGTGTCTGTCAGGCCCATGTAGGAATATGATTTTGCACTTCAGGTTCTGATTCAGTATCTGATTATTGATGAAAACTGATATAAAAAATTAGAGGATCCAAATCAGGGTCATCACCCCCAATTTCATCATCCAAATATTCAGTAGAATAGGAAGGAAATTCAACAGTTTTCTCCTTCACTAGTTCCACCTCCTGAAGAGGCTCATCGAACTTGACACTTCTCTCGATGATGATCTGTTTGGTCTTGATATCCAGTAGCTTAAAACCTTTAGATTCATCAAGATACCCAATAAACAGACATTCTATGCTTTGCGGTTGCAAATCCCTTCTTTTATCAAGCGGAATCTGGGCCCATGCAGTGGACCCAAACACCTATAGGTTCGACACATCCGGCTTGTGTCCAAAGTATGCTTCGAAATGGGTCTTCCCTTTTATAGATGAGCATGGAACCTTGTTCTGAATGTATGCTACAGAATTCATGGCCTCAGCCCACAAATTTGCATCAAGCTTCTTGGATTCCAACATACAGGTGGTCATCTCCTTGAGAGACCGATTCTTCCTTTTCGCTACTCCGTTCTGCTGGGGATTGTAGGGAATTGAATGTTGGACCTGAATAAAAATTTGGGAGCATATGTGCAGCAACTCATTACTAGCATACTCCCCTCCATTATCAAATCTCAAGATCTTGATCTTAAGCCCAGAGGCATTTTCGATCAAGGCCTTCAATTTAGAAAAATTTTCACATACTTCAGACTTCTTTTTGAGAAAGAAGACCCATGTGTACCTTGAAAAATCATCAATAAAAGTAAGAAGATACCTTGAAACATTAATGGATGTGACAAGTATTGGACCGCTGATATCAGAATGTATCATCCCCAATATGCATGGAGCTCGGTTTTCCTTCCCTCGATCGAACTTGTGCTTAGGGTGTTTTCCAATCACACAGCCCTTGCAAATTCCCGTGGTTGCCTTGATGACTGGGAAGCCTTCAACCATGGAGTGTTTCTGTAATTGCTGCAAATATTTGAAATTAAGATGGAAAAACCTCTCATGCCACAACCTACTAAACTCATTTCCATGAGTTAGCAGAGCGGTGGGATTTGCATCCGCAACAACGTGAGAGAACTCATAGGCTTTTGCATGATGGTTTGTAAGGCCTTTAGCAATGAGTTTCCTGGCTGCAATTTCTGTTATCTCAACATAATTTGGGCTGAAAAAAACTCTCTTAGGCACTCCTGTATGTGTCATCTGATAGACACTAAGGAGATTTGATGCTAGAGACGGTACATACAAGGAGAGAGGTTGATGTGATTTCTCTCAAGGAGAGAGGTTGCTTCATCAAGATTCTTCTTCATGCAGGCATGTTCAGGGTGGAAGCCCTTCCCGCAATAAGAAAACTTGACTTTTTCCTTGCCATGGTGCCCTTTTCCTTTGTTCTTCCCTGAGCTGGAAAACTCATCATGCTGCTGATTTTCAACTCTAGGTTTAGGAGCATCAAAATTAGTTTTTGGATTTTTCTACTGCTTTCCTTTACCCTTCAGATCTTTGGGCCCCGAGACATGAAGGGCTTGATCATGGGAGGATATGATGATCCCCATCTGGAAAAGCTTGTCATGTTCACATGTTAGGGACTCAATGAAGGCATTGAGTGTAGGAATCTTCCATCCAAGGGTTGTGAGCTTCCCCGCACGAAATGTAGAAAAAAAAACTGAATAATCAGCCATGAGTTTGGAGAGTATGGTGAGGATGAGCTGATCATCCTCCTTCTCCACTTTGCATTGCTTCAAGAGTAAAACAATATGCTTGAACTTTGTGAAGAAAGCATTCAGAGTCTCGAAATTGGAGGCTTGGAGAGACATGAGTTCATTTTCGAGCTGGTAAACCCTCAAGTCATCATGATTTCCATATAGAGTTTCCAATTTGTCCCATATTTCTTTTGGAGTCTTCAATCCCCAAGATGGAAAATAAGATCTCAAAAACAGAGAGGCATAAGAAACCGAAGGCTTCATCCTTCTTATTCAAGAATATTGATTTTTCTATGGCTAAACCAGGCTCATCTTTATTGTCCATATTGACTCCAACGAGTCCTCTAGAGCACAGGTGAATCCCCATATCACCTTTCCATGAGTGGAAATTGTATGGAGTTAAGAGATCTACTGAGGAGGCCATATGGATCTGCTGGAGCAAATGCTTCACCTGTAGAAACCTGAAAATCAAAACAGAAAGGGCAATGTAAGGTCGAACAGCCTGGACATTTTAGGCTTTCATCACACCCATCATAGTCAATCAAGCAAGCTTGATCAACAAGTTCTTTACTTGGGGTATTAAGTGGTAAGCCTTGGCTTTTGGTGCAGTGCTGGATTTTTGAGCTATTGCTCAAATTTCATGCAGAAATCTGTCAAAAAGCTTGTTTTTGAGAGATAGAACTTCATCCCGTCGTAAGCTCTGATACCATATTAATCTTGCACATTGATCTAGGGACTAAACATCAGTCTCATCAAAGATTAATCAACAAATAAATCATGAAATGGTGTAATCGGTCTACAGGAATAGTAGCTACTCTGTATTCACATAAAGAATGAATGATTACAATTACAATGTCATGCTACAAGCATGAATGAATGAGAAATTCGAATCCTCAAGGAGGTCATTCAAATTCAATGAGTGAGTCTAGCTTAAATGACTATAAGTCATTGTCCACACTCAGTTAACCACTGATTAAAACCCTAATTGAATCAACTAAACCCTAACTGAAGCTGGAGTGCAATAAATGACTGATTCTCAACTGAAAGAGATCAGACACATGTCATAGCAAGCAAACCATCAAGTTCTAGCACTTCAATGACTTCAATGAACCCCGATGAGGTTAACTGAAATTGGACTAAACATCAGAAATTGGTGGAGGCACCCCTGTTGACTCCAGTTCATTAATTAATCATTAAATAATCAATTAAATGAAAGGAGGTGCCTTCACTGACCTGTTTAATTGATTGTAACCACCAGTTAGCAATTAGGTGCATTAATATCACTTAGATCACCCCTAGAGTGCTCCAGTTAGCCTCCCCAAATGTAGGAGAAGGATAAGTTAGCCTCCTTGACTGAAGGTAGGCATGGGTGTGACTGGATGATGACATTTAATGCTCCACTGATGTCAATTAATGTCAATAATACTTAGGATAGTGGTTTAACTAGGCCGATTTGACAAAAAAGAGTGTGTATGATGGTAAATGTCTCCAACAGAGGATCCTCCCCGACTGGAAGGAAGTACAACCGTAGTGGTATTAAGAGGAGGGATGTTTGCTGCTGGTGGAACTATAGGTAAGTTCTTCCCCATACTAGAAATGGTCCCTCTGGTAGATGATGGAACTTGGGCTGGGGGATGCCCCCAGGTGTAGAAACTATCGGAGAAGTTGAATTAGATGGTGAATTTTGAATGGAAGAGGGGGTTTGAACTGGATTTTGACTAGGAGTTAGGGTGTGAACTGGATTCTGAGTAACTAAATTTTGGGTCAGTGACTCTGGAAGAGGAGCTACTTGAGGTGGTGATAGGGCATGATATCGAGGTGAGGTTTTTCTTGAAGGATTGGGAAGAGGAGAGATACTTCTCCTCCTCAAATTTTTTGCATTTTTTAATTCTTCTGCGTGTTGGTGGAAATGCTTGATAGAATATCAAAATATTCTTCATTTGATGGAGCATTCTAGAGGCATCTCCTTAAAGGAGAAAGTATAGATGGATCTAGTTCAGTTGTAGTAGTCCCATAATCAACAATGGACTGTCCTAGGGATTTTCTCTAAAAAGGAGAATTTGGACCATATTCTGCTTCTATGGCTTCATCAGGTGGGTGATTGAATGTCCAGTTGGATAAGTCAACTTGACCCTCCGTCGAAAAGAGAAAGGGTGGGTCAACCGCATGAGGCAGTTGGACCAAAGGATTGTCATAAATAGAGAAATATTCTCTAGTTTCAGTAGCTGAGGGATTTTCTATATGAGCATCAACATAAGCTGGTCGTTCCATGGTTTCACCTTCATGTCTTTTCATGGTAGGAAGAGAGTCAGGTGGTAAACCCTGAAACCTACGAGAACGCCTCGTAAATTGCTCAACCAGGGTGATGGCTCAAATGTTATACTCTAGGTCAAAAAAGAAGAAAGACACACACAAACAAACCTATGCAAGCTAAGGAAACAAGAAGAATTAAATGATAGGATGGGCTGAATATAGCCGGTCTCTCACTAGGATTGTCAAGTTTTTGAAACTAACGATATACCACAGGGTCCAATAGTGAAATGCAACAAGGAGGATTGGGACCGTCCCTTTCTTGAACACCCGATTACTTGGACGACACATGTGTAGTAGCTAGCCAAGTGTTGTTCTCAGTGTATTTCTCCAACAAGAAGGCCAAAGGGATTTTCTCATATGGTTTGGGAATCCTAGTAGGGTATCCCGATATACACAAGGTACGAGGGAGCTCAAATCCCTATTAGTGTTGTCCAATGCACAACCGTTCGAAAGAGGCCCTTTCATATACAATCGAATATGTGAAGTACCTTTCGATATACCTCAAGGGTACGTGAAAGGTTGTTATATATACTGATGATACATGGAGGAACCACAAAGACCCCATGACGCAGTGTAGGCATGAAATGACAGCTCCTATGTTTAAATACGTCAGAACACGTCTCTACCCTATCACTCAAATTTCTACAAAATTTTAGCCTAAAGCTACTGTTTATTTTATCTGAATGATTAGTGAATGTTTATGAGGTGTCTCTAAAAGATTCAAGTTTTAAGCTATATGTGATGCATTTTTTTTCTTCGATGAGAGCTATCTAGAGTAGGGAAAATACCATTTATTTTTCTTTCAAAAATACACCAATTTAATTCCACTTTCAATTATTCAATTACAAGACCTAATAATCAATTCTAGAAAGAATTCTTCAAACACAAAATTTTCATCAATAAGAACTCTAATTTTATGAATCAAGAAAAGAAAACAAAGATTCTAATGTTTTATCAAAATCGATTCCGCTCAATCACACCAAAAATATTCACTTGCCTACCTTACTCATGCAAGCCGAAAATGGACTTTTTCTAAGCAAAAGCAAGACAACATAACTAGTTTCTTTTTGTATTTTCGAACGTAATTCTGAAGCATAAATGACACAAAGCAACTTAAAGCAAACTAACTTAATGAGAAGCTAATATTTCCTTCTTCCAACTAATCCTTTCAGAGAAAAAACCACACAAATGAAAAGATCCAAGACTGATTTTCACACAGTTCCTTTCACAATGACTTCTTCACTAATAAAGAAGGTGAATGTTTTGAAACTGAGCTCAACAAATGAGAATTAGTTTATCAAAACCACCAGACTCAATAATCACAAAAAATTTAAGCAAATCACACAGGAACTTTTTCAGAGGAATAACAAGCATAAAAACAAAAAATGCAGGTATTTCAAAGGACCTACCTCGACGCACAGAGGCAAGCGACACCAGAGCGTTGTAGGGGTATCGGCGCTTATTTTCCACTAAAATAAGGTTCCTTCGGTGCTTTGTGTAAACTATGGAAAGGCACTAATGGCACTGAACACCAAGAGGAAAAAGGAGCCTATGAGGAAAAAATGCTATGTCAGATAAATCTAGGTGCACTGACAGATCTATAGATGAAAAAGTAAACATATGCACAAGAAACCATGAAATTGGAATGAGTTGGACTGACAGAAGTAAAAACAACTTCCAATTAGAGGAAATTAATAGAAAAATAATATGGATCACTCACCTTATTTGCTGAAATGAGCTAAGGAAGAGAATGTAAACTTCATAAGTGAGAAAGTTAGCAAAAGTTGTAGATCTGACTGGATCTGCTCCAGATCTGACTGGATCTACCCTGGATCTGACTAGATTAGGATATCCCCAATGGAGTCGCCATTTTTGTTTCAAGGAATTCTGCAATTGGTGCGAGCACCGCTTGTTCCTCTACCATGTAAGACATAAGTGTAGAATGAAAGAGCACAACAATATACCCTTCCCCTAGATAATCAATTTTATTAACATGAAACTCAAATCATACCTCAGATCTAAGTACCTTTTGTCCTCATTGCAAAAGTCCTTCTTGCAATCTTTAGTACCTGCAAAAGAGATTAAAAGAAAAAAGTACAAAGTGAGAGAATCATGACAAATCAATTATCTATGTTAGTGCTCAAGGAGTCTAACAACATTTAACTCATACTAGCACACATTAAATACGGGAAAGGGGAGTACTTTTGCATTAATAATAAAAGTGAGTAAAGTTACAACCATAAAGCCTTGATGTGCTAGCTTTATCCTCCACAATGGATCTACAATCCTTCACACTTACAACAATCTATTCACACACAAGATCACTCTATCTTGCCTCTAAGTCAGATTTCAGTCCAACAACATAAGGGTGCTTTCTTTGGCCTCCTTCACTCACTCCATGAAGGCTCCATTTATAGGCCAAATTTCATGAGATTCACTTGGGAAATGGATAGGAGGTGATACCAACAGGTGAGGAAGGAAAATTCCACCTCTCCCTAGCTAGTAGGAACCAACTCCATGAAGGATTTCACAAGGAATCTTCTGGAATCTTCTTTTTTCATGTTTTAGGTTGATTGTCACTCTTGGCTTAATGTGAAAGAGCACCGACGTTTTTTACACAAGAAGGAAGTGCGCCGATGACGCCTATTGCCAACATACAAATATCATCCGACGCTTTCTACTCCATAGGACAATGCATTGACAACGCTCTATCAAAACTAGGGAAAGGCATCGGTCTACCTAAGGGTGGAAAAACGTTGCCAAAGGAATCTCAAGTCAGGATTTCTGAAAGGAAAATAGGCAATTGTGGAATTTTTCAGGTGCAACAAATTTGATGACTAGTATAGTGAATGTCATAGAACCATTAAATTATGAACAAGCCAAAGATAAGGAAGAATGGGTAACTGTAATGAATGAGGAATATAATTCTATTATGAGAAACAAAACTTGGGATTTAGTAGAATTACCCAAACATAAAGTAAACATAGGATCAAAATGGCTATTCAAATCTAAACTCAAAGATGGTGGTAGTATTGACAAGATTAAGGCAAGATTAGTTGCAAAGGATTATTCTTAGCAAGAGGGGATTGACCTTGAACAGACATATGCACCAGTAGATAAATTAAATACTATCATATTTCTAGTTGCATTGGCTACTAAACATAAATGGAGAATACACCTGTTAGATGTCAAAACTGCTTTTCTAAATGGTGATTTAAAAGAGGAAGTATACTTGGTGCATCCTGAAGGTTTTTTTCAAAAAGGATGGGAGCATCTTGTGTACAGGTTAAAGAAAGCTATATATGGACTGAAACAGGCTCCTAGGTCATGGTATATCAATATTGACACCTTCTTTAAACAACAAGGATTTCTCAAAAGTAAAAATGACTCAATATTATATATTAAATCAGATAAACAGGGAAATGTTTTCTTGATATCCCTATATGTGGATGATCTTATCATTACAGGTGGAGCATATCAATTAGTTGTAGACATTAAAAGTAATTTATCATATGAATTTGAAATGAAAGACACTAGTGACTTACATTATTTTTTAGGCATTGCTTTTTGGAGAGAATATGGTAAAACGTTCATCACTCAAAGCAAATATGCAAGGGAAATACTTGACAGATTTCAAATGAGTGAATGCAAATATGTATCCACTCCTTTGGATCAAAATGTCAAATTATACAACAGTGATGGATCTAAAGAAGATGATGGTACTTTGTATCGTCAACTAGTGGGTAGTCTGAACTAATTCACTACTACATGACCATACCTATCATATTCTGTTAGCATCCTTAGTTAGTTCCTAAGCCACACGAAACGCATTGGAAAGATGCAAAGCAGGTCCTAAAATATTTAAAAGGAATTGTTAATTATGGTCTTTTGTATACTAATGTATCCGATGTTCAGTTGGCATGTTACTCTGACCTGATTGGGAAGGAAATCCCGATGACCGAAAATCCACTTTTGGATATGATTTTAACATTGGTTCGGGAGTCATATCATGGAGCAGTAAGAAAAAACCAACTGTTTCTTTGTCATCCACAAAATCTGAATAAAAGCTTTAAACAATGCTACTTGTGAAGCCATTTGGTTGAGGCACATTCTTGAAGAGGTTGGGACACAACAAAAACAAGCTACCAAAATCTAGTGTGACAATCAAAGCTCAATTAAGCTGGCACACAATGCAGTCTATCATGCCATATCCAAACATATTGAGCTGCAACATCATTTTGTCAGAGAAAAGATTGAGTCTCAAGAAATTGAACTCATCTATTGTAATACAAGTGAGAATGTTGCTGATATTTTTACCAAACCAGTTGGAAGGATTCACTTTGAGGATATAAAGAAGAAATTAGGTGTTGTCAAGAATCCATTTCTGCATTAAGAAAGGTTGTTAGATATAATGCAGCAAATATATTCGTAATGTTTTTCTATATATAGATATCTTGTTTGAACAACTCCTATGTTGTAGGATCTGATCCACATTTATTGGATATAGCTTAGGTTATCTCTTTGCTATATATGTAACCTTTAATCCTTAATACAGTTGAATTGAATGTTTCTCCTCTTGTCTATATGAGCGAGCCTTTGTGCTCTGCTAGTTTCCCTCATTTATTTCTCTAATTATCAGGTTATGTCTAAATCCCATCAGGTGCTTCTATTCATTTTTAATAATAGTTATGCCATTTTCTATGGTGTCACTCGAGTTCATTTAAATTCTCTTTTATATTTAAAAAAATGATTTTATATTCACTTGTATAAGGTGCAAAACACCTGAAATATGAACAAAAACTATGGCAAGAAACTAGGATAATAATTTTTCATCATAGACCACTTCTTCTATTCTATAATGTTGACACATGCCTCATGTGAATATCAATGAAAGACATGTTGATGCTAAGATATTTTCCAAATTTCCCTTTTTCAATATGTGCATCAATCTTGGAACCACTGTCTTACCTTGATTTCATGCATTGTAATTGGATAGGACTAACGTCTTAGTTGAGTTGTGATCCTTCACAATACCTCTCTTAGTAGTCGCATGTCCTAACTATATAGGAGTTCTGGTTGCATGTGTAATTATTTTGGAAGTTAGTAGTGAGAGTATCATTATCTTGATTGGGATAATAATTCTAGTAAAGTTAGTTGTTGGAGTTTGTAGTGGATTTTTCTTTGTAAATACCCACCCTTATATCATAAGAGCTAAATTAGATATTTCTTGTCAACAATGTCTCAAAAATGGAATTCTTTTTCCATGTTTTTGTACATGAAACATTTATGGTACAAAAACATTGGAAACCACTTGGAAAAAATTGGGGAAACATTTTCTAGGTGTTTTGTGTATAAAAAAATTTGGGAAATGGTTTCTATACATGCAGGAAAATGACAATATTTCTCCCCATTTATGTACATGAAAATTTTTCTTGCTATGAAAATGATGGAGAAATTTTTGCTGGGTGTTCCCTTTATGGAAACATTAGGGATTTGAATTTTGTACGTGTAGGAAAAAACACACTGACAATGCAATGCAAGAAAGGGGTTGACAACTGCAATCTAGTGGAATAAAGTTTCTTGATAGTGGGAGAAAGATAACTAGTAGATAGGAAGGAACTAAAATTCCACTTACAAGAATGAGATAGAAAGGTTAAATGGAAAAGAAACACTAAGAGGAAATAACAATATTACATAGACAAATTTATCTTGGAGGGAGAGGTCAAAATTTAATAATAAAGATTCCATGGAATTAAATATCCCATGGAGACAAAAGGAGGTATTGTTGAAATATTGCAACTTCAAAGGATACTCTAAATTTATTTTACTGATGTAACCCAAGGGAGATGTTATTATTCCTCCGGCGGGGTGTTACTATTGTATTTGGTCATCATAGAGTCATGAGGTAAATAATCCATTGTAAGTCGGGTCATTAGTACCCTAATGAATAATATAAAATAATGTTTTGAGTCTTCTTAGGTGAAGTCATTCCAAACAGTTTAGTGGGGCCAAATTGTTTAGGGTAAAAGTCAGTTGGCTCAATGTGTATAAATAGGAGAGTTGTGACTCTTATTTGAACACAGACTCAATCACTTGAGTAGCGCATAGGAGAGAGAGAGAGAGAGAGATCAATAAGGAGGAGAATACATGTTTTGGGGTTTTATCTTATACATCTTATACATATGAAGTATTGCTGGGTTTTATTCCCCTTGAGGGTTTCCCAGGATAAATATCGTGTCTATCTTGTGATTGTGTTTCTTTCAGCGATTGTGCATATGCTACTACTGTGAATTTTAATTGAACACTAATGATATATAGTCTAGCATATGGAATCTTAACATGGTATCAGAGCTAAACTGAATAGACAACTTTCACAAGGTGAAATTCTTTCTCCTCCCTCTCCGAAGAAATTAGGGTTTCTGCAAAATTTGGAATTTGGAAGCTCTACTTGCATAGAAATTTGTGCCTCCCTAGAGCACATATATTGAGCCCAGGATTGAATTTTTTGAGTGGTTGAAGATATGGGAAATCCAAACCCTAGTTTGTCCTTGAACAAAAAAACTGCAGAAAACCAGAACCAAAAATTCTGCAGAGCTGCAACCTTGTAAGTAGGATTTGAAGGGTTGAGATTTGGTATCTTTAGAAATTATTTGGACCAACCAAATCACCTCACTCAAGCACATCTCCTGGTAAGGACGTCTTTTCATATTGAGAAATTTCATTTTTTAGTGACGTACTAGATAGGATGGCCCTAAGAACTAAGCTTGAGGACAAGCTGGAAGGTATAGAAAAATTCCTACATTGGAAGTATAGGATTGGTCTCATTCTGAAAGAGAATGGATTTGAGAAGTACATCAAGGGTGAAGTTGCATAACCAACATAAGTTGAAGCCAATGAGAAGCATGAACAAGACCTAATCAAGGAAATCAGGATCACTGTTGATTCTATCAAAGATCACTTGATCCCTCAAGTGTCATCTAAGAATATACCTAAGAAAATGTATTATGCACTTTCCATAATTTTTGAGGGAAGGAACATCAACATGAATATGAATGTGAGAGCTCAACGGAAGGGCACCAAGATGAACAAAGGATAATCAATTCAAGATTACTTCACAAGGGTCTCCTAGTTCAGAGAACAACTAAGTACTATTGGAGACACTCTTGATGAGGATGAACTATTTATGACTGCTCTCAATGGTATCACTAGACCTTGGGACTCATTCATACAGGCTTTGTGTGTCAGAAAAGAAAGTATGAAGTTTGACATAGTATGGGAAGATTGCATACAAGAAGAATTTAGAGTATCCAACAGAGAAGCTCTACTCAGAGAATATGATCAGGCTCTATCCATCCATACTAAAGGAAGAAAACAATCAAACTTCAATAAGAGTAATCATAAAGATTCAAAGAAGAAGTTTCAGAATAAGAATAAGGATTACTCAAAGTGTCAATGCTACAACTGTCATAAGATATGACACCTTGCCAGAGAGTGTCCATCAACAAATAAGAAAAACAACAACAAGAGACATCATGCCCATCTAGCTGAAGATGAGGATGACGAAGAAGAAATACCTTGAAAATGACTAACTAGAGGTGAAGATGTAGAAGAATAGGTACTATTCTCTGCACTCTCTGGGTTTGTAACACCTGGATAAGATACCTGGCTTATTGATAGTGGTTCTTCAAAGCACATGACAAGGAAAAAGAAAACTCTGTCAAGACTTGAAGAAAAGAAATCTCCTCAGAAGGTATCATTGGGAGATGACTATCATTATCCCATCAAAGCTATTTGTGAATCAGGATACAAGCTTGAATCCGGGACTTCCATGAAGATGAAGGAAGTACTATATGTACTAGGTTTGAAAAAGAACTTACTTTCCATCTATGCTCTAGATAAGAAAGGATATAGAGTTTTTTTATATATGGATAAGTACTTATGTGGTCCAAAGGAAAGGCACTTGAAGATGTTATGGTCATTGGTGAAGAAGAAGGAGGATTGTACAAACTCAAAGGACATCCAAAGACAACCCTTTTCCATGAGACTACCAGCTCAAGTGAACTATGGCATAGGAGACTTGCTCACACCAACTACAAAACAATGCCCTATGTGAGCAAGTTGGTACCATGGTTACCATATCTGAAGATCGGTCATGAGGGAACTTGCAAAAGATGCACAAGAGGAAAGAACATCAAGAATCCCTTTTCGAAAAGTGAAACAAAGGCTAAAGGTATGTTGGAACTAATTCATTCTGATGTATGTGGTCCTTTGCCCTCCATATCCTTAAGTGGATATGAGTATTATGTCAAATTATTGATGACTATTTAGGAAAAAATTGGATATACTTCTTGAAGAATAAGAGTGAAGTGTTCGGAAAATTTAAGTAATTCAAATCCTTGATAGAGAACCATTCAGAAAGAAGAATCAAGACATTGAGATCAGATAATGGTGGAGAATACACTTCAAAGGAATTTGAATCATTCTGTAAGGAGGCAGGAATCAAGAGGGAACTAACCACTCCCTATAATCCCCAACAGAATGGTGTTACTGAAAGAAAGAGTAGAACTATTATGGAAGAAGTAAAGACCATGATTCATGACCAAGACCTCCCCATGCACCTATGGGATGAAGTAGCAAGAATAACCGTATATGTGCAAAACAAATTATCTCACAGTGCTCTTGGATTCAAGACTCCTAAAGAAATGTATACATGAGAGAAACCTAAAGTGATCCATATCAACGTATTTGGATTCCCAGTATATGTACATATTTCGAAAGAGAAGAGAACCAAGTTGGATCCTTCTGGAAATACGAGAATATTTGTTGGATACTGTCAAGTGTCCAAAGCCTTCAGGATATACATTCCAGGTTTCCATCATATCAAGATTAGTAGGGATGTAACATTTGATGAAGAGACAACTCGTAAGAAATATAGAAGGATTCAGCTTGAAGTAGTGCATGAAGAGGATGCACCTCTAGGAATGGTAGAAGCTGAACCCTCTCCTGAAATAGTAGCATGTGAAGATCATGATATGCTAGAACCTCAGGAACCCCCTACTATGGATATCTCTCGAAAACTTGTTTGGGTAAGAGAAATCATACAAGAAGTAGAGAGACATGGAGCTCTAGAAGGCTCCACAAGAACCAACAAAAGATCAAAGCCATCCTCGAGTTATGTAGCTTTGATGTGTGACGTTGTAGATCAAGAACCCACAAGCTATGAAGAAGATGCACATAAGAAAGAATGGGTTGAAGCAATGATGGAAGAATACTAGTCGATAATGAAGAATGATGTTTGGGATATAGTTCCCAAACTAGAAAACAAGAGTGTGGTATAGTCGAAATGGATCTATAGGATAAAACATGCTGCTTATGGAAATATTGAAAAGTACAAGGAAATATTTGTGGCTAGAGGATTCTCTCAGAAAGAGGGTATTTATTATGAAGAGACATTTTCTCTAGTAGCAAGGTACACTTCCATCATAACCATCATGGCACTTTCTTCCATGATGAAGTGGGACTTACACGAGATGGATGTAAAGACAACCTTCCTTAATGGTGTGATTGAGGAATAGGTTTACATTGAACAACCACAAGGATTTGATGTTGAAAACAGAGTGACTCATGTATGCAAGTTGAAAAAGGATCTATATGGACCGAAGAAAGCTCTTAGAGCTTGGTATGGTATAATAGATAGCTTCTTGAAAAGCTTGGGATTTACCAAGAGTAAAGTTGATCCTAACCTTTATATGAAGGTTATGGATGATGAACCTGTCATACTATTACTGTATGTGGATGATCTATTTCTGACTGGAAATGGGAAATAGATTACATATTGCAAGAAGAATCTACATGAATAATTCGTGATGAAAGATATTGGATTGATGCATTATTTCCTAGGGATGGAAGTGTGGAAGAGCCCAGAAGGAATATTTATGAACAAGGGAAAGTATGCAGTAGAAATATTGAAAAGATTTGATACGTTGTAAAGCCATAGCCACCCCCATGGGAACCAACCTAAATTTGTTATCGATGAGTCATCAGAGTTAGTGGACATGACTTAGTTCAAACAAATCATTGGATATTTGTTGTATTTGATGAATACAAGGCCAGCTATATGCTTTGTTGTGAACACCTTAATTCAGTATGTAGTTAAACCTAGATGAGTTCATCTGATAGCTGCAAAGCATGTCATGAGGTACCTAAAAGGTACAATAGAATTGGGCCTTTACTATGGTAGAGATCATGACTACAAATTATATGGATATACATATTCAGATTGGGAAAGAACTTCCGCAGACAGGAAGAGCACCTTACGTGGATGTTATTATTTGGGATCCGCCATGATCTCATGGTTTAGTAAGGAACAATCCAATGTTGCTCTAAGTACAATTTAAGCATAGTACATTGCAACTTGCTCTGATAGTTTCAAAGCGATATGGCTTCGGAAACTGATGTCAGGATTATTTGACATAGAGTTGGACCCTACAGTGATTCTTTGTGACAACCAGAGTTGCATAAAGATGACAGAGAATTGGTTGTTCCATTATAAATCAAAGAACATAGAAATTTGATATTCTTATATCGTACAAAAGGGAGCTATCAAGCTCCAGTATGTGAGTACCGATGAGAAAGTTGTTGATGTACTAGCCAAGTCTCTATCTTGAGTAAAGTTTGAATATTTCCATGACAAGCTTAGTGTAGTTTGAAAAGACTTTCCTCGCAAGGAGGAACAATGATGGTACTACAAATAATGAAGATATGGACCTTCTTCAAAAAGGAGGAACAAGTTGAAGATATGGAATCCCCTTAGAAATGAAGATCAGGTCGAAGACATGAACCCTCCTTGGACAAAGGGAGTGCAGGTTGATAATATGAAACTTCCCTAGAAATGGGGAGTGATAATAAGGCTGCCATCGATAATTCATGACAGTGATGCTAACAAGGTCCGAAATTCACTTGTGGATGATAGTATACTCTCTTAAGGATGGCAGGTATAAAACTTTGTGCATGAGAGTGGTCCTTACAAGATGAGGATGGACCTACAGATGTTACTCTCGCATGGAGATTACCTGCATTCATTTGTGTATACTAAATAATAACACTCGCTCAGGAGTGGTCCTAACCTCAATGGTAAGGATGCTCTACGTTGAGTCCTCACGGGACGACAGGGTTGACATTTTGTATGCAGTTGAGATCTGCTCTGCATACAATACACTTGTATGAAGAGATTCCTACATTCATAAATAGATACCATAGAATAACACTTGCTTAGGAGTGTTCCTAACCTCAGTGGTATTGATGCTCTATGATGATTCCTCACTGACACCATAGTATAACACTCACTTGGGAGTTGTCCTAACCTCAGTGGTAAGGATGTTCTATGATGAGGGTCGACATTCTGTATGCGGTCAATATCTGCTCTGCAAACAATACTCTTGCATGGAAGAGTATGCCTACATGTGAATGTAGATACCATAGTATAACACTCACTTGGGAGTGGACCTAACCTCAATGGTATGAATGGTCTATGATGAGTCCTCAAGAATGATAGGGATTGCATCTAGGTGCAGTCGAGATCTACATTTAGTTGTATATGATTCAGCTGGTTGATGTCATGGACCAGGATGATGGAGGATTGCATCATCCTTGGACTTATGTCCTAAAGAGATAGGGATTGATCATCCCACAAAGAGATCATGTGTATTGCAAGTAGCATGGAGGAAATGGATCAAGTAGATCAAAGTACGATGACAAAGGATCAAGTAGATCAAATTTCGGCTGCAAAGGATCAAGAACGATCAAAGTGGTGCTGCAAAATATTGAAACGATCGAAGTGTTGTTGCAAAGGATCAAAAGGATCGAAGTAATGCTACAAAGGATCAAGTAGATCAAAGTGCGTATGAAAAGGATTGAAAGGATCAAAGTGTTGCTACAAAGGATCAAAAGGATCGAAGTGCTACTACAAAGGATCAAGAAGATCGAAGTGATTATGCAAGAAGATCGAAGTGCTATTGCAAAGGATCAAGAAGATTGAGGTGATACTGCAAAGGATCGAAGTACTGCTACAAAGGATCAAAATATTGAAGTGCTACTATGAAGGATTGAAAGGTCGAAGCATTGCTGAAAAATGATCAAGTGATCGTGTGATGCAGGAGATGAAGACATTGAAGAGTAACTGTTCCAATTACTGATTGTGAAAACTTCCTATGACGTATATATGTATTACCTTGATATTGTTGAATATATTGTCTCTTTGTTTTCCTACAGTCTATGATGATGGTGTCAGTAGAATAACCCTCTTATTAAGGGGGAGTGTTGAAATATTGTAACTTCAAAGGTTATTCTAAATGTATTTTACTGATGTAACCCAAGGGAGACGTTATTATTCCTCCGACGGGGTGTTACTCTTGTATTTTTTCATCATAGAGTCATGAGGTAAATACTCCATTTTAAGTCGAGTCATTAGTACCCTAATGAATAGTATAAAATATTGTTTTGAGTCTTCTTAGGTGAAGTCGGCCCAGACAGTTTAGTGGAGCCGACTTGTATAGGGTAAAAGTGAGTTGGCTCAATTTCTATAAATAGGAGAGCTGTGATTCTTGTTTGAACACAGACTCACTCACTTGAGTAGCACATAGGAGAGAGAGAGACAGATCGATAAGGAGGAGAATACCTGTTTTGGGGTTTTATCTTATACATCTTATATAAAAGAAGTTTTGCTGGCTTTTCTTTCCCTTGAGGGTTTCCGAGGATAAATACTGTGTTTATTTTGTAATTGTGTTTCTTTTAGTGATTGTGCATATTCTACTGCTGTGAATTTGAATTGAACACTAATGATATCTAGTCTAGCATATGAAATTTTAAAAGGTATTGGCCCAAATAAGAACTAACTCACATAAATTAATACGTACACATGAAAATGGAAAGATCCCAAAGGGAAATGGGAGAATAGGACATTCACAATATTTGAAGAAGGAGAGGTGGAGACAGAGCATCATTCCATTCTGTATTTTGGGCACCTAATCACATATGGAAGGAGACAACTAAAAAACAACAATTATAGTTCATATCTCATTCTAACTTAGAATTTTCCAAATTACTCATTGAGTCGAAGTAGAATTTTTGCTATACAAGTGTGAAATTTTTATTTAAGGAAAATGTTAAAGATTTATCCCTCATGTTGAAAACCAAATTTTTTTATTGGTTATTCTCTGACTTTGAAAAGAACATGTTATGAGATTTTATGATAAATTTATTCAAATCATTCCATCATTATTGAAGAAATTTATCTTTAACTGAATACTAATAAACTAATCAAAATGAATAATTTTTTTATGCAACATTAGTTTACTTTTAAGGGGACCACTTTTGGGAAAGAAAGATTAATTGGTAAGGATGCGTAACATTTTGACTTTTTACGCCATCCCATGGTCTTAAGGAGCCTTTCAGATTTGTTTTCACGTCTACTAGATAATATGTTACGATATTAACAATAATCACAACATGACCCATTGTGAAATGAACAAAATATATCGATTTAACTGAAGGATAGGAGGTATCATTACGAGCCGACCTATCATAATCATGGGTTCTTATTGAGTGACATTACCACTACTGGTTATTAAGCAAGGGTGATTTCTCTCAACTGTAAGGTTAAATGGCAATAGGTCTCATGATGAGCTGACTTGTTCACTTTTGTGGGTTTTTGTGAATGGTAGTGACATCAGTTGGTTACCAAGCCAGGGAAATGGCCTTTAGTTAATTTTCTTAAAAAGAAAGAAATAAAGAAAATGAGAAATATTTGTAAGCTATGTATCTTTACTTGATGAATGAGATAAAGTCATCTAATTGGGTTAAAAGGTATCCCTATAGGGGCTATGGACGATGGCTGGCTGCAGTGGTTATGCCTATGGTTTTGGGGATAAATTTATAGATTATGTACTCATTGGTTTTCCTTGTCTTATTGTGTTTGATTCCTTGTAGAATTCATTTTCTATACATTATAAAATCATTAACTCTTTAATTGTTTTTGGATATTGATCAAAATGATTTTATTGATTTTGAGTTGTCAAGTTCAATATTTACCTAAATAAAGCAATGATAAATGAAGTTATGATGTTTACAATTTGAAATTTTGAGAATTAGTTATTTTTATTCCCTTACATGTTTTCCATATTGTTACATGAAGATTACTACTTCTCCACAATGTGATGACATTTGTTTCCCCGCAACAAATCCCCTTAAAGTTCGTACAAAATTTTAGGGTCCCCCATTTAAATTTTGTAAATTCATCACTTTTGCTTTTCTTTTTATTTGTTTTGTTTGAATTCACTCTTTGGTTTGATGACATCTTTTATTATGCATGCTTCATCTTTTTCTCTTTATTGATTCTTCGGATCATGCGATGAGGTTTTGGTGATTTCGACTATCTATGCTATATTGGTATTTCTGCTTCTTGGTTTTTCAATGACACTCGTGTATCCTTATTTGAGTTTGTTTGAATTTATTACATACTTCAACTTGCCTTAGTTGGATTGACATCATGTTTCAATGGTTTGCAAATTTTTTTATTTTCATTGCATGAACGAATTGATGAACACTTTAGCTAATCAAAATATTCTAATTAAACATTCTATCTCAATATTCTTATACACATCTTGAAAGAGTACATATCAAATAATGGAACCATGCCTTTGGTTTTAATTTGAACGATCTATCATATTTTATCACCTTTGAACTTTTGATTAAAAATATATATATTGTTTAATATAATTTTGTAATTTTAGACAAAATTACAAAAATTCAATTAAAACTTGTTTTTATGTATAACTCAATTGCATTCTCATTTTATTCAAACTTAGATAAACTTTTGGTATCATTATTATACCTGCCTCAGCAGGTATATTGTAATCGATTGCAAGTCAAACTCTTTTGGCTTTGTATTAGTTGCTCTCTATCAAAAAAATTAAAATCTGTTTTGTAAAGTATAACTTAAGGATTTGTAAAATAATTTTTTTAATTTTGTTAAAAAACTATTTTGTAAACAACTTATTGGTGGATAGAAGATGATGTAAACTTTGGAATTTGGTATCTGGATTTGAGTTGACATGTGGCAACATGACATCATAATAATAAAATTAAAAAAATAAAAATTATATCCCATTGCCATCTGTTATAGCAAGTGGTACCATCGGAGCCAGCTGTTCTGGTTTTTTTCAGACCTCGGGCCATGAGACGAGGGTGCATTAGCTTGGAAATGTCATCCACAACAACTAAATCGGAGTCGAGGTAAATGATTCTCCCAAGGCATGACGGCAAGATATCGGCCAAGTAAGTGCGAGCGTAATTGAGTGGCTGATCCAGAGCCTGCCTAATTGAATACGATATCTTGTTCTTCACAATATTCTCGTCAAAGTGATATAATATGAAGCGCAAGTATGGAAAATTCTCCTGAAGCGTAGCCTTGAGATCACGTTGGCACTCGGACACCATGAAATGGAAGACTACATTCTCGGGACAAGCAACATGTTGGAGAATCGATAGAATTCCGATGACCAATCCTCTCAGATAAGCAGCGTGCAGCGTCATGGCTATATGCAAGGCTGTGCTATCACATAGCTCTATATCATCATCTTCTTCTTCTTGAAGTTGAGAATAGCCTGATCTCCACGACGAAGGTGCCGAGACAGGAGCTATTACTTACTTCTGGAAAGACGAGCAGAGCTCCAAACTGAGGTGCAATGTCCCACATAAATCCAGTGTTTACAGCAAACCAGTCAATGTAGCCGTCATTCCCGCAATAATAAAAGATAGGCCCCATACATTCTGCTCCCAGCCACGACTTGTAATTTATGAGATAATGCTGTTGGAACGTTGAGTTCTTATGATTCTTGAAACTGAAATGATCAAGCCTTTTTGTGAAATAATTTGTCTCGTACTCGTACTGTGATGATTGTAAAAATGACTTCTCTTGGTTAATTATTGAAAATTTGTCGAGAGTTCTGGGTCTCAACAAGGAAGGCCGCCATGCGTCCCCTTCACAGCTCATCATAAACAACAAGGCCAATAACAGCAAGCCCGTCCATAGCTTCTCCATGGTCATAAATTCTACAGACTTTAAATTATTGTCTGCCAAACACACAGAAGTTCAGATTTTTCAATAGGCTTCAGTTAGATCGATAATATAGTAGATTTCAGCTAGGAAAATCGGTGACAGAACTTAGTGGTAGCCGAGACATCCACGTATACGGTACAGATGCTTGTCCAGCCATGAACTCGCACTATGGTATATGTTGATTTCATCTATAAGCACTGCATATCATAATAACGGTTAATTTCGTTAAGCGCTGAAGGTGCGCGGACATCGATCAGAAGCTGTCCAGATGTCCGTGCTTGCAACCCTGAGGAGAGGTGGGTGGCTAACTAGAAACATAATTTCCCAAACGAAAGAAAGTGGATGGTATTTTTTGAAGGGCACTTCAGACTTATAAACTAATCCGAAACCAAGAAATTATCACGGACTCTGAGAAGCAGTAGAGAAGCAGTCAAACGCTTCCAAGGATACAGAGGAACCAGATGGTTCAATGATTTGCGAATGTTTTCAGTAATATTATTTTAATTTGGAATACCAAATTATATTATTATTAACTGTTGCCAATAATTTGGATTCAAAGTAAACTATTTGAAAAACATCAAACAAGGAAATTATAGTCATTTCCATGGATAAACATCAAAAAATGAAATTATAGCCATTTATGTGGATAATAAACAAAGAAATTACGAAGGCATTTCCATTGATATCATTTATGTGGATAAACATCAAACAAAGAAATTACGAAAGTCATTTCCATTGATATCATATATATTTCATTTGCATGGATATCATATATACTAGTAATTGTCTTAGGTGCAATAATATGTTATTGTTGAAGAGTTTAATAATTAAAAAAGAGAAAATAAAATGAAATTATGTTTGGAGAAACTTCAAAAAAATCTATAGACTAAACTGTATCTATGTTAAATAGTTGGTCTTGTATCAAGATTTGAAAGCAGTAAACACTAGATTATGAATTTGACAACAAAATCAAACAAATTTTCAAAGTAAGTTAAATAAAATTCAATTTCCAAAACACATTAGGTCAAATGGATAGGGGCTTGAAGTTTAAGGATGGTCAAAATCCTCATCACCCATCTAAATGTATAGAATATCTAAGTGTATAGAATAGGACTAACCACCTATGAGAAACAATTTTCTTTCTAGTCCATCATCTCCATGCCACAATGTTCAACAATCACCGTCCTTGTAATTAAGTAATTAAGTATGTAAAAGTACTCTTCCCAGCCAAAAATTTGCATGGATCGCTTGTCCTAGTGTGGGGCCGCAGGAGACTTTGTCAATCATAATTCATAATTCCTATTCCGATCTTTACTCCGCACCAAATCATCTTCAGTCCCAACTCCGTGAAACATTTGATAACGCAAATTTTGCTAAATTTGCAAGAGGCGTGTAGAAGCGAAACTGCTGGCCGAAACTCCACGACGGATCATTTTATCTCAATCCTCCATTCTTACACGTCGCTGACCACCAGCACAAACCCTAAAGAAAACACAATTGCTTGCTTGGCACGGCCGCATTCTGTTTTTGTTACAAACCCTAAGGGTTATAATTTGACTCGTTAGGTACTCGATTAAACCCCATGTGTCCTAATTTGGTCGGTTGCGTCCTTTTTTCTTTTCTTCTTGAACACTAGCAGGCGAGGCTCTTTCTTTAGAGCATTCTCTGGCTGGCTAGTTAACCCTAAAATGTGCACAAAAGCGAAATACCGTGTCATGAAAGTTCCAGAGAAGTAGGTCAACAGAACAATTTCTTGCATTCCACGCACACGTGTCATATTCGTATTCAGATCCAATTATTTAAAGAGTCTTAGCTTTTACATTCTTGTCAGTCAATTTAGTCGGTAGCTGTTTCCTTAGCCAATAATTAACATTTTCCTCGATGTTACATGGCAACTTACATATTCAGTTGTGCCAAACCATGGCCCTGCGACAATTTGTTTTTTCGACATCCAAACAAATTCACGTAACGGAATCTACTGGTATGTGCCATGCACTTCCCGTGTTTGCTTGATGATGAGGAA
Organism: Pseudotsuga menziesii; assembly: GCA_001517045.1. NCBI lineage: Eukaryota > Viridiplantae > Streptophyta > Pinopsida > Pinales > Pinaceae > Pseudotsuga > Pseudotsuga menziesii. Next base: position 511,242 of record LPNX010868599.1, read on the forward strand.
CTAACAATTCCATAAAGTTGTCGCTGTTTCAATATCTCTGGGAGAACCAGATCAACGTCTGCTAATTCCATCAGTTACGATTCACAGCCATGCCATCCCTGGAAGAGCTCATTTGCTGAAAAGAAGACAGAGATTTTCAACCCTTTAAGTTTTGTGTAGAATTTGGGTGGAAAAATATGAACTAGAATCACAGAAAAATGTTGAAAGGTCAAATCGTAAAATGGCGACTGTGATCAAGAAGCCTTGAATTCTGTTGATTTCCTATTTATGCTAGTCTATAAAAAAAACTTGCATATTTGTATAACATTATAAATTTATAATAAAATATAAATAAACTATTCTCACAACAATGATATTAATTTATAGTCTTATAAGCTATTATTTCTCATTTCCTATTTATGCTAGTCTATAAAGAAACTTGCATATTTTTATAGCATAAGTCAAGAATATTACTAGAAGTATGTAAGGAAGCTTGAATATGCTTGTTTTATGCTACATTGCAATAACCTATATCGTATTTAAATGGACATTTTTTAATTCATTTTTTGTTTTAATTTCTTTCAAATTGTAATTATATTTGTTTTATCATATATTTTTATAGCAAAATTATCCTATTGCTATATATTTTCAATCTCTTCTTAGGAGGCAGGTACTAAGCAACTTTGTTGCTTATTCCACTTGTTTCTATTCATATCATAAACCAAATCTGTATATTTTGATTAAAAAAAATCTTAAATACAAATATGTTTATATGATATTTACTCAAAATAAAAAGTTTCATTATTATTATTATTATTCAAAGAAACATATATAATATTTACTCAAAAATAAATAAAAGGATTCTTTTACTATTATTCAAGATTCCTTAAGTTTATTGGAAGTTATTATATATAAGCTCAAAAGTTTGTGACCAAAATACCACACATAAATTAGGGAAGTTTTGTTGATTTCCGAATATAATAAAAACGGATGGTTAACATAAAAAGTGCTTTTTGGTTAACCATTTGTTTTATTATGGTTGGTTAATCAAAAAGTGTTTTTTTTCTAATCATCTCTTTATGTTAATGGTTAACCATTTGTTTTATTTAACCTATTGGCGAATAGTTAATTCTCACTTTTGAACTGCATGTCAATCTTTTAAAAAGTCTTAGAATTCTTAATTAAAATTGTGTTTCTTTCACAATTAAACTCTTTGAGTTTGTCTCTTAAAAGGAGACATTATCACTTTACAAACGTGAGACTATGGTATTATGCATTTCACGATTATGCAAACTTTATTGCTCGCTTGAATGACCAATGGTAATGTTGGAATTATATTGATGTATGTTCATATTAGAATTGCATTATGATTGAAATGATTTTTAAACTCGTATTGTTATCTTTGCATCTATTTCAAGTGAAAGAGTAGAACGCATCTTGAGCTATTCGAATTAGGTTTCTTAAGGAGTTTTAACACTGCCATGTATTGCGGAAGAAGCAAGGGAGTGGAGGTTGGGGAAAGAGATGGTGAGGGAGGACAGGGATGGCGTTACGGTGTGTTTGGGGAAAACATAGGGAGGGGGCTGCACCCCTTGTTTAATCGTAGGAAGATGTCGACACCTAGGCATTGGGTCAATGGACACAACGGAGGGGAAGTCGAGATCAGGGAGGCGAGCGAGGGAGAGATGAGGTTGCATAGGAAGACAGGCCAAGGGGTTGTCTTCCAAAGACCCAAACAATATCAACCCTTCAGATCCGATCAGACAAGGTGAGAGAAAAGGTAGAACAATGGAAGGATAAATCCTTGATTGGAAAATTTGTCGGGGTATGGCCAAGAGAGAGGGATCTGGTTCGATGGATCAAAATTAACTGGAACCCCAAAGGGCACTATGATCTACATCTGGGATCTAAGGGTTTCTTCAGTCTAACCTTTTTTAACAAAGAGGACCGAGAAAGGATCTTAGAAGGAGGACCGTACTTCTTTTTCTCGGTCGGACTTTACCTCAGACCCTGGAAGGAATGGTTTAATCCAGAGAAAGAGGATATGAGGGTAGCCTTGGTATGGATCCAGCTGTTCTCCCTCCCATGTGAGTACCAGGATCTAGAAATTCTACAAGATATCACTAACACGATAGGGGAGTTCGTAAAGGTAGCAGAAAAAACAAAATAGTAGAGGTATATGACCTTCGCCTGTATATGTGTCTATATGGATCTATAAAAGGAACTACCGGAAGCTATTATCCTGAATTGGGAAGATGAGGAATGGGTGCATCCGATAGACTACAAGCAACTTCCGTTTATATGCAGGCAGTGCCACGACTATGGTAAATCCAGTCACAATTTCCCTAAGATAGACCAACAACCATTTGTGAATGATCACCCTTAGGGGGGGAGAAAGATAAGGAAGGCTTCGTCCATATTCAAAGTAGAAAGAAGAATAGATCGAATGTGCAACAAAGGAAAAATAAGGATCACCAAGGGGGAGGTTTGAACAGTAACAACCCTTTCAAGATATTGAAGGTAAGAGAAGATGACGAAGAGGAAAGGGGAAGCAAGGCATAAGTCTAGGAACGAGCAAATGAAGGAGAACGAGTGGAGGTAGAAAATGAACTAGAGGAACAGATAGAATCCATGAAGGAAGACAAAGATGAGGATATGGAACTAGGGGAGCTAGATTTGGACAAAATCGAGAAGGAGTGTGAGAAGCAGGAAAAGGGGCATGTTTCTAGAAGAAAATTAGAACTACTCCAAGAAGCGATCATTAAGACAAAGGCTCGACAACACTTGGGGATAACAATGGATCCTCGGAAGGAGAGAAAAAGGAAGTAACCAGAGGATGATATGAAACGAGGAAGAAAGAAAAATAAACAAAGGATAGCAGAGATAGGGGTCAAACTCATAGAGTTTGGCCAATATATGATGATAGTGGCAATTTTTTCTGAAGTAAATAAATTTAGCCAATGAAGATAATCTCCTGTAATATAAGGGGATGCAACCATCCTTGGAAAATCAAGCCTATGGAAAGAAAGTTAAAAAAGGAAAAATGAGGAGTTCTTTTTTTACAAGAGACAAAATATAAATCAGAAACAATGGAGAAATTAGGGCAAAAGATATGGAAAGGAAGTAAGGTAATGGCGATGGATTCCATAGGGATGGTAGGAGGCATGACGCCACTGTGGAAACCAGACTCCAAATGTCTGACAAATTGGAGGGAAAACCCCTTGCGATTATGAAAATATTAGCCTTTGACATTCTTGAGAATGGGGTAAAAGGAACCCTGGTGAACGTGTATGCATTAGAGGAATTTTGGGGTCTAAAATGGGCCTCCTAAGGAAAATAATAAAATAATAGTTAAAATAATAAAATAATAGTTAAAATAATAAAATAATAGTTAAAATAATAAAATAATAGTTAAAATAATAAAATAATATTGATTAATTTTGGAGGACGAAAGGAAAAAACTATTTTTTGTGTTCGTATTTTCGACATATCTCCCTGTGTTTTTACTCAAATTTCGATCGGGAGAGCTCGTTGGATGTGGAATTTGATTCCGCATCCAACGAGTACCCACACGACATACTTTTGACGGACCCTGCTACCCCAAAAACAAGAAATACCTAAAAAAAACGTGATGATGATGATGGACCTTGCTACCCCAAAAACAAGAAATACCTAAAAAAAACGTGACGATGACATCATCATCACGTTTTTTTTAGGTATTTCTTGTTTTTGGGGTAGCGGGGTCCGTCAGAAGTATGTCGTGTGGGTACTCGCTGGATGCGGAATCAAATTCCACATCCAATGAGCTCTCCCGATCGAAATTTGAGTAAAAACACAATGAGATATGTCGAAAATACGAACAAAAAAAGTAGTTTTTTTTAATGACAAATATGTCAATTCAACCATTATGGTTGACTTATTTTATTGAAATTCTATTGGTTCTTGAATTCCAACTCACAAAAACTTATTTTGGCACATTTTCTTATAAGGCCCATTTTAGACCCCAAATTTCCTCTAATGGCCTGAGTGCCGATCCCCATGAACTGAATTTTCTAAATTTCTTAAGTTTGATAAAGGATCAAATAGGGGAAGGCACATGGATTATGGGAGGGGACTTTAATATGATAACCTACTTGGGGGAAAAGAAGGGGGGAAGGAGGACCATGGATAGATTCCACGAAGCTTTTAAAGACTTTATGGAACAAATTCAACTAGTAGATATAGAAACAGGAATTGGATAATACACATGGAGTAACAAGAGAGAAGGTACATACCATGTAGCATATAGAATAAATAGATTTATGGTCTCAAAGGATATAGTTAGGGGGACAGGAGAAATCAATGCTAGTGTCCTATCAACAACAGGATCGGACCACTGACCCATAAGCTTTCAATGGGTTTGGTTGGAGGACCCAATCAAGAAACCTTTCATATTTGAACAATTCTGGCTCAAACACAAAGATTTCAAGGAGTTGGTATGACAATGGTGGAAGGAATTGGAACCTCCCATGGGGACATGGACGTATCAATTCCAACAGAAGTTGAAGGAATTGAAAACCATGATATGCATGTGGGATAAAGAAGACTTTGGGAATATATTCCAGGACAAGAAAATGCTTAGTCAAAACCTTGAAGACATTCAAAAAAAGGGTATGGAGGAAGGATGGGGATAAGATCTCAGACAGTAGGATAAAGTTATCCTCACTCCACTCGAAGCCTGGGAAATACATGAGGATATTTTTTGGAAAAAAAATTGAGAAACCAGTGGCTTCAAGAAGGGGAAAGGAACACCAAATTCTTCCACAACATGGTAATCCAAAACCGTCAAAAGTAGAAGATTTGCAAATTAAGGAAGAATGATGGGGGAAAGTTAGAAACCCAGGGGGAGATAGAGGAGGAACTGATCCAACATTTCAGGTGAATCATGAATGAAGACCAAGAAGATAGAAAATATGATATTGAAAGGATAACTAGACTTGTGCCTAGGGTCATCACCCAATAGAACAACGCGATGATGATCAAGACCATTGAACTACATGATATAGAAGAGGAAATGAACCAGATGGATTTGGGGAAAGCACCAGGACTAGATGGACTCACGAGATCACTTCTTGTACCTAATTAAACAAGAGGTGTGGGAAATAGCAGAGGAATCAAGGAGAGCCCGAGGAGTCTTAAAGGATTTTAATGCCACCTTCTTGGCCCTTGTTCCTAAAGTGGAAGGAGTTAACTCCTTGAGCAACTTTAGACCCATAACACTGTGTATTGTTATTTATAAAGTCATTTAAAAAATTATAGCCAATAGACTTAACTTGATTCTCCCTGGCCTAATCAGTCCAGAACAGTCGAGGTTCGTCAAAGGAAGGAAAATTATGGATAAAATTATCTTGGTCCATGAAACCATTCATTCTTTAAAGGTTAGTAAAAAAACAGGCATGTTAGTGAAATTAGATATAGCTAAAGCCTATGATAAGCTAAGTTGGAAATTCATGAGAAGTATGTTAGAGGCCCATGGATTTGGAGGTGAATGGATTGAATGGATTATGAACCTGGCTACCACTTCTTTCTACTCAATCCTGCTAAATGGGTATCGTGCCAGAATCATGAATCCTACCCGGGGGATATGACAGGGGATCCACTGTCTCCCTTCCTCTTCATTTTAATGGGTGAAGGGTTTCAATAGGCTAATCTAGGACCAATCATCTAGGGGAGAGATTAGGGGGTTAAATATCCATGAGGGTATGAATAAACAAACTCATCAACAATTTGTAGATGATAGAATGTTACTGGGGAACCCTTCAGTCCAAGAGGCCCAAGACTTTAAGAAAAGTATGATGCTTTTTTCTAAAGCCTCTAGGCTCGAAGTTAACCCTAATTGTGAAAGTTGGCTTGCACAACATCACAACCAAGGTTATGATTCATGTGCAAACCACCTTGATCTAGATTCATTATAATTTCTTACTTATAGTTATTCTAGAGACAACATGAAATAAGAGAAGAATTTGATACATAAAATAGAGAAACCACTCTAGAGTATATTTCCATTACTATACATATTGAGCAAAAACCAATACAATATATAGGCATTATCGCATGTAATACCTTGGGTAAATACCATGGGTATCTCACATTAATGTTGGCTTTTCTTGACTAATTCCCTCAATATATGACATTGTGCCAAGTGGAACTCCAGGTAGTGTCCATAATGAGGTGAAATAAACCTAGATGGACTAGGAGGTGGTTAGGCTAGTCAACAAGTGTGAAAGGAACCATCTTGAGGGCTCTAGAGGTGGTTTAGTGGCTTGGTTTTGGACCATTAATGAGCAAATTGACCAAATCCTTAAGAGGGAACACCCAGTCTCCTTAAAATAGGGAAATGAAATAACTACCCCATAAATGTAGCATAGAGGGGCACATTGACTCCATACAATAAGGAAATGAGTGGGTAAGTGGACAACCAAGATTTTATACCATAACCACTAGTCTAAGTGGGTCAAATGTGGATAAAGTCTAGGTCCAAGACACTAGACTAGGAACTAAAACCATTTTCACATGGAACAACTTACACTAAACACTTGGAACCTTATGCAAAGATGATTAACCAAGGTCTAGATGGGAGATATGTTCCAACACCCTCCCTTAATCCAAAATGTTTGTGAACAAATATTGAGGGCCTAAGCAACAAGGATTATGGCCACCCTTTACATTATTAATCCATATGAACAGAGGAAAGAGGAAAAACCACGTGGGGTAAATCCTCCCTAAAAAATGGACATGAAAGAGAAACAAATATATGTATACAGTCCAAACTAAATGAATATGTCTAGAGGAATATTCTTATTGGGAAGAAGTGGAATGTGCTCAACCAACTCATGAATTTGTACAATTGCATGATGAATCCTGTGACCATGTCGAACAACTGAAATGCACTGATAGTAGAGCAAAGGGTTCTCTTCAAACTTGAAATTCGAACCAACCAGGGTGCCATGTCAAAAAGATACTTGAAGTGCTTGAGAATAAGTGACCCCAAGTGAATCATAAGGCTCTTGAAGAATCAATTTCAAAATAAGGTTGTAATCAGCTCCAAGGAGGTGGAATGACAGGCCCAAATGTGCCAATGTGATGGCTAAGGCTTCTCCATATTCAAATGTACTTGAAGCAATTCTACTAGTCATGGGGGAGGAATACATAGGAAGAAAAAGAGTGTGAAGCAATGAGATATCTTCACTTGACTCCCAAACTTCTCCTTGACCATATTTCGAACCAATACTCTCATGTGAAGAAACTTCCATCTTTTATAGAAGGCTCACTATGATCACCAACTAGAAATCAATCTTCATCATTCGTAATAGAAGACATAGAGGAGAAATACATGGAATGGAGAGATAAAAATTTAACAATATTGATGGAAACAACTCGTATGTTTTCTTCATGAAAAATAGCTTCCTGGAAAATATAGGAAGCCACAAAGGAAGAAACTTGAGTTGTATCATCTGTTGAATCTCTATCTACTTCTTCTTCTTCATTTTGAACAACTTCTTGAGAAATGCATGAGGTAGAGACATTTGGAGGGAGAAAAAATAAGGAGGTTCCCATTTCCTTTCTCTCCATATAGCTCATATCATCTTTCTACATTCTAAGAGCTTTATCTATATTTCTCCAAAGCTCAAATGGGTATTCGACAGAATCAAGGACATAACTCATTTTAGGAGGTATAACTAAACACATAGTTCCATAGGCTCTATCAGAATCATTAAGCCAATCACAATTCTCTTTATAGGACTATGGCTCGCTTAGAGCACCAATGGACACATCATAGAGACATTTTCTCTTGCGATATGCACACATTTTAGGCTTCCACTCAGAATAGTTGAATGGAGAAAGGAGAGGAACTTATTTCGAATCAATGAAGTTGTCGTAGGCACTTACAAACCAAAAATCTTAAGAAAAACTAAGAAGAATGCTTCTGAATCAGACTAGCTATGATACCATGTGAAATTTTACTTGCACAACATCACAACCAAGGTTCTGATTCATGTGAAAACCACATTGATCTAGATTCATTAGCAATTCTTACTTATAGTTATTCTAGAGATAGCATGAAATAAGAGAAGAATTTGAGACATAAACTGGAGAAACCTCTCTAGATTATATTTCCATTACTTTACATATTGAGCAAAAACTAGTACAATATATAGGCATTATCACATGCAATACCTTGGGTATATACCATGGGTATCTCACATTAATGTTGGCTTATCTTGACTAATTCCCTCAATCTATGACATTGTTCCAAGTGGAACTCCAAGTAGTGGACATAATGAGGTGAAATGAACCTAGATGGACCATGAAGTGGTTAGGCTAGTCAACAAGTGTTATATCCCAAAATAGAACTCCTTTGTCCATGGCAACTTTTGCATACTCGCAAATTTTCTTAAGGAAAGACGCAAGTATCTCCTATAATAGTAAAAAAATATATAAAAATGGAAAAATCCCAAAGTTGAGGTAATTTGGGTGGTTTTGGAACTGCTCCTTCGGTTGTAATTGATCTCTATTCGACCCTAAATCTTCAAAAAAGTATATAAGAGAGGGAGAGGGGTCCATGAAATAGGACTTAGCCTTTTCATTGTTATGCTGGTGGAATTGGGACTCTCATCCCCCCTACCTTTTCCCTAGATTCCATATCGATGTGTTGCAGAGCTTGGAGGCTCATATTCTTGCAGAAGAGAAGCATGAGATCCATATCAAGGTTTTGCGAGGTGCCCAGCATGAGGAGAAGGTAAACTTTGTACTTATTCCAATTGATAATAAAATGTGATGTTCTTCCCTTTCCAAATCATTATCTAATGGATGTTATGTTTCTATTTATGATAATATGTTGATGCTAATTAGATTAGGGTTTCATGTTATTTTTATTATCATTGCTTTACATATGGTCAAATCGATTTGAGGAAGGTTGAAGCTTGTTTTGTAGGTCTCTTAGATTGAGAAGTAAGAGGAGGGATAATGGAAAGCTTGGATCAACATTCAGTGAATAAGGTATGAACCTTTCTTACCTTTGAATCTTGCTTATATTTTCTTGCAGAGCTTTATACATCTGTCTTTATAATCCTAGTATGTTGGTGGTCTCTTAACCCCCGGCCATAGGAACACTTTCTTCCACAACAAAGCTAGCGACTCCATTGGGGATGCCTTGTCTATTTTGGGGTTTTATTTCCTTTCTTCCAGTATAATTAAGGTTTTAGGTCCTTCTTGCAAGTTAGGAGTAACTCTTAAGTATGCTTAGACACCCTCTCTTCCTTTCTAAGGCTATTTCTAACCTTTTCTAGGTCTTCCACCACCCACTCATAGCTCTCAGGATGCACAGTAGCATTTTTTGAGTGTACTCGTGACTCCCTTAAGGAAACCTATGAGTGCCTCGCTTCTTGGATTAAGGAAAGTTACGAGTTACCTTATTTAGTGCTTTTCACTCTTTTTAAGCCTGTTTGGGGTGGTTTAGTATTGTTTGAGAGGTCCTCCTAGGTCCTCTGTCTGTGTATGACCACTGGGATGTGGTGTCTCCTCTTGAGGATACTTTTTAACTAATTTGTAAGCCTCGTTTTGAAGTATTTGGGCTTGTTTTTTGGTTCCCCCCCACCTCCTTGGCATTACCTTGTTCTATAAGCTGTTGACCATCCTCTGTTAGCAGGTTTAGACTGAACCTAGGAGTTTATTGACCTCTATTTATTTTATTATTATTATTTAACCTCTTCGTGCTAGGGTGGTTGGCTTGTTCCCCTATGAAAGTCTCCCTTCTAAGTGAGGTTCTATTTGGCTTTAGGGAAACCTACGGTCTATTTTTTAGGTAGAGAGCATAAGTCCATTTACTTGGTTTATGTTATCTGCATGCATTAGTTTGTATGCTATTTTTTCTTTCTCGTTTATCAAGAAAAAAATAAAAAAGAACAAGTATTTTTCTTTATGTGAATTTAGTCTAGGGTTTAGTCTTAGGTGCATTGCATGTCTTTGTTTTTTGAAAATAGAAAAATAAGTCTTTCTTTGTGGCCTTCATTTTCAGTTTTGAAAAAGAAAAATAGAAATAGAAGTTTGCATTTTTCATTTTAAATCTCTTTCAATTTAGTCATCTCGTTTCTCCTTTCAAGTCAAAACACTATTGGTTTCATTTTCACTGCCTTTGAGAAATAAAAAACCCTTAAAAAGAACATTTAATATCTAAATCTACTAGTAAAATTTTATTTCTAGGGACGACACACACTAGTCTAGGCTAGTGTTTTGGGTTAGAGACATATTTAACTTCCCAAAACTTTAAACTCAAACCAAGTGGATTTTCTTTCAGGAAATCCAATTTCATAAAGAAAGACACTAGAAAGCTCCTCTAACACAGGATTCAAGCACGAGGTCGTGCGATACTAAGCTGTGGAGATACCCCTCCTATACTGGGTAGAGAATACACCAGAGTTGTTGCATGTTTGGGGACTTATTCAGTACATCCTTCCAGCCCCGTGTGGTGCCTGGTATTGTTTGAGTTTTGGGCTTATCTACCCTTCCCATGTAGATCACCTGGACTGATAACTATTCCACCGAAATTTCTTTGTGATTTTGGTAGCCTTAGTGTCTTGTCTTCTAGGACTCTACACTGGTGACGGTGGAAGGCTATTTCCACTTACTCAGGGCAGACGTGGGAGGAAACCTCGTGTCATAATTTGGGAGGGTGGTTGGTGTTTCAATTGCTTGGACTTAGAGAAATTATATCGGGACCCCGGTTAACTGTCCTTTTCCCTTCACTGGTTAGTTTTGGGCCCTCATCATCCCAGACTCTCCTTTGGAAGGTATTCTGGTGTGCCTGGTTGGATACTTATTTTTTATGCTAGTGGTGTGCTCTTTGTGTTGTTGGTTGCTAGTTGAACTTACACTTTTTCTTCTTGTCAGAAACTATGGCCAGTACCCTTACGAACACCAATAAGGAGACCCCCTTTCCAGGGGTTACTTTTGCTTTTCATTTTATTGGGAATGCTAGTTTTCCTTTGACGGCCACTTTGAATCTACTTGGATTCACCCTAGTGCTACTGGTTTGGTTGTTTTCCACTCCGAATATCCTGAATGCTCCTGATTATTCACAAGAAATCACCTTATATCAAGGGCATCAAAACAATGTCTCCCCTTCTCCTATAGCAACCTCTCCTCCTACTCCTACCTCATGAAGTGAATTTTTTATACTAGTAACCCACAGTCTAAAAGGAATAGAAGGAGGAAGAATAGGAATAAGACTTGAAAGCAAGAGGGAAGTATCATAGCATCTGCAGGTCATGTTGGGGGCACCCATCCAACCTCTGCAAGTAAAGTTGGACCCAACCTCCCAACCTATGCAGGTCATGTTGGGGACACCCATATGACCTATGGAAGTCATGTTGGACCCAGTCACCTAACCTATGGAAGTCATGCTGGGGTCACCCATCCAACCTTTGCAAGTCATTTCCGTCTTAACCACCCAGCCTCTGGAAGTCATGCTGGGGGAAAACACTCAACCGCTGTAAGTCATGTTGACCCTTAGCACCCATCCTATTTAGGTCATTCCGGGGGAAAACAACCAACCTCTACTACTAGTGTTGGACCTCACCACCTAGCCTCTACATGTCATTCTAGGGGAAAATAGTTAGCCAATGCAAATCATGTTGACACCATTGAGAAAACTAACCATTCAAAATGAAATCCTAAGTTCCATTGTAATCCATGTGAGGTATATAATCTTACTCATCAGTGCCCTAATTTTGCAGAGGTGTGAAGAGTGTGGTTTGAGTCTCAAGGATATCTTGCTTCTTAACAACTTGTAGTTTCTCCACAACCTATTCAACCTTTGGTTGATCAAGAGGTTGAACTAATGTCATATTTGGTTCACCCCACTCTTCCTTCGGAGAGTGACCTTTACCAAGTGATTGAACCGATGGAGTATTTGGTCAATCCCATTCTCCCTTTGGAGAGTGACTTGCATCAAGAGGTTGAATCGATTCCATCTTCAATCAATCCTACTTTTCCTTCAGAGAGTGAAGTGTTTGCTAGTCACATTTTATTCACTACTAGTTCAGAACTTTCTGAATAAGGGAAAATTGAATTCATTTTGAATGAAGCCCCACCAAGTTCTCATATTGCTTCCTTTGATTGGGATAGCGTATCTGAGCCACCCCTTCCTTCAGTTTCACCTTTCCAGATAAAGGTCCAAGTTGAACACTACACGATTTCTCATTGTATTGTAGATGAAGGAGCCTCTGTTAGTATTTTATCCGCACGTGCTTGAAGACGCATGTGATCTCTCAACCTTATGTCAACTGATGATCAATTGTTTATTTCAATAGAAGAACTAGTCAAAATATGTGAATTATTACTCAAGTACATGTTACTTTGAGTGGGAAGACTGTCTTAGTTGATTTCATGGTTATTTCAGATCCCTTGGACTTTAATATGCTCATTGGCCGTGATTACGTATATGAGATGAAAGATGTGGCGTCAACACTCTTTCATGTGATGTATTTACCTCACAATGAAATAATTGTCACTGTCAATCAATTGTCATTTCTTGAACCTCCTCCTCACCCGACTAAAGAACAAGTATATCCTTTGTCAATTCCTAGTGTTTAAGTAGACACTACCCCACCACGAGTGAATTATGTGGCCTCATATCCCTCGTGTTCAATTGCTACTGAGAAGAAGCCTATGGATTCATGCTTACGTTCTTGGGACTTGGTCCCATCAATTGACCAGGTGATCTACCCAATGGGTACTTTGGAGCCTTTTCTCAACCCCATTGATCCAATTGAATGTGTAGACATGTGTCCTATCTCGGATGATCTTCTTCCTTCAGATGAAGTCTTCCTAGAGTCTTTGATACAGTTTGACCTTCTGATGGATGTTGAATTAGTTGTGATTAAGTCCAACCCTGAATTGCTTAGTGAGTTTGATCCATTTGATGATCGATCCTCCTGTGTTTGCACTATTGAGTTTTTCAACTCTCCCATCGTGCAGCAAGTCAGTGGTCACGATGAGTTTGATTTTGCTTGTAGATTTTTTTACTCTTGTGACACTGAGTTTGTTTCTATAGACTCTGTCATCCCTGTCAACTTCAGTTCTCCTCTCAAGGTTGATATTATTGATTATAAATCCTCCGTCCTTGGCATTATAGAGTCTTCTTCGGTTGATTCTTCCTTGACTACACCTTTTGTAGAAGATAGCAAAGTTGCAAGTGTTTCTACCAAAGTGACATGTATCAAACTTTTTATTTTGAATATGATCTTGATATTGTTGTTTCTTGGAGACATGATTACTAGTAGGATCCACAAATGTTTACTAGCCTCGCCTTATTGTCCAAGTTGTAACCACATTACTTACTCCCTGCATGCGCTTATGAGCCTAATCCCAAATTTCATGCTTTTAGCTCGTTATATAAGGCCTCATCTCTGATCTCATCATCACTCATCTTTATACCATTTTTCCACTACAACTTGACACCATTTACTTGGAGGAGACACTCCTTAAGTGTCCTTACCTTAATTGCATTCCTTGCACTATGCTTAGGTTTGTTCCTTGCGCTTGGAACTAGTTTCGCATGCCTCTGACACTCGTCTCCTCACATTTAGAGCATTCTTGTTGCTTTCCTTCGAGCTCATTAAAAACAGTAAGGGGGCCATGAGTTGACCTTTCCAGGATCGTTAAAACTTTACGGGAAAGGTATGGAGTTACCTTTAATATCTGGTATGACTCCCAAAATATGACTAGATTGCTGAGTTCACTTGTCCCACAGAACTTGTTAAAGTATGTGAAGGAACATCCACATAGGTATAAGTTTACCGCTTTTTCGGGCCATGTGGATTACTTACGAAAAATAAATACCTATTTTATTTGGAATCTAGAAGAGTATCTTCAGGTATAGATTTATCTCTTTTCCGGGCCTGGAGGACTAAACTTACAGAAAAGGAACCTGTTTGAGCTTACTTTTCTCTTTTTCATGCTCTGGTTCAAACATGAAAATATTTCAAGCATTCTTCATGCCATTGTCATGCTCACTAAAAAATTAGGAAAAAAACATTGAGTGATATTGATTCTCTTCACACTCGTTAAAACTAATCCATTTCTCCTTGCTTTTGAAGGAGCATCGGTATGGTGATAGCTTTCCTCTCTTTTGGACCTTGGTGACTAACTACAAAAAAGGCATACCTTAGTTCTCCTGAATTAAGAGATTTATCCTTTATATTGTTTTATAATTTTTCGGACTTAGGAGACTAACTTTACGAAAAATCCCCCCCTATAGTTTTATTTGGAGTTTTCAGACTCTCAAAACTATGAAAACATCGTCGAACATTTACTAATTCGGGCTCGTAAATTCCATGGATTAGTGCTTTACCAATCATTCTTTTGTCTCTTCTTCAATCTTGCCAAATAATGAAGTAGGTCTCGAGTTTGCTTTCTTGGACTCGTTGAACCTTTACAAGAAAGAGGGAAAGAGAAGTTCAATCAAATGTCTTTTATATAATGGCAGCAAGTCTTGTTTGCTTGAACAAAGCACCAGTTTTGAGTCTATCAAAAGTAAGGTTCTAGTTTTTTGACCTTATCTTGATTAAGAGTTTTTACTCCTCGAGTTGGCTCATTTTCCAATTATATGGATAATCTATCGATGTATCCTACATTGCATATTTGTATCATTGGTCCCTTCGTGCCAAAATATACTAAGTCACTATTGTTTCATGCTCACCATTTAAGGATAAACCTTTGTCGTCCATTCTACAGTTATCTTGACCTTTTGTGTCGGCCACTCCTTGGTATCAATTCATTACATCCAGTCTTCAACATTCTTTGTTGCAAAACTTTATACCAGTTCCAGATCCAATCATTCTTTGACTTACCTCATGTTGGATGATGGAGGATGCTTTAATTACTTCCTTCCAACAGATATCTTCTTATCGACTTCAACACATCCTTCTCTAGGAATGAGAATTAGAGTTTATGACAGTACCTTGGGGATTGCAGTCATCAATGGCGATTTATCTCGCTATTGGGTAGCGAGAATTCCTTAATGTATCCTACTCGATGGATTATTCAGGTGTTTGCCTTCAAGACAATTTATTCACACTTGTTATAATGTACTAGGTACCCTGGGTACCATTTTAATTAATGGTGGGTTCCCTTGAGCTTGTTAACGGTTCTCCTCAATAATCGGTAATCAAACAATTTCATCCATGTTCGACGTCAGATCCTTTATTCACATGGTTAGGATTCGTACCTCTGGGAGGTTTGGATTGAATACCTTGGGTCCACAGTAGCATCGTCCTATTTTTCTATTTCTCGAGTTGTGCAAGACCTTGTTGTACCTCATATGACATTTGTTGAGACATAGATCTACCTTGTACTTTTGTGGCTATGATTGATTATTGAGCAGATCCATCTTGTTCATTTATGGCCATGAATCCTTTAGATTTGATATGGATCATTTTTTCATATTGTGCAACCATGATAGTTACATCAATTATACACATGTTGGATCCTCGTGTATCTTTATGGTGATTATATCTCTCTTTCAGGTACCTTCGTTCGAGCCTACAATCTTGGATTGTCTACTCTCTTTGACTCCATGGTTTAGTAGTTTCCTTTTTATAATGTATTTCGGCTATCATGTTTCCCTCTAAAATCATAAATTAGGGGGAATATTTTATATCCCAAAATAACACTCATTCATCTATGACAACTTTTATATGTTTTCATCGCATGACGACACTTCATGAAAGCCACTGTTAGTCACTTAAAAAGACACCTATGAAGGAGGCGCCATATATTGAGTTATGAAAATCCATTTAACCTCTTCTCCAGACCATTGGAAAGTATTGAGCCAAGGAAAAACTTTCTAGAAGACAAAAACCACTGAAAATTCTTGGAAATACCCTAAAAATGGATTTGTTTGACCCACTCTTGTGTTTGTAGAAGAAAACCTGTGTGTTTCAACTTTATACTCCTGAATTTTTAGAAGAAAACCTGCATACTCATGAATTTGCTTAAGGAAACTAGTTAGTATCTCATGTAATATTCAAAAAATATATAAAAAAGGAAAAATCCTGAAGTTGAGGTGGTTTGGGTGGTTTTGGAATTGCTCCTTCAATTGTAACTGATCTCTATTCAACCCTAACTCTTCAGAAAAGTATATAAGAGAGGGAGAGGGGTCCATGAAAGGAGACTTAGCCCTTGCATTGTTATTCTGGTGGAATTGGGAATTTCATCCCCCTTACCTTTTCCTTAGATGTCATATCCCTGTGTTGCATAGCTTGGAGGCTGAGATTATTGGAGAAGAGAAGGAGGAGAACTAGATCAAGGTTTCGCGAGGTGCCTAGCATGAGGAGAAGGTAAACTTTGTAATCCTTCCATTTGATAATAAATATGTGATGTTATTCCCTTTCCAAATCATTGTCTAATATATGTTATGTTTCTGTTTATGATCATATGTTGATGCTCATTAGATTAGGGTTTCATGTTATTTTGATTATCATTGCTTTACATATGGTCAAATTGGTTTGAGGAAGGTTGAAGAATGTTTTGTAGGTCTCTTGGATTGAGAAGCAAGAGGAGGGATAAAGTAAATATTGGATAAACCTTCAATGAATAAGGTATGAACCTTTATTACCTTTGAATATTACTTATATTTTCTTGTAGATATTTACACATCTGTATTTATAACCCTAGTATGTTGGCGGCCTCTTAATCCCTAGCCATAGGAACACTTTCCTCCACAACAACAAGTGTGAAAGGAACCATCATGCAGGCTCTAGAGGTGGTTTAGTGGATTGGTTTTGGAACATTAATGAGAAAATTGACCAAATCCTCAAGAGGGCACACCCATTCTCCTTAAAAGAGGGAAATGCAATAACTAACCCATAAATGTAGCATAGAGTGGAGAATTTATTCCATAGAATAAAGAAATGAGTGGGTAAGTGGACAAACAAGATTTTGTGGTCAAATGTGGACAAAATCTTGGTCCAAGACACTAGACTAGGAACTAGAAACATTTTCACATGGAACAACTTACGCTAAACACTTGGAACCTTATGCAAAGATTATTAACCAAGTTTTAGATGGGAAATATGTTCCAACACTAATAAATATCAGGTCTTCTTCTTCAAATTGTCCAAGATCGCCCAGAGGAATATAATAAGGATCCTTGGGTTCACCAAATGCTCCCTCCCATCTAAATACCTAGGAGCTTCGCTTGCGAAAGGAACCATTAGAAAGGTATCTTAGTAGGATTTGATTGTTAGAATGATGAGTAAGTTTATGAGTTAGACGCTAAGACCTAGGAACCTTCCAAGTCACTTGATATTAGTCAAAGTAGTCATTCAAGCGACACCGATATATATTTTCTTGGTGCTTCACTTTCTCTTGGGAGGGAGGGAAGAGAAGGATAAATTTGTCATGGTGGGACGAGATAAAATATGTTAAAATAAGGACAGGAGGGGTCTGGACATCAGGGACCCAGAGGTGGTGAGATAAATTGAAGGAGAAAATATCTCATGGAGATGGTGCAACCAAACCTCAGAAACTTGGGCTAAATTATGGAATGTGAAGTATGCAAGAGATAAACAAATCTGTGATTTGGTCAGATTCAATGAGGAGAAGGCGGGGTCTCACTTATGGATGAAGGATCATAGTAACATAAAGCTTGTTTAGGACCACTATTTCTAGGAAATTAGAGATGGTATGCTTGTGAACCTTTGGGTTGACTCATGGAATCAATGCCCAAAAATAGGGGGAGATCCCAGATGGAAGACCTTAAGGTAAGGAGGCCCAGGATAAGGAAAATATAAGGTGTGCCAATATTGGGAATAACAATATGATCACAGAAAGTGAGCAGAGCAGGAGTGGTGGGAAAGAATAACAAAGAATGAGGATACCCTAGCCTTCCTGGATGCTCTCAAGGAAATAATCATCCACACGTAGGAGGGAGTGGACAAGTTAAGATGGGGTTATCTTCAAAATGGAACTTTCAACATCAAGGAAGCCTACGACATCAAAACTAGGAATGGAGAAGAGAGGGAAGAAATCTAGCGAAAGATCTAGAAAACGAACCCTTGGCCAAAGAAGAACACCTTTAGCTGGTTGTTTTTAAGACGAAGGATTCTGACAGGGGAAAATATTAGGAAGCGAGGGATTTAGGGACCATCCCAATTCCCTATATGCCTCAAAAACAAAGAAAGCATGGATCATCTCCTGGAAAACTTCCCCTTCTCATCATTACTATGGGATAGGGGAGCGATTATGTTCCACAGAAGTGACGGAATACATGGCCAGCTAGACCAAACCCTTCGGGAATGGAACACCAAATCTTTCAAAAATCCAATCCTAGGAATGCTATGGATGATGTTTCTGGGGATGTTGATATGGAACCTGTGGAAGGAACGAAACAACCATATATTCAGGGATAAAAAAAAAATAGCGAGGAGAAAGTCTGGTAGAACTTGTCAACAATATTCAGGAAATGAGTAGAGGCAAGTAGTGGGGAGAGAAAGAAAAGGATCTCATAGAAGTGGAGAACCGAATAGTTGTAGGATGGGGAATTGGTGAGGACGAACTTGAGGGATTGAGTAGAAAATACCAGGCCTGTCAGCCTTCTATTCCAAACTTCTGGTCCCCTCCTCCACCAGGCTTGTTCAATATTAACTTCAACGGAGTATCAAGGGGAAACCTAGGAGTTACTAGGTATGGGGGAGTTTGAAAGGACACAACATGATGTATTTTGAAAATCTATTATAAATCTATTAGGAATGATTCTAAAACCTCGACTGAGCTGGAGGGTCTTATCCAGGGCTTGAAGCTGGTGGCCAGGGAAGGTTGGTTTCTAACCACTGTGGATAGAGACTCCAAAATAATTATCCATATGACAAAGAAACTATCCACATGTGAATTAGTAGAAAAGGTCACTACACGTTTGTGTTTGCTGAGTAGTGTTAGGATTATAATCCTCCCTTGTCCAATTTTCTCATTATGTATAAATCATGAGTCATGTCTAAATCGGGAGTCCTTTCAATCTATTTTTAGTCACTAGCACCATTGGGTCCACTTGGCCTAATTGGGGCACATGTACCAGTTACTAAAGTGTGGGGACCACTAATTGAGGCCAACTACCACTGATTTCACTTGCATGCATCAGTTTAGGAGCCTCCTAGATCAATCCCTACAAATTAGGAGTCACTGGGAGTCCCGATACCAACATCCATTAGTTGAGTTCAGTTGGTGACTAGTCAAGATCAGTTAGGAGCCAAATACATTTAGTTCTATATCCCTACATTTAGTTCTACTCATTTAGTGCTAGGATTGCATGGTTGCATGCAGGTGAGGTGCATTTACTCACCTACCTTAGTCAGTTAGATTATTTAACACTGAATTAGACACTTGAGTTTGGATTTTGAACTCTGATGAACTCCATTAATGATTTAGACAAGGTTAGTTAACCATTTAGTCAAGTAGAGTCCAACCAATTCGAATTTCCTCACATGGATTCGAATCGCATGAGGCTATTTAGCCATTGTACTCCATTGTAATTAATTATCTAATTACTTTTGATTAATTAAAGCATTCATAGTTGCAAGCATTTTTGCACCGTTTCATTCTTCAATTGCTGAGTAAATTGTATGATCTATCTTGTGTGTTGTGTGTTGGTCCACAGATTTATGTGCTCAATTTAATATGGTATCAAAGCGTCGGCAGGACAAGGCACTTCTCCTACTACAGATTCATACTTGGATCATTTTTTTGAGTAAAATTGCTCCTTCCAGTACTGCACCAGAAGCGGAGAATTTACCACTTAATATCACAAGTTAAGGAATTGTTGATCAAGATTACTTGATCAAATATGATGTGTGTGAAAGAAATTCCAAAAGTGTGGAATGTCGACCTTATTTTGCCTATTTGATTGTGTGATTTACAGGTTTATCAGTCTCCTTCACTGCATTCTCTATAGGAAGCTCAGTCTCCTTCACTGCATTCGCAACAGCAGCTTAGTCCTCTTCTTTGCATTCTAAATGGATCCTTCAATGGAGCTTCTCACTCCTTTCAACTACTACCAATGGAAGGAGGACATCGAGATCCATCTACGCTCCGAAAGACTCTTCAGACTCACAATGGAGACAGAGATAGAGCCAACTCATTATGTTGAAAAAGAAAAGTATTGGATAAGCTTGATGAATCATATGGATGGTTGTGCCTCTCAATCTCTCGAGATATCCTCTTCCAAATCAATGGATTGAAGACACCCAAGCAGGTTTGGGATAATCTTGTTTCCCTATTTGACAAGAAGGATGATTTGAGGATCTATTAGCTCGAGATTGAGCTGTTTTCTCTTCATCCAACCAATTTCAAAACACTAAATGACTTCTTCACCAAATTCAAGAATCTAGTGTTCTAGTTGAAGTTGTGCAAGGTTGAGAAGGAGGATGATCAACTCATCCTTGCCATTCTCTCAAAACTTGGTGCAGACTATTCAGTCTTTGTGTCAAAATTTCATTCAGTGAAGATCACTACTCCAAATTGGAGGATTCCTACTCTAAACTCCTTCATTGAATCTCTTACTTAGGAGCATGACAAGTTGATCCAAATGGGGATCATTCGATCTTTCAGTGATCAAGCACTGGTTGCAGAAGGATCTAAGGTAGTGAATGATAAAGGGAAGCAAAAGGACAAGTTTTCTGTGGAGAAATAGCAGTCAAATGAGCCTTCAGGTTCAAAGAGAAGCAAGAAGAATGACAAAGGAAAGACACTTTGTTCTTACTATGGAAGGGGATTTCATCCAGAAAGCACCTGTATGAGAAGACAAATTGATGAGATGGCTCTTCTTTTGAAGAAACATAATATTACTGTACCTGCTAGCACAAGGAAGGCTGACCATAGAGAAGAAACTGAAGAACATGAAGAGACATACCATGCATTGAAGTTTAGCTTCTCAATGGCACATGCCTTCCTCATTGATTCTGGAGCTTCCAATCATATGGTTGCATCCATAGAATATTTCTCTTCCTTGCAGTATTTTGATGGTCCTAGTATTCAGATGGGCAATAATGGTAAAATTCAAGACAAAGGGAAGGGCTCTATCAAGGTTGAACATGGAAAGTTCAAAGATGTGCTTTATGTGCCCTCCTTAGCTGCAAATCTGTTATCTGTATACCAGATGACTCATACTGGCTCTCCAAAGCGAGTCATATTTGGTCCCGACTCAATGGAGATCACATATATCTCTACTAGGAACATCATAGTGAAGGGTGCTGCAAATCATGCCTCCAAGGCATATGAGTTCTCACACTTCATGCCATGTTTAGAACTAGTGCACTCTCAACAGCCACTTGCAAGGGAAGGTAAAAACATTCCATCTATTTCTTTTGCAGTTTCCACTAGTATTCCAGATCCAGCTGTATCAGTTTATGATATTGAGATTCAGGGTGATTCAAATCCATATCTAGTCCCTACTTCGAAACTAGAAGCTAGGAAGATGAATGAAAATCCATCTGACACTCATAAGACTAAGAAACTTGCGCTATGTCATGCAATCTTACCTCCTTCATAGAGATGCAACAAAATCCCTATAATATGCTACATGGCAAGGGCTCAGTCACACTGCATTCAGAAGAATAGAGTGGATCATACACCTCTTCATCCAGAAAGAGGATACATCCCTCCTTCCTTCCATCATCACTTTGGGAGAATATGGAGAAGTATACATGCCAGGCCCAGGATACCTGTGCATAGAACATCATGCATGCTACTTTTCTACATCACAAAGATTGCAGCAACACATTTTCAAGTTTTTCAAACTTGAATCCTAACTCTATCTGCTTAGTTAGAGGGGGGAATTTTTTCCCATGTGGTTTTTTCCCCAACTCCTTGTGTTGAGAAGTTAATTTACTTGTTGTAATGGGTGACCTATGGTCTTATTTACTAAGGCCCACAAATTCTCCAAGTTAGCATTCAGGGGGGGTGTTAGGATTATAATCCTCCCTTGTCCAATTTGCTCATTATGTCTAAATCAGGAGTCATGTCTAAATAGGGATTCCTTTCAGTATATTTTTAGTCACTAGCACCATTGGGTCCACCTTGCCTAATTGGGGCACATGTGACAGTTACTAAAGTGTGGGGAACACTAATTGAGGCCAAATTCCACTGATTGCACTTGCATGTATTAGTTTAGGATCCTCCTAGATCAATCCCTAGAAATTAGGATCCACTGGGAGTGCCAATACCAACCTCCATTAGTTGAGTTCAGTTGGTGACTAGTCAAGCTCAGTTAGGAGTTAGTTACATTCAGTTCTAGTTCCCTACATTCAGTTATACTCAATTAACGCTAGGATTGCATGGTTGCATGCAGGTGAGGCACATTTACTCACCTACCTCAGTCAGTTAGACTAGTTAACAATGAATTAGACACTTGAGTTTGGATTTTGAACTCCGATGAACTCCAATAATTATCTAGACAAGGTCAGTTAACCATTCAGTCAAGTAGAGTCCAACCAATTCGAATTTACTCAAATGGATTCGGATTGCATGAGGCTATTTAGCCATTGTAATCCATTGTAATTAATTATCTAATTAATTTTGATAAATGAAAACATTCACAGTTGCAAGCATTTTTTCACTGTTTCATTCTTCAATTGCTGAGTAAATTGTATGATCTATCTTGTGCGTTGTGTGTTGGTCCACAAATCTATGTGCTCAATTTAATAAGTAGGATGGAAACTTTGACCTGTCTCATCACCACCCGTTCTTCTCTCTCGTTCAACCACGTAAGGAGGGAAGCAAATAAGGTCATCGACCTCATGGCCAACCAAGGGATCGATAGAGGGCAGGTGGTAAAGGTAAGAATATTGGACGAATTTGAAAATGAGGCAGACATGTGATGCAAAACCATGACATGTGGCATCGAAGGGAAATTTTAGATGTGTCAGGCCACCCATGACAATCATAGAAAATCCTGAAAATGATACACCTACATCTGATTACGGTACGATAAAGTATGGGAACTAGTGAGGGAAGAGATATAGACAGGATAAGATTCAACCTCCAATTTGGGTAATTAATATACTCATCATGCAGGAAAGTAGAGGGAGTACAGATCCCAATGGTAGAAAGGATGGGACGACCGAGGGAAGGCGCTTCCCAATTATATATATTATGGGTTTCTCTTATTTATTATAGAGCGAAAGATGATGCATTGCCAACCGCATTTCCTGCAGCTCTTTTAAGGAATTTGTTCCTGCTACGGGGAAGCACACTCGAATATTGATAAAATATCATATTGTTCTTCATAGTTCACCTAGACATGAAAAAAATCCCCTACGTGTTGAAAGGATTTCTCCAAAAAGGAAAGTTACTGTGGGATCGGGGGGGGGTTCAAGATATCGGGGGAAAGGAGCGAAAGGAAATGCTAATGGAAGGAGGGGGTGATGGGAGTAGGGGTCACTAGGGATCAATCCTAATCCAGAGACATCAAAAACTTTCTTCTAGGAACGAATACCACTGGTGGTTCACGAAGCAATAAAATCCATTCAAAAGGAGCTATGGGAGGAGGTGTAGACCATCCCCATGGAATAAATTTGAGAGGAGGTAGAAGAATGGGTGACGCATCCTGAAACCACCATGTGGAGGGAATTAATCTATGATAGAATGATTATGGTTTACTAGGTAATGAGAAATATTATGGCTCATGTATCCATGAGTGGAGAAGGAAAAATCCAGGGGGATCAGGAAATAGTCAGGGCATGGAAAGAGAATTATTAGGACAACTGTCATTTTCATCGCAAGATGGACCTGATGGAGGCTAAGATGGGTTTGGATTTCTACACCCTCGATTCACAGAATGTGGAGGTTGGATGCACTAGGAATAGCGGGAATCAAAGCCACAATACTGAGAGGAGTGCAGACCTGAAGCAGGGGGATGCCGAGAAAGGTAAAAATATCAACCTAGATAGCCTCGGTGGAGAGGATCGTGGCCAAGTTCCAGAATGATTTCAATATGATCAATAGAGTACTCTACTTTATTTTAGTTCCTTTTTCTGCAGCATAAGTTTACCCATAGAATTATAGAACAATTATGAAGAAAATAGGTTCTTTTTAGAAAGACCTACCAGAATAGACAAGAGAATTTTTTGATGTTATAATTGCTAGAACTACATGATAATTTTATAACTCTGAAAGAGCGCTATGCAACTGGTTTTCATAAGTAATATAGTATTTTATTTACAAAAAAAATACGGCCATGTATTGCGTTAACCGATCACTGCCACATTGTCCGATATTGTATTCAACATAGCTCTTTACCAAGATAGTTTTCACCTTTGGGAATATATAGTTTTGTATTTGTAAGTTGTTTTTATTAAGTAGTTCTATTTATAATTTTAGATGTGTCAATTATTAAAATGTTAAACACTGTGTTGTTTAATCATTTTAAGATTTAATTCAACTGTTGTGATTAGTTTTGTTATCTTTACTCTTTCCACATTTAAAATTGGTTTTAGTACTTTTTAGTTTGATAAAAGAACATGAATTATTTCTATGTTTCTTGTCAAATCTGGTTTAGTTTATTGTTTCGATAGTTATATTAGACTTTCATGCATGCTTGTACAAGTTGTAATGAGAACTTTTAAGTCTTTTAANAGATATTTATTAGTTTTGTTTTAGTAATTTATATTATTTAATTAGCTAATGTTTCTATATCTTTCCTCTTAAAAGGAACATCCCTTTATTGGCTAACAGAGCCATAAAACTTATCATGAACAACCATATCAAAAAAATTGGTTATGTTGTAAGAACCTTAGGTCAGGTTGTTTCCTATTCATTGACGCACAGGTTAGAAATTCCCATCAACAAATGGCGCTAGAAGGAGGGCTTGAGGTAAAATAATTAACTCAATTATTTGAATTAGTTATTTATCCTCTCATTTATATACTATCTTAGAATTATTATTTGTTCTTCTTTGATGTCATAGAGCATGCTAGAAGGAAGGTTAGATGACAACCTAACCTATTATGAGTCATTCATTTCATAGTTTTAAATAATTATGGCTTCTGCCCAAATTTCTATTTGGAGATGTTTCTGGATGAGTTAACTTTGACACTAAAGTAAAGATAGTCAATCTATTGTCGCAAACCAAATTCGACGGTGAGGGGGTAACATATGCACTTGAACATATTTTACATTTTATGCAAAATTATATTTCTTATAATATTCTCCATCAATCTATCATGTGCAGGTTGCTCGCTCTTACTTTTGAAGGTTGAGTCAAGCGATGTTGTGAAAATATACCAACCACATCTATTTGTACATCTAAAGAATTTGTATATAAGTTTATATTTCTTTTTAGAATTATGATTATGAGAAATTGTGCATTGAATTGAGTCATATGAGGAAAGAAAGAGATGAATCATTAGAATTATTTTATGCTAGATTCTTGCATATTTGTTTCATATATCCTTTGAAATATATGCCTTTGATCAATGAATGGTTTCAATATCTAGTTTCTCTTTGGAAGAACACGATCAATTAGTTGCGAAGGAATTTGAATTATGCACTCTTGATTGCTTCACTTGAATAAGATGACCCTTTCCACCCCACCCATCATCCCTTTCCCATTGACCGAAACAGTGAACCTGAAGCCCCTTGGAACTACTTTCTACCCAATCCCACCCAACGGGTGTTTATCCAAGGCTCCTGGGTATTAGCAATGGGGAATAAGTACCTCTTTCCTTCCTGGGGCTCAACTCTCGGCTGGCATTTACCGGTGGGAAATGAGGAGCTATCGGCTATAACCCTATGTCTGTACATGAAATTAGAAGGTTTTCTAAAATTAGGTGAACTGAATCAATTTATAGATCTCTAAAATTCATCCACATGTTGATTTAGATTCTCATAAAAATACTGAAGTAGAAAGACAACATTGTATAAATACTTTTTTCACCTTGAAATATGAAGATCAAAAGGAACATGATTGTTTAGTAGATGTACACACAACTTCTAATAATACTCATTTATCAATATATTCTTTAAATGAGAAGGAAAGTTTAAGTAGGGTTGAAGAAAATAGTCTTATTCTATAAAATTGTCATACTGTAACTACTACAGAAATGAAAGAGAATGAACCTAAAATATTAGTTCATAATATTAAACAATCTTCTTCTAGTTTGACTGAAGAGATTCAAGGTCAATTTTGGATGATTCTAATATTAATTGTTCTGATAATTATCCATAAATTTTTGAATCATCTAATTTTCAAAACTCTTGTGATTTTCTCTCACATTTACCCTTCTACAAAGAAAATGATTTTGTTTCATGTTCATATTTTTCAGGAGAGCATACTATGGAGGATGATTAACTTATTATAGAATAAGAAACAAATTCTCATTTGAAACCACACTAAATGGCTTGCTTCTTGTTTTAAGGACCTCAAAAGAGGTTTTTTCCTTTTCATTGATGAGATGTTCATAAATTCCCATCAACATATCCCAAACAAGAACTAACTCACATAAATTAAGATGAGAGACATGAAAATGGAAAGATCCCAAAGGGTAATGGAAGAGAAGGAGATGCCCGATATTTGGAAAAAGAGAGGTGGAGATAAAACAACATTTCATTCCCCATTGTGGGCGTCTAATCACATCTGGAAGTAGAAAAAACTAGAAAACAACAATTGGGAAGAAACAACTGGGAGAGCCATCATATACATCATGTCAAACCCTTGCTAACCATCATTAAACAATCTAAAGAAAGAGACGTGTGCCGAATTCTCTAAACAAAAATCCTGCCAACCATGCCAATGTCTTGTCCATTTGAACATTGATAATGAAGTGCTATAAGATTAATTACCTAGAAAAAATGTCATCAACTATATCCATCCATGCCCCATCAAGATATAATCATGTGAAGTGCTCATACCATATATAAAATATACCTATATATCACATCAAGGTACAAATAATCGATGTAAGTAATGTATCTCTTGTCAATCAATGGTTCTCATATATGAAAATAACTTTACTTTATCTTTACTTTAGTTGGTTGATGCTCCTAGTCATTGAGGCACCTAGTTGGTCGTGCCACAAGGGTAATGTAAGGGAAATTGTGCATCCATAAAATATCTTCTATATATGTCTAATGATCAATAAATTCCATTAAATATGTTTGTCATTGCAATTGGGTTGTGATGAAAGACAATGTGACCTCATGCAATATGAGGGGCAACACATTGTATTTGGGTGATTTCCAGTGTCCTGCATATAATTTCAGATAGTTTTCATTATATATATATATATATACTTGGATTTTATAGTGCATGAGAGAAATCAACCAAGAAAATTATTTTTATGGTTAGGCAATGTACACATGATTTTTCTTTGGGCTTAAGGAGAGAACTCCCTGAGTCTATTGTTATCATCACTCATTGATGGAAACATGCTCCTTTACTTTCTGTTGGCCATCTTTGATACCTTGATTAAATTGAATTATTTGTGAGAACATTCTTTATCGTTTCTATTATCTTGTAGATGCTAGAGTGTAATAAGGCTTTATTCTTTGGTTATTTAGGATGAAACTTTTTCATAATGTCCCATTTTGTTACTAGGGATACGAAGAGATAAAGGTCTCCACAAAAGGATTTATTTTTCTTTTTTCCCTATAACCGTACCCCAAAATATTTCTTAATATCATAATATTAACAACATTTTTCATGTAGTTTGGTTTGGAAATTTATTCAAAAATATGTTCAATATTTGCGTGCAAATATGAGCCAATATTGGCATGGGAAATTCTGTCCCTGATTATTTGCATGGTGGCATAGTGTGGATTTTGTGTATTATCTCGAAAAGAAACATTAAAAAGGAATTAATTCATAAGTTATATGTTGGTGATGCTACTCTCATTATCTACTTAAATATTTACCCCCTTGTTTCTTAGACAATAATGAATTTAAAAACACATTGGATATTATAACAATATATACTCATCCATATGTCTTGCAACGAGTTTGTATCATTAAGAAATATTCAATTCCTGGAAAATCCCCCTCATATTTATTTCAATGAAAAGAATTCTTAGAAGAATATGTGTCATTACCATGTAATGAAGTAGTATCTTATCCACGAAGTAACCAGACTTCTCATACATTCTTGTTGACAAAGTTCCATTGAACAGTTTCTGATTGGGTAAATGAATAGAAAATTTCTAGATAGCTTGTTTGACCATCACTTCTAGCATCTTCCAAGGAAGAAAAGGTGTGTTTTGTTTCCTTGAACCTTCCATTTCAGTATAATCTTGGACTAGCTTATCAAGGGAATTATAGTATGTGGTTTGGATGTCTTTTATGTTATAATGGTAAAAAATGTAGATCTTCCCCTTCCAGGAGTCTAGGGCCATTGTTTAATTTGGATTAAGGCTGCTTTGCCATGTTTAACAAAAAAATCGTGCTTATGTTCTTTAATATGATTATATTTTATAATATGAAATATTATTTTCCCTCTCTTAACTAGAGCTTGGATGATCTTCTAATTAATATTCTTTTATATGATTATCTCTTCTAATCCATACTCTTATTTTCCCTATCTTAAATAGAGCTTGGACCATCTCCCAATTAATATTATTTGATACGATTATCTCTTCTAATCCGTACTCTTATTTTTCCTCTCTTGAATAGATCATGGACTATATTCTAATTAATATTAGAATCCATAGCCGCTACATTATTACTATTGGGTAGTACGACTCACCTATGTCATAATTGCCAATGCCATGAATAAGTTTACCCATTAAGATCTATGGTTTTGTTTGATCTATTAAATGAGTAGAATACCCTTTCTATAACAATATTCCTCAAAGGAACTTGCATTATTTAACTACCAGATAGTGCAATTAGTTTCTGGCAGGTTAGTTTCTTCACAGCTTTGTGAAAATTGAAAAGTTAAAACCTTATTTCTTTTATTTTTGGCATTATGTGTATTTGGAAAGGAATGCCAAATTTGTCATGATTGGAAGCATCGATAACTTATTTCATTAAACACACATCATTCATATGAGCTTGTTCTCTATTTGCATATTTATGAGAATCCCCAACTTTTATTCTCCTACATTTTGTTTTCAAAAAAAAATTACACTGTTTATTATTTTGAGTGCATTAAAAATTTGGAAGTAGCCTATGACTTGTGAACCTTGAACTATGATTTGAGGGAAACTATTTCCTTTCTCGGCATTTTTTAATCACTAATTACCTGACAAAGATCTTGCATTCTTTAGAAATACTTGAGATGTACATAGGAAGACTATCAAAACAAATGGATGGGTATCTTTTAAGTTCATTATTGTTTGTCCCGGATATGTTATTTCATTCTTAGTCATGGATGTTTGGAGAGGTTTCTTGTGTACATATGATCTATATTGTCAATCAGGGTCATAGATAATGGAAGCATGGACCACAATTTTGCATGTAGTATTGTTTACTTTGGTTTATCAAATTTACAAAACTCAAATGTTTGATAATATATCAAAGTTTTTGGTTCCTTTGCAGGGTAAGTATTATTTATGGAATGGACACTAGCGAGAAATTGATATCTACCATCCAAGTTAAATCTCAAGGGAGTTGTAGGTAGCATAGGAATGATACTCTCACTTTTGTAAGGCATTGAATATGGTTGTTCATTTTCCTTTCCGAAGGAATCCATTCTATCCAATTGGAAACTTTTCTCAAATAAATACTTCAAAATGAGTTGTTTAAATTATATGTACAATAGTTTTCTATGCTACTTTTTCTTAAAGGTATTCAGAGTCACATGATCTTAATGGAGTGCTATTTACAACATTACACTTGCTTTCTCTAGGACATGGTATTAATTCTCTTCAAATACAATGAAATCAACTAACATTGGAATAGTGAGATATCACTGCATAGAAATAAAATGAGCACAAAATCAAAGCAAAAAGAAAGTACATCGATGAATATTACATCCTTTATTGATAAACAACAACTGCCTCCACTTTTGGTTTATGCTGAAATTGTTTATGTTGGTGGCATTGATAGAATAGAGGTATGAAATCATTAGATTTTAGGTTAATTATTAGTGTGGTTGATGAAGAAGTATGGGAATTGAATTTATTAGGGAATATATGTTCATCCCAATCATTGCAACATTGCAATTTTGATCCATAATTTGTTGGAAGAAGTTTTTTGAACCTCACCGTAGGTTGAATGCATGAAATTGAAAATCTTTCCCTAAGTATTCTGCATCATTTATTAAGAAGTACTAGTAATTACTTTGGTGTAAGTGGTGTAGGAAACACAAAGATGTCATCCTATCCTTCAGATGGAGAAAATAAAAAGGCATTAACACACAAACAACATGCTTTAATTATGGTAATTATTATTCTTGTTTTAATTTATTACAATTTTAGGTCATTTGTTGGAAAGGTTTGAGGATAAATTACTGCTCCTTTTTCCGAAAAAAATAAGAATCAATTCACATATATACATCTCTTTGTCTTGTTATTTCCCTTTTTGTTATTAAATGATTTGATTTGAGACATATTATGACTTTGTAAGTTTAATTGAGAACTAGTTATTTAAGGAGAATTATTGTGCATGCTTTTCTTTTTTAAGGCAAGATCAATTTTATATAAGAATAAATGATAGAACTTCTTGAAGGGTTAATTTTATATGGTCCATCCCAAGGAGAAAAGTAATACATAAGGTCAGTAGAAGAAATTGAAAAGAACTTAGGCTAGGAGGGCCAAGGATTGATTGAATGATTAAGGTTTAGTCAACATCTTATACTTTTGAAAATACAGGTGGATGAGCTAATTTAATATTCATTACATATATGCTATAGGTTCTTAAATAATCTCATTCAAATTCATTTTATCAAAATGGATAAAAAACTAATTATTGCTATAACATTTAGTATAATGGTTGATCCTTTTGTCAATGGAGGTGTCCACATCAGTAGTGGTATTTCTATTAAGTAATGGTCCAGTAAGGATGAAAGTGCTCGTTGTTTTTTCTTCTTACCTTTAGTACTGTCATGCAATTTTTTGTTGTAAAAGCGCGTATTGGATTATGTTTAATGACATACTCTTAATTAATTTATCAACTCTTTTGTTTCCAATTGTTATATGTTTGAGTTTGTGATGTTGATGTTATGCTCTGATAAGTTTGAGTTTGTGATGTTGTTGTTGCTTGAATGGTTGTCTGTCTAAATAGATAAGCTTGAGGTTTTAAAGAATTTTCATGTACTAGGCACCTCTTCTTTTAACTATCTACTTGATTCTTGATCTTCTTTCAATAGTGTAACTATAGGAGCTGAGAAAGTGGATATTCATTAACTTGTCTTGGAACATTTTTCCCATTTCTACAAATTACAACGTGCAAGTTTGAATGTTGTAATCGACAGTTAGAATTACAAATCGTGCAATTTGGGTGTTAATATTGCCCCTCTCCCCAGTTCTTAAAGGGTGCTAGCTCAATGGAAGAGCACCTGCCTTATAAGAAATAGGTTTGTAGTTCAATTTCTCCATGCCCTACCATAAATTAATAAATGATATTGCAATGTATTTCTAATAATTTTTTTTATGTTGATTTATATTAATGGTAAGCCATTTTTTATATAAGGGGGTTTCAAACAATATTTGTATGTCACTATGAGGTGGGTTTTAAGCTACCCTTATAGGTGGCTATAACAATGGTTTTCAACCACCTTTGTAGGTTCTTATCTATTTCTATGAGGGGGGTTCTAAACCACCCTTGTAAAGTGCTACAAGGGGGGTCTAAACCTCCCTTGTATACTGCTACGATGGGGTGTTCAAAATAACCCTTATATGTTTTTCTACAAGGTGGGTTCCAAAATACACTTGTAGGATTTTAAGAGGGGTCTGGGTTCCAAAACCCCCTGTAGGTTTGTAAGACAGGGGTTTAAAACCATTCTCGTAGGTTTGTAAAAGGGGGTTTAAGAGGGGGGGTTCAAAATCACTTCTGTAGGTATCTATGAGGGGGGTTTAAAACCACTCCCAAAATCCATGTTTAGGGATAGTTTAGATCTTTTCTGAAACCTCCCATAAAAGCTCAAACTTTTAACATCAGTGCCTTTGGGGCCAATTTTTTCAAAACCGCCTCTAATCTGAAGAAAACCCCCCATAAAGGTAAGAAATGTAGTAGTGTCTACATATTATTTGACCATCCTATAATGTTGACATTGTACCCACCATTGTGGTCCTTTGGGTTATGCCTAACCACTATGGTCCTTTATATTGTGCTTTCTTTCATGCCACTGATTCAAGATTCTTTTGGAAAATGGGTCATCAAGGAAGAAACCACAGAAACATGTATAAAAAATTGTTTCTTTGTCCTTATCTCTATTAAATTAATGATTGGATCCATCTTCATAAACTTTATTGTATTTTTTTCATAAATATTCAAATATTAAACTTATGTATAGTATTCTATGCGATTATTTGGATTCAAAAAATCTCTCTGTCTCTCTCTCTCACACATATATATGAAAGTGAATATTCAATAAAAATATTATAATATACTATTACAACTTGGATTTTTATCAATTTAATCATATTCTATGTAAAAAAACAGGTGAATTTGTAAGCCAATGGGTCAATACATTTTTAATAAATGGCCAAAAAATAGCCAATTAGTGAATTTTTTTCCTTAAAACATACACATTTTTTTAAGCATGTCCAAAGTGAGATGAATACATATAGGGGGTTACTTGAAATGTAAACAACCTTGCATTAGTAGAAGAAGAGTTGAAAAGGAGTGGAAGTCACTGGAATGGTATTTGTATTCTTTTCATCTACATAGAAACAAATAGTATTTTTTGGATTTTAAACAATATGAACACATTATACAATTTGATGAGAAATTTATACTTGGAATGAGAAATCCATCAATAAAACTCTTATTTTTGTGTCAAAAACACCAATAACAACCCATAAATCAAAATTGTTGCTACCACTAGATTTTTTTTCCTAGAAAAATTACAAGGTTTTTAAAAGATCGGTTAGTGGCACTTCAATCAAAACTATAAGTCAACCCCTGAATAAAAAAATGTTAGTGATAACATATTTTTTCATGACTAAAATTACGTATTGTTTGAAACCCCAACCTTAATAATCGACATTGCTACATTCAAAGCCCCAAATCAACCCTGAAATTGAAAAGCGGTGCTACCAATGTACCCACATTTTTTATTCTCAAGCTGAAGTTACAACTATTTTGAAACCATAAATTTAACAACCAACAATTTTGCAATGAAAATGCCAAAATTGCCCTCTAAATCGAAAAAGCGTGCTATCAGTAGAACCCTTCTTATGTAGGATTAAATTTGCAAGCATTTCGGAACCACAACCTAAAAAAATATATCGATTTTTTAAACTACTTTGAAAGCAATAAAAAGACCAATTGGACTAAAAACACATTTTTTTAAGAAAAAAACCAATGAAAATTTCTATAAAAAAAACGTTTTAAAGAAAAATTAAAAAAATATAAACATTAAAAGTAAAACAACATTTAAAAAATAATATTTTTTGAAACACAAAAAATTGTAAAGTTTAAAAAATATATATAAAAAATAAATTTTAAAAAGTAAAAATATGAAATTTTGAAACTTGAAAACAAAAAAATGAAAAATGAAAAAGAAAAAAAATTCAAAGTAAATTTTAGAAAGTAAAAGAATTAAAAAGAAAAAAGAAAAATATAGTTAGTGGTCGCAGCTCACTACATTCATAGTAATATATCTAGAAGGGCCACTTGAAGGGGCCTAACCCTATTGGCTCCAGTTTTGTGAGTTTAACCCCAACCCCGAAGGACCAAGATAATTGGATTCGTGAGAATTGAACATCTGACCTCGAAAACTGTGGTATTGGACTCATAAAATCCAACCTGAGCTACCCAGGTGAACTTTCTAAATTTTGTGTTAGTAAACTATCTCCTTTTTTAATTTTTTAATTTTTTTTAAACTTTTCAAGTTTTAATTTTATTTTTTAAGTTTTAAAATTTAATTAATTTTTTTAAGCTTATTTTTCTTTTAGTAAAAAAATGTTTTAGCTTTAATAATTTTGTAATTTTATTTGTTTATTTTTCCTTTAAATTTTGTTTTACTTTTATTTTAAAAAAATTTAGTTTAAAAAATTTATTTTTTTTAGTCGATTATTTTTATTGTGTTTAAAGTGTTTTTTTATAAAAAAAATAAACATATTTTTTAAGCTGCGATTTTAAAACGCCTGTAATTTTAGTTGCACATAGAAAGAGTTGATGCTTGTGGCACCTTTTTCGATTAGAGGGTCGATTTTGGCATTTTGGTTGCAACAATGCTAGCTATTAAGGTCACGGTCTGAAAATAGTTGTAATTCCGTCCTTAAAAAAAAATGGGGGTTCCATGGTAGCACCACCTGTTGATTTAGGGGTTGTTTTAGGGTTTTGATTGCAACAACGTCGATTTCTAAGGCCAGTATTTCAAATAATACTTAATTTTAGCCTCGAAAGAATGGGGCGCTCCCTTTTCTATTTGGGGGTCGATTTATGGTTATGAATGCAATGCCTTAGACCGAGTATTTAAAAACTTGTAATTTTATCCTTAAAAAAAGGTTTCTACCAATAGCAACATTTTTCAATTTGAGGTAAAAATAACCACTAAATGCAACCTATGAAAAAAACAAGAACTATGGAGGTTTCTTGTCAAGTTGTATTATGTGCTCAATTATCATGCTCAATAAATTAGACGATGGTGTGAGGTAATGATTTAGTCCATATTATCCCCATTTTTGGCAAATAGGCCAGATAAATGTCGTTCTATCATAACCAGAAATTGCTTTGTATTACCTTCACTACTAGGAGTAAGTTGTCATCATTCCAAAATCCTTGGTACTTTATAAAAATTAAAACACTTCGGCATGTTATAATTAGCTTTTCCTCGCCAAGTGATGTGTTTTTGAAATAAAAAATCCTTGGGACTTCTTGTTGTTATATGACCATAATATTTATATCCACCCCTTCTAATATATAAATTTCCATGGATATTACATTGGAACAATTTGTCATAACAAATCTTCTCATATTCTTTAATATTTTATTATTGACTCTTATACTTTATATTGCAGATTTAATGTTGCTTGTTAAATGTTTAAATAAACAATAATTAACTAAAACTAAAATGAAAGAAGCAAACAAATCACGAACCATCCACACAATAAAACAAGATATTCCCTAGGAAAACCCAATACATGAAAAACCTATCTTGAAGTTGAGGCTTATAAAATGGTTTTCTCTTTTCTTCTTAGGATTTTAATGCAAATAAAAAGAAAGGGACCCTCACTAGGGAGTTTTCCATGGACTCCTTTGGATAATATGGATGCTACATAATCTTCTACTTCCTATAATATACTTTAATGTCCCACTCCCCAATGTTTTTCTTTATTATGAAAAATATACAATACAATACAAATGGACCCCCTTCTTTCCCTAGCGGTCCAATATTTAGCATAGCTTGATAGTTGTCTACAGTAAGGGTTAGGGTTTTTGCATTCCTTAAACCTCAATTAAAGTTGGAGTTTTGGACAATCTAAAATATTTTTGAAATTCCACACATGACTAGCTCTAAATGTGTGAGTAATGTGAGTTGATGTGGCATCTGCTTGATATCATGGTGGTGAATATGATATGTCAAATTATAAGAGGCATAACTTTGACATACAAACTCTAATTGAGGTGATTATTGCACCATTGGAAAGGTATCAATGTGTAGAATTGTGTCTTGGGTTGCAGCCATATTTGTAAAGTTTTGGTCCCAAAATTGGTCATTTAAGGCCTCAAATATGCTGTAGAAGTTTCTAGATCCCAAATCACCAAAGTGAGACCTTCCCATAAAATGGGCCCTACCAGCCAACACAATCAATTTTTTCACCAAAAAGTACTAAAATAGAAGAAACATAATATAATGATCTATTTTGTATCATATATCCCCATTTAAAGAGGTTTTTGGTCCCCAGAATATTTTATTAAATGAGGTGAGATTTTTTTTTCTCTACCTTCTCCATGGAGTACAACATGGCATTATCTAAAAGTTCTCCATTCAAGCTAACCTGTGAGAGTTCATACTACCCTTGTCTATGATCCATATTTATGTGATAATGACATGAAAGACCATTGATACAATAAACTCAGATTCTATTAAATGAATGAAATAGAGATGAAATTGTAAAACAAAAGAAATTAGAATGGTTCTAGCTATATCTTTGAGAAGAGATGTGGCAACTATGTTCATGTGTTGAACCTCCTGCAATAAACAATGAGAATGCATGATATAACAAAAATATTGGAGCACAAAAGAGATTTTATTGATCATGGGCCACTTCGAGGGGGCAAACTCCTTTGAGAAAGCTCAATACAAAATAGCTCTTGGATGATTTCATTGGCCTCAACACTTACTTATATACTAAGTCTAATCTAGACAATTATTAATCCCCATGAATTTGGGATAATAAAACATACTAACTGGATGAATGTAGGATAATACAACATACTAATGGGATGACTTACAAAGCATATGTGTCCAACAAAATAAAGAGGAGGGTGGATGCAGGTTCTTAACATCCCCTCCCTCTTAGAAAATATTTTTCCTCAAATATTTATATGTGGAAACGGTTGCTGAATCTAAAGGAGTGGTTCCCATGGAGCATCCTATGGTTGTAGGATGTACCACTGAATTAAGACTTCTTTGATGGATCGAGAGTGAAGCTGACAGGTGCGCTTATTGAGGATGGCCTCCGGCTCTGGATTGATGGATCATTCATTATCTCGTTCTAGTAAAATAGTTTGTGCTATGATGTTGGTGCCAATCACTTGTTGAATGCAAGAAGGAGGAGGAAGTGCCAATTTATAAGAAACTGACCCAATCTTCTGAAGAACTGTATATGTACCAGAGATCTTTGGAGCAAGCGTTTGATGCCCTTTGATTTTCAAGGAGGATTTCTTGGAAGGCTGCAGACGAAGAAAAACCATATCACCAACTTGAAAAGTGCGCTCAGAACGGTGCTGATCGTCCTGTTGTTTCATGCGGGTTCTTTCCATGTGAATATTGTCCTGCAGAATGCGAAGAATCTGATGTCGGTTTCGAAGAACCATGTCAACTTCCTGAACTGGTGAACTACTGGGGGTGTATGGAAGAAGTACTGGAGGTGCGTGACCATAAACTGCTTCATATGGAGTCATTTTAGATGTAGTATGGTAGGAAGTATTGTACCACCATGATCCCAATTTAGAAGCAATGATCCCAAGCTTCTGACGAAACTTATATGTGACATAGAATGTTGGATCCAACCTATGACTCCCTCAAAGTTTTAGGAAGGATTGCTTGTAAGGCTCCTGCAGAAGAAAAACCATATCACAAACTTGAAAAGTGTGCTCAGAACGGTGACGACTGGCCTAGTGTTTCATTTAGTTTCTTGCAATGTGAATATTTTCCTGTAAAAGGTGAAGAATTTGATCTCGGTTTCGGAGAAGCGTGCCAACTTATTGAACTGGTGAACTGCTATGGGCGTATGGAAGGAACACTGGTAGTGCCTGACCATAAACTGCTTCATATGGATTCTGTTTAGATGCAGTATGGTAGGAGTTATTATACCACCATTCAGCAAGAGGGAGCCACTTTTTCCAATGATGTTGTTGTTCAGAGGTGAAACTACGAAGATAGGTTTCCAAACATTTGTTGATAACTTTAGTTTGGCCATTTGTTTGTGGGTGATACCTTGAACTCATCTTCATTTTGGTGCCAGTGTGGCGAAATAGTTCGAGCCAAAAATGACTTGTGAAAGTTGCATTGTGGAAGAGATGGTCCATGAAAATCTGTGCGACTGAGGAGGAAACATATGGATGGCCAAGGGAACAAAAATGAGAGACGATCACCCACAACCAAGATCATTATCTTCCCGCCAGATGTAGGGATCCCTTCAATTAAATCGATCGATCTGTCTGTCCAAACCTATGTAGGGATGGGCCTGATGTTGGGAGGGATGCATCCAGGAAGGAGTGGAATACAATGGTCGCCTGGTCTTGAAGTTGGAAACTCCATTGTTTTAGCAATGACACATGCATATTGATCCAAAATTTGTTGCACAACAAAGGAAGTAGTGGAGACCGCTGATGGTTGCATCTGAATGGAATGGAGCTGAGCGATGACACCATGTGAATTATTCTTAAGGATATTTTCCATGCAATGTGAACTGATGATGCCGAGAGACCGTGGTTGTAAGCCCTTCAATGTGTTTTTTTTCCCATTGACAAAAAACTACATCCACAATTCAGAAAAATCCCATAAGATGGGTCCAAGTGTGCGTAACCATTGAGTGCCCAAAATCACATCTCAACCTCCTAAGTGAATGACAAACATGTTAGAGCACAAGGTATAATCTCCAATAGATATACGCACATTACGACACTTTCCCTTGCAAGGTAAGGCGCCCCCATTGGTAATGATGAATTTAAATATAGAGCAAGGATAGACAAAACAATCAGCCTGTTTGGCGATTTGAGGGTCAATGAAGTTATGGGTGCTACCAGAATCAATGAGTAGTTTAAGAGGGATCTTCTTGAAGAAACCCTTGACCTACATGGTTTGTGGGGTGGTGACTCCAGCTAATGCATGGAGAGATATCTCTGGGTGGTCGTCATGAGAAGGAGGGTCAACAGGTGGCTACTGAATGTCGACCTGATCATCTACTGGATCCTGAGTAGCTGCACGAATTTCAAGTGCACGTAGAGAAGCCACATCCAAGAGATAGGGATTTTTCTTAGCACAGTGATGTTCGCCGTTGAATTTCTCATCACAATTATAACAAATCTGGTGTTCCCTATGTGCCCGCATCTCGGCTTCAGAAAAATGCTTGATATGAGTGGTTCTAGGAGCCGAAGGGATTGGAGGTCTTTGGGAAACCATATTTCTAAATGGAACAAAAGTGGAGTTGGGGCGTTGTTGAGCCTCAATCTTATCCTCCGCCAACTTAGCCAACCCTAGGATTTCCATCATTGTGTTGGGACAAAACATTTTAACGTCAGATTGGATTGTATCCTTAAGACCAATGATAAAACAACTCATGTAGAATTCATTAGAAAATCCTTCTGTGTGCTTGACTAATTTCTCAAATTCTGTTTGATACTCTCTCACAGTGCCAGTCTGGGGAAGTTTGGTGAGTGCTCCTGTGAATTCATCAAAACCACTAGGGTCAAATCGTTGCAAAAGGAGTTGGCAAAAATATGTCCATTGGGGCTCTTCATGATCCTTGATGTACCAACATAACCATTGAAGGATTTCATGTTCCAAATGAAAGGATGCAAGTGGGAATTTGGTGAAATCAAAAGTGTTATGCATATTAAAGTGTTGTCCTGCCTTCATGTGTATCCATCTAGTTGGATCATCACCATTGAAGCAAGGGAAATCAATCTTCGACCTACGAAAGTTGCTGGAAGAAGAGAAATTAGTGTCTGTAGAAGACTCGGGCTGTTGTTGGTTGCTCATGGATGAATGCTGAAGATGGAGGTCGAGAAATCTTTGATCCAGATCTTCGAGTTTGGTCTTGAGGGTGACAAGTTCTTCTTCCATTTGTCTATTTTCTCCTGCACAGGTGACAACCATAAGCAAGATTTTTTTTTTTGTGGAAATGGGTAGGAAAAAAAAAACATAGAGGATTTTAGAAAAGAAAAACTTTGAGTTGGCACAGACACGAGTGGGTAATTGGGGTTGACTAGGTTTTGGACACTTTCTCAAGGACAAGGAAATATAAAATGCGAATTTAAGAAGCGAGGTGAAAAAATGAGAAATTTTTTCAAAGAGGGACAATGAAGCAGAATTCGAAAACGAACACTGTGGAAAAATTGAAAGCGATTGGGTGAGAATTGAAGAAGTAATGACAAACTGTAAAAATAGACAAATGTGGAATTTCGGGCTTCGGGAAGTGGAATTTGGGATAGGGTCCTCAATGGATGAAATATGCATAATGGAATGATGGGGGTTATTGTGAATTTTCAAGGGGAATGGAGCTAAAATAAAGAAGATATGGCCAAAATCATATATTTTTTTGGAGATGATATGTGGCGGCTCTAGAAAAATGTGCTTTACCAACTGGAAATAGATAAGGACCCTAGGTATTTTCGGCTTCCTATAGGTTCACAAGAGTCACTCAGCCACCAAGGCTGTCTAACGGCTTGCGTATTGGGGCAATACTGCTCACTCCATGACACAGGTAAAACTGCTGACCGCTTGGCCACAAATGACAGCCCTTTGGTCAATCCGGTGGGGGTCGTTGCCCTTTTTTCTTGGCAAGTCCTCTCAATGGCCAGCTACTTCGAGGTTCCTATGGTACTCCTCACAATGAGTTTTAGGGCTATGCCCAAGTACTTCCCATAGTTAAGCGGATAGGGTTTGTTCCCTGATATGAATGAATAGTACTGCTGTAAGAAGAAGAAATATTGCAATAATCACAGTGCCAACAAAAAATGTGGCAGAAATTCCACCCGATGCCCAAAAAAACCCATAATTAGAGCTAGGGGTTTGAGACGAAATTTTAAAATGAGCATAACCTGATCTATATTGCTCAAAATCGCTATTATAACGTGTTTCTAGAGCTGGAACAAGTACTCTGCTTCTACCTCATGCAATCGGAATAGAAATCTGGACACAAGGTCAAAATATTTTTGGTCTGCAATTTCCGCGGCCATCACTGAAATTATGAAAATTTGCTGATTTTAAATCCGCGATATATCCACTTTTGGAACTCCAAACGAGATGATTTTTTTTTTGAAACTGTGTATTTTTGCAAGAGGAATTTAGATATGCAAGTTGTTTCTTCCGATTTTGTGCAGAAATTTTCAGAAATTGATTTGAAAGTCACCGCCCAATTTTGCCCTCTTTCTTTTTTTTTGCCAAAAATAAGAGAAGAGAAAAAAAAATTCTCACTTGTTCCAAGGAAAGTGCTCTGATACCAGATGTGGTGAACCTCCTACAATAAACAATGAGAATGCACAATATAACAAAAATATTGGAGCACAAAAGAGATTTTAGTGATCGCGGGCCATTTCAAGGGGGCAATCTCCTTTGAGCAAGCTCAATACAAAATAACTCTTGGATGATTTCATTGGCCTCAAGACTTACTTATATACTAAGTCTAATCTAGACAACTATTACTCCCCATGAATTTGGGATAATACAACATACTAACTGGATGACTTAACATCAATTATTAATCCCCATGATTGTGGGATAATACAACATACTAACGAGACGACTTACAAAGCATATGCGTCCAACAAAATATACTAACAAAATAAAGAGGAGGGTTGACACAGGTTCTTAACAACTCACTCAAGACAAGGTGAATACAAAAGGAGGCTGATGAGCCTTTTATCATACAGCCTTGGAGAGGCAGAAACCCTAAAACTAACCTTAGGAGATGGACTGTCATAAATTTTGTGGTGCTGAGGTGGCTAGTTGAACAATCAATTTTCTGGGGTCATAACTCTTGCATACGATCTCCATTTTGAGTGCTCAATAGTTGTTGGAAAGGTCTATCTGAGATTTACATCTTCCAACTAGGGGAAAATGAATGTTGGTGTCAACCATCTTCCTCCCTGAATCACCAAAAAATGTCATTTAGGGCCTAAAAATGACCCCAGAAGTTTGGGACCTAAAAAACCATAAAAAATTACAAGAAAAATGCCAAAATGGAAAACTATTTTGAGTTAGTGGGATAGGTGGGTGGCCACCTATATCCATCTGGATCAGTGTAGTTGTTCCAGACTTATTCTGCAAAACTATATATTTTTCTAACTTTGGTTCCAATTCATCTATGTTAGGTAGGACATCCACATTGATTTCCTGGTCCAACACCATCAGTTTGTTGGTCCAACATGGAAGACTAATAGAGCTTCTCCATTCTCCATATTCACTACTATGTAAATTCACATATATGAGGGTATACTAAGTTTGTAGGTATTATCATTCACCTTATCCAACACTTCAAAAGGACCATATGATAGATCCTTGATATTCTTACTAGGACTCTATAGCCTTTCCTTATTTAAATGAAACCAAAATCTATATTTCATATTGAATGTTTTCTCAATTCTATGACGATCATGCTTTCTATTTACTTTTTTGGTAACTTCTTCAATGTATATGCCCCTAAAAATGAATCTTCCTGACATTATAAACATTTTTTTCAGCCTTCGGTGCTTTTCCTATGGTGTCTTTCCTCTCTATTCCTCATTGTTGATATACAACATCTAAGGGTAAGGTGGACAACACCAAAGCAAGTTTCAAAAGGTGACTTATTGGTAGAAGTATGGTCTTCTCTATTATAAGAGTGTTGACCATAAATCAAATTTTCATCATAGATCTTAGATTCTTGTGATTGTAGTCCCTCAAAACATGAATCAATGTCTTGTTCACTAATTTTGTTTTCTCATCTATTTGGGGATGTAAATTTGTAGGCCTCTTCAACTTGGTGTCAATCTTCTCCCAAAATCTAGTCCAAAAGGCATTGAGAAATCTAGTATGTTCCTACAAAGGAACAAGTGGTAGATGTGTTGACTAAGCCTCTGGCTCATGTAAAGTTTAATACTTTCGAGACAAGCTCGGTGTAGTTCGAAAGGACCTCCCTTGAAAGAGGGAGTGAAGAAGATGGTAGACGGATGCAGTGGTGTGGTAGCTCAACTTAGATTAGGGTAAGTCTGACTAGGATTGTTGGCCCAAAAGGGTTAGTAAGTCAGACGAGGCCTGTTGATCCTAGGGGGATTAGTATGTCTGGATAGGCCTGGTTATCCCAAAAGGGTCAGTAAGCCAGGAAAGGCTAGTTGGTCCCCAGGGAGACCCATTTGTATGACTAGGCTTGTTGACTCAAAAGGGTTAGTAAGTTAGACAAAATGCTCAGATGGATCTACTAGAGAACTCACCAAGATACTGCTCCAAGATGGTTAGTAGGAA
Source organism: Pseudotsuga menziesii (assembly GCA_001517045.1). NCBI lineage: Eukaryota > Viridiplantae > Streptophyta > Pinopsida > Pinales > Pinaceae > Pseudotsuga > Pseudotsuga menziesii. The sequence goes on from LPNX010868599.1 coordinate 554,246, forward strand.
AGAGGTAGTATGAGACATTTTCTGTATTCCTATACTGATGTAGCACATTCAGTATTTTCATACTGATATTGTTGTGATGCTGATGAGATAGTTTGAATATTTCTATACTGATGATGATGATGTTGTTTCAACATTTTTATGTTGTTGATGATGATAATGTTTCAACATCTCTATGATGATGATGTAGATGATGATCTAACATTTATTGATGATGTTGCTTTAGCACTAACATGCTAATGATGTCGTTGTTGTATTTAGATACTAATGTTGCAAATGATGATTCAATATTTACATACTGATGTTGCAGATGATGATCCAGTATTTACATACTGATATTGCATATGATGATTTAGTATTTACATACTGATGTTGCAGATGATGATTCAATATTTACATATTGATGTTGCAAACAATGATCCAATATTTACACACCGACGTTGCAAATGACAATGATGACGAAGAAGAAGATTCAGTATTCACATACTAATACAGTTCCAGATTGATGATGAAGATGTAATATGGTGTTCCAAAGCTTCCTATGCCATATAGTGGCTCACTAGTCAGATGTATAGTTGTGGTAGTAGTTTCTACCTTGGTTGAATACCTTCCTAGTTAAGAGGGAGTGTAAATGTGTTGTAACTTCAGAAGATATTCTAGTTGTACTGATTGTATTCCTCCTTCAAGAAATGTATTTGATGAGATTGGTCATGTAAGAGTCATTGAAAGAATCAATGTAAACCTACGGATGTAAGTCGGGTCAATAGTACCCAAGTGTCATTATAATAAATATTATTTTTTGTGTCTTACTAGACAAGTCAACCCTTCTAGGTTTTAGTTCAAGTCAAGAGTCAATTATAAATAGGGAGGCACCCCCCTTCATTTGTACACACTTCACTCAAGCAAGTTTGCAAGAGAGAAAAGTAGAAGTGCACCGGGAAGAAGAGAGAAGCAGTTGTTTTGGGTTTTACATTGCTCTGGCTGAGTTCTATATTGAGGATGTTTTGCGGGGTTTTCTCCCTTCTGGTTTCCCCTAGGAAAAACTTTGTCTTCTTTGTGTTAATGTACTTGTTCTTTAAGTGATCCTACTTTTGTAAATTGTTTTAGAATATCATCTAAGATATTAAGAAAACTTAACAAGAGCAAAATACAGTGAAGAAGTAGATAAATGGGAACAATTGGTGTAGCAGGTGGACAAAAGCAGTTAGAGCTGGGGACACCTATTCCATTGAGGTGGCAATCAAAAGCCAATCAAAATCCATAATTGGTAATTAAAGAGCCTATAAAAGAAGCATTCAAGGATATAAACAAAGGTTGTGAAAATTTTCGAGAGCCGAGAGGGCTGAAGCCTATGCCTGTCGGGCCGTTTGTATTTCTTTCAGCACTAGTGAAACCATCCAGAGGATTTGTTCCTTAGGACTGAAGAGCAATATCTTCTTTTATTTTCCGTATTAATCTTCTTATATTTCCATCTTTTCTCTTTTTTGTAATTTGCAGACAATCTTCTATACATTTGAGGTCAATTTTCAAATATTTATGAGTTTCATATGTACCTAATATTTTCTATGTTTTGCATACAGATTCTTTGTGTAATGACATAGTATGGTGAAAGCTTAACTGGTGGTTCTTTTGTGTACTTGATAATGTATACAGATTTGTTTGTAAAGCAGTTGTTAGTCCTAGAATCATATCTCCTTCCCAGTTCTTCCAACGACATTGATCTGTAGGTTGTCTTAACGGTGAAATGTCTTGGATTCATTTTATATGCTTCGCTTTTTTAGTTGTTTAGAGTGTCCTACAAACTGCTCGTTTTAGAGTTGTTTGGTTAGGATTCATTCTTGATTAATTCCATGTCTTCTTAATCATTTCAATGTGTTCCAATATTTCCTCCATCCTTCTCCCTATAGTTTTAATGATCTTCTTCTTGACTCCATGCCCAGCGGAAAGGCCCCTATGTTGAAGGTTTACATATCTTAGTTTTAGATCTAGTGTTGATTATTTCCAACCACAATTCTTTGGCATCTTTTGAATTTGGCATACTCTTTGTGAATATCCTATTGCCATTAACTTATGTCTCTCCGTAAGCAAAAAGTGTTGGATTAATAAATTGGTGAAGGAGCCCCTTCTAACCTTAGTGCCAGCTAAAGGTCTAAAGTCTGGTTGAATGATCATGTCTGAGCTTGTGCCAAGCAACCTGATACAACTTTAGGGATAACAAAATCATTATAGAAATCTTTTAAACAAATCCAATCTAACCTTATTGAACATGCATTGCTATCTAATGAGTACAATATCCAAGCAAATCCATTTAAAATATCAAGAAACAATTCTCCTGGCTGGTAATCAATTCCTCTATGAAATTAGAAGTCTACAACATGGAAGCAACCATTCAACGTCCATCGTGGAGATCGATTCCTTTGACAAAGCTCAGCAAAATTAAGAGCCATGGCATCACTCGAAAGTACGTTAAGGTAAATACCAAAGACAATAAAGTCACAACTGAACAAGGACCATGACAGGTCTACATGTAACAATAAAATGCACTCTTTAAAGCTTGATTAATATTCACAAAATCAAATCGAAACACTGGAAGAAGAAACACATGGAGCCCATTAACTGAATTTCTTCCTCCGTACATGTAAAAATGAAAAAAAAGACCTCCTCCGTTCCCTTTCCCTGTTTGATTGGGTATACCAAAAGATCTCTATTGGAATTTCGCCATGGGAGTCGTTATTGCCATATGTCAAACCTATGGGATGTATGTTTTTTCCTTTTTAATGGAAGTGGTGGGTGAGCTGATATGGGATGAATGTTTTTCCTTTTTAATGGAAGCGTGGCACACGTTTCAGCCGTTAATTTTCTGAGATCTCAGTCTCCGAGGGGGTCTCCTTTTTGATGGAAGTGTGGCGCACGTTTCAGCCGTTAATTTTCTGAGATCTCAGAGATCACTCTCTGAGAGGGTCGTTTTTGCTTGGCCTAAAATCAGAGCGAATAATAACATTACTTGTGACAACTTTGCTTTGTTGGGTTCCCTGTTGTTGGTTTATCCAAATCCCGCCTGTGAAAAATGTTTTTCAAAGAAATTCTGGGATCGTTTTATATACCGCGCTGGCCTACAGAAGTTATTGAGGTATCATTTCATTTCTTACAGTGCCCTTGTCTTGTTCTCGGCTTTATTCTGATACCCACATTTGGAATAATGTCTGCTATTTGTTTTCGTTTTTCTGCAGTGCAGTGACTAGATTTTGGTACATTCATTTGCGAAACTGGATGATCATATCGGTTTTTGCTGTTGGGCTTCAAGATCAGTTTGCGGCTCAGCGGATTTTTGTGAGTGATCATGGCTTTTGCTGTTGGAAGGCTTGTGGGTACCAAGGGGAATTCATTCTTGAAAAGTAAAAATGGAGAGAAGAAGAACTTGGGACGCAGGAGCAATGTGACTGTAATGGCCCGTGGTGATTTCCCTGGGATGAAAGAAGAGTATGAGATTCTGAGATTGAGCCCCGGGGCTACCGAGAAAGATGTCAAGAAAGCCTTCCGTCGCCTTGCATTGCAGGTATGGAAGTTACCCACTTAAAACCATATCCCCTACTCTCAAACTCAGAAAATTTAAATTGTAAGTCTTCCATTTTTAAGAAAAAAGAGCATGCTACAAGTCACAAATAGAAATTAGGCATCTGAGGCTCCATGTTTAATCTACAAGTTAGAATGTTCGAAAGCAACATTCTTGAAGTCCTGGTTTCCAGGTTTTAAGTGCAGGAGGTGAAGATTGACATTATGTGATTTGTTACCCTGGTTTCATTTATACTGTTAGGTGGATTGGTTATCAGGTTTAAGTCCAGGAGGCGACGATTGAAATTTGTTACATTGGTTTCAATCCTACTGTTAAGTGAACTATTTAAGTTTATGAGAACTGGTCATTCTCATTGGGCATTGGTAAATAACACTCACTTATGGAAATGGATCATAGATGAATCACATTGGAATACAGAGTTAATTCTGAAAAACGATGTTCTGACAGTGTATCTGTTCTTAGAAAGCGTTGGGACAAATCATTATTCATATTCAACAATGAATTTGTACATAAAAGCATATTGCACTCATATGTTAGTATAATTTGGTTACAGTATCATCCAGATGTTTGCAAAGGAGATAACTGCGGGGTTCAATTTCACAAGATCAATCAGGCTTATGAGGTAACTTGCTTGCCCATGAATAGCTTTAGTATATATATATTTTCTCATTCATTCCTATGCATGTCCGCATTTCTTATTGTTTTTGTTTTCTCATGAATGAGCAGACTGTAATGTCCAGTTTGGCACAGGCAGAGCAGCAAAACTATCCTGCCGATTACGATATGGAGGGCCTGATGGGAGTCAATAACGACTGTTGGGATGAGTGGGAAGAATGGATGGGATGGGAGGGAGCTATTCCTCCATCTTAACATTTATCTCTGTTTAAATCTTCATCATAAGTTGTATCCATGTCTGTTGGATTTGTATGCAGTTATGGCCTCTCCCTCACCATCGCCATGTTAATTGTTAAGGACTCCCTATGAAACTCTTGCTTTTGGTGCCAAAAAAGGTACTTCTTCTCCATTCATCTCCTGTAAGTGCATTAAACTCATCTTCTCGTGTAGCTAGTTGTATTTCTATTACCTCAGCTTCTGTAGCCCAAAGGACTTCTTGATCCAGATCATGCAGCAGCTTTATGAGATGTCTCTGTATTGATGAGTCATTTGCTTTTCTCATGGGTTCTGAGATACAGGTACATATCCTTTGTTTACTTTAACCTCTCAACTGCTACTACATAATTTTGGGATCTCCTTTCTCTGGATCACGTTAATTTGTTATAGGGATCTGCTCTTGAATTCAGAGCCCTTAAATATTTTTGTTGTAATTGAATACTTCGCAATTAATGGAAACCAACCAATATTTTGAGTAAGAGATTTTTGGTCATTGAGATGAAATGTTGTTTCATTTCATAATGTAATGAAATGTTGTTTCATTTCATAATGTACTTCTGTATGGTATATCATCCTCAAAAAGAACAACAACAGTACTGAAATGAGGTTGGTTGGAACTATCAGCAATCCCTGACTTTATTTGCATGAATAAAATGATGTTAACAGTTATATTGATTTTATAGATATCATTGGTAAACTAGGACATATGCAACCCCAATTAGTTTTGGATTATGCCTTATATCTTAATTGTGGAGCCATTGAGTGGAGCATTGATGCCCAGATTTTGCAAGAAGAAAGTTCTCAATCGACCAATACCAGCAAAGTTGAAGAGGAAAATTGAAGTGGGTGAAATGTTCTAGTTACAGAGGGAGAGCGGAACAATGTGATGAGTCTTATGAATTTGAAGAGGGATTCATAATAGCCTTTTAGATGTTTTTAATATCTTTGATATGCTCTTTCAAGAAAACAGTGGGAATCAATTGAGTGCATTTTCTGATTTGTCAAAGTATCTGAAAAATACAGGGAGAAAGATTGTGCGATAAAAAATCTAAAGAGAGATCGTTTGATAAGAACGAGAAAAACTAATGTGGGCACTGTAAAACTAATGTTGATAGGGGCTGGGAAACCCTCTAGGACACACACACCTGGTAGTGGATTGTGAATGAGATATTGCACCAAGAGAAGCTAGGTGGTCTTCAATCCAGTATGGGGTAGATCCTGTCACGTTAGTCATGTTATGTTAGCCGACATTATATATATATATATCGACTTAAATAAAAAAAAATAAAAATTAAACTAGCATAGATCCATTTTAAACTCAGATCTAGAAATTGGATCCCTCTCGTGCTTTATAAATCTGGATAAGAATTTGTGGGGATAAAGTGAAGAGATGATCTTTTTATCCTTTGAGTTGAATGGATCATCAAAGTAGAAGTAGAGTGATTCAAAAGCTTTAGCCAATGTTTGCTAACATGGTCCTAAGTTTAAAGGTCACATTGGTGTTATATGGTAGAGAGGCCAACATCTAGAGTAATTTGGGTAAGAGATTTAGATCAAGAAATACATCGTTTAAAGGGCACATTGGTGTTATATGGTAGAGAGGCCAACATCTAGAGTAGTTTGGATAAGAGATTTAGTTTAAGAAATACATCGTTTAGACTCAAATTGGGAAAATAATTGTGATGGCTATGATAGAGGAATGTTTCATCAATGAATATATCAAACAATTAAGATCTTTGTTGAACTGATTGGAAGATTTTGTGTCAACCTTTTTGTTTGGTTTGTGTTATTTATTTGACAATTTTATTGTTAATTTGAATAATCAAGTAGAAAATAGATTGTCTAATGTATGAGCATCCTTGGGCTAAATAGTTATTTTGCACAAACTTGCACTTAATTAGGTCTATTTCATATTTTAATCCATTTTTATGAGTTTTGAGCAAAGTAGAAGGCCTAGGGAATCTCTATACTTATGTTTATGCCTCTCAACTTACCCAATATGCATAATTTTACCTAGGTGTGCATTTCTCCAAAATTGTTAATAGTGTCAAAAACAACAAACCAATAAAAATGCTCTTTTTGGAAGTCTATAATTTTTAGTTCAAGGTATTTTAAGGAAAGTGGAAAAGTAGAGTGATGCACGACGTGAAACACAACAAATATGTGCTTTCAGAAGTGATAAGTGGTGATTCTATGTACTATGATGTGCATGTTTCTAAGCCATGTTAGTGTGATTTGCATTTCTTTGACACGATAATATATTTTTCATTTTTTCTAAAGCAACAACTTTTTTGATTGAGATAACAAATCTAACCACATGGCAAGGTACACAACAACTTGAAAATCCAATTTTGGACTTATAATGAATCTTGGGCATGCAATCAAATAAAACTTGTTAAAATTGGTCAAAACAATGAAAGTGTTGATTTTGTGAATCCGAAACAATGAAAGTGTTGATTTTGTGAATCCACTAAGAATAATTTGAAAAATATAATGCCAGTTTAGTAGGAAATGGTGTTTAGTTCAGCCATGTACACTTGGATTCTAGGTTCCTCTTGTATGAATAAATTAACATGCTTTTACTTGAGCCACTTTATACTGATTTACATTATATTTTAATGCCCAAAACTCCATTTTCTCAAATTGTGCAATTATTTCAAGTAAAATATTCTTGTATTTTATTAAATGATTATTATGTTCTAATGCCAATAAAGGCTCCATTTCATATTACAGTGTGGACCAAGTTGGAAGTTGAAAGGAATGGGTTACCATGTAATGAACCAACTTCCAATCCTTTAGATATGAACGGATTAAGAGAAATGGGATTTTGATGTTTATTGAACATAGTAACATGGAAGAACAAGATTATCCATGTGTATGTGAGATGTACTGAAAGTTTATAGTTTTTTAAATTCTCATGTTTATGATATAAGATGCAGAATTGTTGTTGTGAATTTATGTTGCGTTGAATTTGATTGCAATTATTATTATGAGTTTTGCTTTTGTTTTGTACTTCATTTACAAATCCATGATAAGCATCACTCCACATTATATAAAAACCTCTTTACTTCAGGACATGACATGAAGAAGAGAAGGGCGTTGGAAATTGTGATTTAGTAATATTGTTTGTAGGGAAGAAGGCTGATATCTAGAAATTGAAGCCAACAATTTTTTTTAGGGAAGGAAGGATATTCATAGTATTTCTAGGGAGAGTTTGTGTTGTTTGGGAAACACCATGCTTAGCCCACTCAAGCAAGCATGATTGGCTTGCTCATTCTTTGTACTAAACATGTCACATCTTTGGGGAAAATTGAACTGTTGTAAGGGTAATATCATCACGCCCACTTAGCCAACCATTTAAGCACCTAATGACAAATTTGTTCAAATAAAGGAAATGGAGGTGAATAATACATAAACAATTATAAGTCTAGGTGGTTGAAGAGGTAAATTATTCGTGGTAATTATATTTCATCTTCATAAGAACATTGTAGCCTTGTATTTAGTGTTAGGGTGTATACATCATAGGACTCAACAAGAGTGGTTTGTGACTCAAGATGTTCTTCCGACTAATATGTATTTATGGCCAAGTCTAGCTCTTAGCACACTTAGTAAAATTTCCAATTTTGGAATGTTGAATTTCACATAAGAGAAAGCACATGATAGGGAGTTGCATGAAGTTGTTGAAGGATGTAGCTTGGACGAGAACTTATGCACAGGAGCAATATGACATGCAAGAAGTAGTTCAAGTTAATTATATTTTGTAATTCACTTTAAGAATAAAGTGAAAGTATTATATTTAGTTGTTTGACTCTAATGAAGTGTATTTTTATATTAGTGATTTAGATTAATATCAATTGCACATATCACTGTGAGATTAGGGTTCCAACTCAAGTATATAGGCATGTCAAGATAACATGTTTAGATATGGTTTTGTCAGAAATAGATAATGATCAAAGAAAGAGCATAGTGCATCGGTCATGAGGTAGACATTAGCAGTAGTAGTCCATACAAAATAGGTCATACAACAATATGGATTTGTAGAATAGGTTGTACATCAGATCCATATAGTAGTATTAATTAGTACAATAGTAGGTTGTACAACAATGTTGTTCTTCAAATTTTATGTAGGCATACGTTCTTTTGGAGGTCATTCATCTCAAGTTTGAGGTGAATTTGTTTATCATGCAGTTGTTGTTTCTTTGTAGCTATGGAGGTTTCCTTCTAAGCTTTGATTAAGATAATGATAAGATGTTTTGAAGAATAAACTCTTTGTGCGTGTAATTCTTTTTTACAATTATTCTATTTACTTTCTAGATATTGCGTTGTTGTTGCTATGTAAAGAATTATATTTCTACAATACAAGTTGAAAAGGACAATAAGTTACCCTTTGGACATCCTTCTCATTAAGAAAGAGGATGGGATATTATGACATCAAGTATATAGAAAGAGCACTCAAATCAACAAATACCTGCATGCTGATTCTCACCACCACTCGTTGAAAAAATATACACAAAAAAATTTGAGACTGAAATCCGACAGATGTAATGTCTAACATTCGATAGATATGTGTCTATTTTTCGACATACCATTTTTTTTTGTCGTCGATGAGAATTCGTCAGTTATTTGACTACTTTACCAACCCCGTCAACATTTCGACAGCGCTTCATCCTATTCTGGAGAACTCTTATATCAATATTTTGTCAAATTTTCGACATCCCTAGTCGTCGATTTTTCGACCCCAGTACGAAACCCTGTCAGAATATCGACTGCCTTACATCACAAGCCCTTTACTTTGGGTGTTGAAAGTGCGATAGAAAGAGGTCAGATTTCCGACATGCCACTTGAAATTGTCGTCGAATTTAATTCGTCGGATGCATGACATTGTTGTCGGATGCCAATGTTGTGAGTCGAATATCCGATGGGAAAGACTGCCTTACAACACAAGCCCTATCCTTTGGGTTTCTAATGTACGACAGAAAGCAATCGAATTTTCGACATGCCACTTGAAATTGTCGTCAGATTTAATCTGTCGGATGCATGGAATTGTCGTTGGATGCCAGTGTTGGGAGTCGAATATCCGACAGGTAGGATTGCCTTACATCACAAGCCCTATCCTTTGGGTCTCGGATGTGCGACGGAAAGAGGTCGAATTTCTGACATTCTACTTGAAATTGCTACCGGATTGAATCCGTAGGATGCATGGCATCGTCGTCGGATGCCAATGTTGTGAGTCGGATAACTGACGATGAAGTATAAATTAATAAAAAAACTAATCTTTTCATCTTTGTAGAATATATACATGCAAAGGTATGCTAGATATTTTAATACAATTCTTGTTGGGAAATGAAAGTTTTAACCAAAATCCATTATCCAATCAATGAAGGATGTTGAGTTAAATAACTATTTTTCAAATCTAGATTGAAGACATATTGAATCATGTTATTTCTACAAGTGGTAGGTGGCATATTTATAACATAAAATGGATTATTTATCTTTCAATAACTATGAGACATTTAGGCCAGTAATAGTGATGAGATGCACATTTTACAGCCCAGTATGGAGGAGGTTGTATCATCAATCCATCCATTTGTCTGTGGCTGAGAAATTTGCATAGTGTTTAGTGCCCAAGTCATTGAGACAAGCCAAAAAAAGAGGTGGTGAACCTAATGGCTTAGCCTTTTAGGATTTGGAAAGGTCCCTCAAAGTCTTTTGTTTGTGAATGGTCAGCTTGTGTGCATGTATAAACCTAGACATCTCTGATCATGGAACATGCAGTGATTTCATCCTCAAATCTCATAATATATGGGGCATTTGAAGACAAATTGTTCCTTTGTGTTTATCTTCTTAAGATCGCACAATTAACTTATCTTCTCTATTTGTTGTATATGGTGATCCAAATTGACCCACAAGTGAACAAACCTTATCTTGCTATGCAAAATCCTGAGATCATGTGACAATTGGCACTGACTGTAGTTGGGATAGACATTGAGATCATTTTGCAGAGATCATTTTGCAGCTGCATCAAATTCTCATAATGGAAGGCCATCTCCGTTTTTGAGAGGAGGTGACCAAGGGTGTCTCTTGAGTACTTAAAGTGAGGTAGGTTCTTAATAAAAATAATAATGGAATAAAGGGGTGAAAAGCCTCAGAGACCCAAATGTTCCTAGATGGTCCTAGGGAAGCAATCCTCTTTGAAGAGCAAATGGCCAAATATGGTCCTCTCTTATCTCGTAGATTAGTAGTTGAGTCACTAAGGGGCAAAATATTGTGAAGAAAAAAGAAAAGCCTAAAAATGCTTGCGATGCATAAAGGACATTTGCCAAAATTTCCTTGTACAAATGGCTTGTGGCACAAAATGATAACAATGAATCATATGTTGGAGCATGATAGATTGGACTCTCTCCAAATGTGCCCAATTAATGGAAACTAGAATAGGTTTCCAAACGTTGGGCCATAAAGAATAGTAGTTTTGATGATGGTGTCAAAGAGATTGATATTTGCAAGGAAATATTGAAATGAAAAATAAACATTGGTGGGTATGCATTGAAAGAAATGCACACCCCTTGTTGATTTGGTGTTGTGAAGTGGGTCTCATGTTGAATCTAGGGCTTGTGAATTTGACACCCATACATGTATTTTTTATTTTGTGCAACTAGGACATAATTTAGAGCAATCGTCATCAAAATAGGTGTTCTCCTTGATGTGCTTATAACTCATCAATATAAATTGAAAATAATCATCATAAGCAAACATGCTGCAATCTCCATCACGAGATCATGAGCATGTACAATATCATCAGACATTTAACATGCATGGAAAGTCTTTCCACAAGCCTCTTCCATCCAATATTGGATAGGGATTGTATAAAGTTTAAACATAATCAACATGAGGGTGCCAACATGCAAAATTATCAACAATATCTTAAGAGAGATATGTAGGCTCCTCCATCATCACAATATTCTCAGCTTGACACGAAGAAAAAAGTTTAAACATGGAAATTGAATTTTTCCTCAATTTACATCGCTAGAAATGATTGATTTGTTTATATTGTTGTTCAACAACATTTCCATAATGAAAAAACAAATTTATGTGTGCAAAACTAGATGAAATTTCCAAAATTTGAGACGATGAAGATGGATGGGAAAATCAGCGACAAAACTTTGTTGTGCTATCTCATTTTCAACCTAAAAAATGGCTCAAGAGATGATCCTTTACCCACACATGCATAGAAAAATATAGGGTTTCTTTGCTAGAATTATTTTGCAATGACATCAAAATGAAACAGCCCAAAATCCTAAGAGAAATCTTGACAAGAAGGTGAAGAAAACAGCTAAAAGTGACCATCCAATTCATGAGAAAATGTCGTCAATAGTCTGGTAGCAATTCATGAAATTCAGGTGTCCTTTAGTTTTGAGTTTTTTCTTCTCCAAATGCTCTTAAAGCCATGTACTCAAAACTATGGCATAAAGTTTGGAAAAAGTATGGCCAAATATGATAGCACTATAGCTATTTGCATTAGACTATTAATTGATTTAAAAATCAAGAGAACGATATGCTGTGACCACAAAGGGAAGAAACGTGAACAAACTACCATCATTGAAGATATCTAGAATATGAGATGCGAGAGAATCAATACCATGTAAATAAACCTTTGCTTGCTTTCAGAACTAGATACACTAACTTTAAAATTGATAACAAGCTTGTTTGAGCAAGATTTGAAGATTGCAAGGTTCTAACAGAAATAATCAAGCCTTGAGAAAAAATACTTGGAGCATGAACAAAACTACTTAAATCTTAAACAAATTCCTTCTGTGAATGAACCCTCTAATATGAACTCTTTTTGTGTTGAGACTTCTGTTTGATTACCTTTGTTTCTTCATATGTCCAGTCTCACATAACCATCAAAAACTATTTTTAGTTGCACATTCATCCCACCCAACCTGCTTGGGAAATAAACAGAAACACGTGAAATAAGATGACAAGACCCTCATACATGAAGAGATAAAACTTTTACTAACATCTCAGCTTCAGGAACCCTTACTTTAGAAATTTGACAGGACATGAAGCATAAATTTCCACCAATGAATACCTGGATATTATGCCACTGTGATTTTGGCCATTTAATAGGATCAAGGTCACTCATTCCTGTAATGGTACACATATACCTACACAAGAAAAAATACAAAATCAAAGCTTCAATATCAAGAAACAAAGAAAAAATAGCTTTCCTAGCACAAATCAAAATGATAAATAGCAGAGAAAAACACATAGAGGTGAAAAGTAGTGATCTAGTGAATTAATGTTTTTTTTCTTCTGTTGATGAAACTACTACAAATATTTCTTAGTAAATTGGATTTGTTTGGATCAAAAGCTATTAGATATTCGCCTTCACCTATGTGTTTGGAGCTTATCGGACTGTAACTAGTCAATATCCATCTGGATAATAAAAAACATGAAACCCTAGAGAAGAATACACCCTTGCCGATGATGGTTCTTATGTCTCTTGTTGTAACACTAAGGTTTCTACCCTAGTAGAAGACATGTAGAGTAGATTTAACACCTTGTATGTTTTTTGGATCTTTATTCTTATGGTATGTAAGGCTACGAAAATATCATAGAGTTCTTGTATTCTTTATGCTACATGGAAGTCTTGATGCTTATGGTGAATGTAAGAGTGGAAGAATTAGGGTTTGAGGATTCAAACCCTAGGACAAGATAGTATATTTGGAGGCCAACACTAGATTTTTCTTTCCACATACATATACAATTTAACATGGCTAGGGTGTGAAAACCCTCAGGAAGACAACCATTCTAATGTGGAGAGCTTGTGTGACACAATATTGTTGTTGAAACCAAGGAGGACTTGTTAATGTTGGTTCTTGGTAGTTGGATATTTTTAGTGGTGGCCAATTTCCCTAGCGAGGGTTTTGGAGAGGTTGAAAAACTGTACCATGTTTGTGATAAAGTTGTGGCATGTACATGTACTTAATTATGACAAACACATATATGAATTTTTCATCTATACAATACCAATGTAATTTCATATTTGATTTTCATCTTTCCTTGTCTTCTTGATTAAGTAATTTTCAAAACTTATTGTTCATGCTAATTTGACATATTAAGGGTTGAAATTGTTGAGTGATTTGTTAAACACCTTAAAGATAATAAGGAATACTTAATATTGTAAATATCAAATAATTAAAGTGATTTCAAATATGGTTTATTGTTAGAAAAGTGTGCCTAAAATAGCTGAAACTTGTTGTCATACATTTGATATCCTTACTCTTGCAATTCTTAGTGGATTGGGGTTGATGTAAATTGAAATATCGTCCATAGTTTTCTACTATAATTTTTATTAAATATCATCTAAATGTTGAATATTCATAAGAAATGAATTTGTGAAACCTTTGGCGAGAAATGAAATTTCAAAATCACATTAAAAGTTATAATTCCCAAATTTATACAAGTTAGCATGAATTGGCACTAAGAAATGTTCCTCCTATGGGTACAATGGACTTTGTTAAACCTACCTCCTTGTCTTAGGAAAACATGCCCATGTCAATTCATGCTTCTTTATCCATAATGTGCATATTTCAAATGCAAGTAATTTCCATTTTGTATGCTTTCTTCTTTCCTATTTTTGCCACAAAATATCACTATCACATCATATTTTCCTTGTAAAACATTTCACCAACATCATCCAAAAAATGCCACCACAAGATTGTGTGCAAGAAATGACCTTAAATTTCCATAAAATTGTAGCATACTTCTTGGAGGTTGGTGATGGACCCAAGCACATATATTAAGGAGGAGAATGGGAGCTTATTGACCACATTGGTACATATCAAAGTAGCATTGGGTATATGAGAGGGCATTGGACACACGACTAGAGAAATGACTTACAGAAGGGAACTTGGACACCAAGACACCATGGAAGAGGGAGTGTAGGACTAATACCCTATTGGAGACCAAACCATCTTGGAGAAGGGTGATTTATCCCAAGATCTTGACTTGGAGTGAATCTCACTTTCGGGGTTGGAAAAAAACCTAGTTTGACATGCACATCCTTGGATTGTAGAGTGATCCATGTGGGTTCTCCATGTTGGTTACTTGCAGGGAAACTTGTGCTTATTTTATGTTATCCTCCCTCACCTAGTTGCATATATAACAGAGGAGATATATCTCATATTTATTCATCATTTGTACCCTTCATGGTACTTTTCTTGGAGACTTAGGGTTCAGGTGGAAACCTTAGGAGAAAACAAGGGATGATAAATGTCTTAGATGTTCTTGGAGAGATTGCTCATTTGTGATGACTAAGGTTTGTGTTATACATGTAAACCCTAGATAAGAATACACCACTGCCGATGATGGTTATTATGTCTCTTGCTGTAACACTAAGGTTTCTATCCTAGTATAAGACATGGAGAGTAGATTTAACACCTTGTAGGTTTTTTGGATCTTTATTCTTATGGTATGTAAGGCTAGGAAAATATCATAGAGTTCTTGTATTCTTGATGCTACATGGAAGTCTTGATGCTTATGATGATGTAAGAGTGGAAGAATTAGGGTTTGAGGATTCAAATCCTAGGACAGGAAAGTATATTTGGAGGCCACACTAGATTTTTCTTTCCACATACATATACGATTTAACATGGATAGGATGTGAAAACCCTGAGGAAGACAACCATGATAATGTGGAGAGTTTGTGTGATAGCCTTGGATTGTAGAGTGCTCCATGTGGGTTCTCCATGTTGGTTACTTGCAGGGAAACTTGTCCTTATTTTATGTTATCCTCCCTCACCTACTTGCATATATAAGGGAGGAGAAATATCTCATATTCATTCATCATTTGTACCCTTCATGGTACTTGTCTTGGAGACTTAGGGTTCATGTGGAAACTTAGGAGAAGACAAGGGATGATAAACGTATTAGATGTTCTTGGAGAGCTTTCTCATTTGTGATGTTAGATTTTTTTGTGATGACTAAGGTTTGTTTTATACATGCAAACGCTAGATAAGATTACACCATTTCCGATGATGGTTATTATGTATCTTGTTGTAACACTAAGGTTTGTACCCTAGTAGAAGACATGGAGAGTATATTTAACACCTTGTATGTTTTTGGATCTTTATTCTTATGGTATGTAAGACTAGGAAAATATCATAGAGTTATTGTATTCTTAATGCTACATGGAAGTATTGATGCTTATGATGATGTAAGAGTGGAAGAATTAGGGTTTGAGGATTCAAACCCTAGGACATGATTGCATTGGGTAATGAGTTTTTTTATAACCTAGTATGGGGGATATGTCATTTAATGTAAATTATGTGACACCAATTTTTTTACCTCGAAATACTTGGTTCAAATTAGGAAAACAACCAAATCTAAGGCCAATACTTGTGAGAAGATCTCTATCACTTGTGAAAGGTATTCATTGACTTCAGGTATATGGAAATTCCATGTTCGTGATTACGTGGATGAAGAACAATCAACAAATCCATAAACCGAATTTACAGCCTCTAGCTATATAGATCAAGGAAAATTCACATCTCTTTGATATGATCACTTTTGACCATACATAGAGATCTTGGGAAACCCTAGGTTTGTATTTGCAATCTAATAAGATGTGAAAAACGTATCTATTATTTTGACAATGATTTTGTTACAAAGAAAACCATTCAAAACCAACAACAAGGAACCTGACATTTTTAGGCAACAAAACATGTTGTCCATGTTTTTGGACTTCTAAGAATATTTGATAATTTATAAGCTTATTTGATATAATCTATTTTCAATTCAAGCAAGTTAAAATTAAAGGGAACAAAGAATGGTAGAAATTGAGAAAGTATGGAATACAAATCAAATTAACTGAAGCAAAATATGTATGAGAATTAGGAATATGTTGCTGATACCATTTATAATTTTTTTTGTTAAAACTTACCTTGATTTGTGGAGCTTTGCATTGTGTTCTTTTTCTTTACCTTTCAAAACATCATTCAACATACTACAAATATTTTCCTGTTGCAATAATTTCATGTTAGGATTCATCAAATAAATATTTATCTGTTTATCAAAATAACAAAATGAAGCTAAATAAATATAGTTTCAATAGTTTGTCTCAATGATTAGAAAGAACAATATTAACGAACATTTTGCTGTTGTTGATTTTTTTTAATTTAACAATGTAAATTACAATACTATTCAAGTAAAGTAATTGGTATTAAGAGATCACCTAAGGAAACATGGAGAACCACAACACTATGTATATAAGGCCATCGATCACATCAAAACGAATTTTTTTGCTTCTGAACTATGCAAATGTTTCCCAACGATATTTGTAACAAGTTCCAATAGAGTAGTCAAATAGAAAAAGTAAAATTTAAACACTACAACTATAGAAATAACTGTTTTTAATGTATACTTCCTTACCATTCATTGAGCTCCTCTCTATTTTGAGAATAATTTAATATTCTCTACTAAACAGGACCAACCACATGAAGGTGGAAACTCTTAAGGCCCCTCCCCTCACTCACATCACTCTCAATTCCCCAAACCGAATGCATCTACTTGCAAATGACAATTTACCACAAATTAATTCACTCAATAGCTGAAAAAAGTTTTCCTTAAACCATTCATTAAATCATTCAATAAACCATTCATTCATTCAATAGCTAAAAAAAACATTCATTAAACCATTCATTTAGTCAATAGCTAATAAAACCATTCAGCAAACCATTCATTAAAGCATTCATTTAACCATTCATTCATTAAATAACAGAAAACCATGCACTACATTGTGTTATAAAAAAGAATTACTCAAAATTTCTTCATTCACATTTTATTTTATTGTTCTTCTCTTTACATATTTAGCAAGAAGCGCATCTTTCGAAATTTGCTGATCGGTCTCCCTAGTAGATTGCTCGCTAGGTTGAACTTGTGGCAAGGTGCTCAGAATTGCTGCAATAATGTGAAAATGTTTCATTAATTTATTTTTGTTTTTATAATTAAAAGTAATTCATTTAAAAAAAATTACAAAGGTGTTCTTTTACCCAGTGTCATGGGCGCATCATCATGTTCAACATTATTCTATCCATGCTCAACCTATTCAGTGTTACCTACATCTACATGCTCTGCAGTTGAATTGTGGAGAATTAGAATTAATGTTCAACATCTGCAATTATCTATACAAAACAATAGCATATTAATAAATTCATTACCATGAATCAAAGCATGATCTTCTACTGGTTGGTGTACATCCTCAACATTAACGGGATCATTACTTTCCTGCTCAAAACATAATAAATAGTTTATGTTACTTTTTTATAACGAATAAATTGCATGAGAATTAATAAAGTTTCATTAAACTATATAGTTTTTATATACCTGTGAACCGGATGGATCAACAGAAGATCGTGTATGCCCAGATAATCTTCTTCAGCATTCAACAACAACTTCAAATCCATGTTTGAAGCCAAGATTCAAGTCTTCCTAAGTGGGTAGTTCTTTGAATTGGTTGGCCTACATATTTGCATAACGTCATTAATTTTACATTTTGCGCTGGAATAAAATGAAAATAGTTTCTATTTATTATTTGGATGCAGTATTGGGTTTTCAATACTTACAAATCGTGCCTCCAAGTTTGAATAACCACCAGAGCCAAGCTTGTGTTGACCAATTTTATCCAGTCTTGCCTTTGTGGTCTTTGATGTGTCTGACAGCCTAGTCAAGTGTTGAATTACATTAGTCGATGTTCCATTTTAGATATAAAAATTAATAATAATAAGGCTTACCATTACATTGTGGAATGTATTGCATACCTCCCTATGCTTGGTGGTATCTTTCCTGCTTTTCTTAGACCCTTCTCTTTTCCATCTTCCACTAGGGATTTCCACTCCTGTGATGGAATCATCGGAGGGCGCTCATACCTAGGGTTATTTTCTAGGTGAACCCTATATTGGTCTCAGACAATATTTAGATGTTGTCCAACCTTATTTAGGACCTTCGATGTATCGAATGTATCTTTGCTGAACAGGCTAACCAATCGATTAGTAAGCTCATCCTTTAAAGTTTTTGGCTATTTGTCCCACCTTGTGCGGATGATGGGGCCGAAGATATCCAAGGAAAAATCATTTAGATTTTTATAAAATACATCATTTCCTGCAAAACAATCATGCCATCATTAGTCAACATCAAACTTTTTTATCAGTATATTAGAAACAAATTATAAAAAATAAATTGAACAATATTTAATTACCCGAAATCTTCTCTATCTTTATTGGAATGAGTTCCTCGTTCACCAAAAATGTTGTCACTATGGAACCCGTGCTAGTGACATGAGAAGATCCAAGAAATGTTGCTTCAATATCAGCATTAGTATCAAACCCTGCATCCACCCCTTGTTCTGCAGGATTTGTTGTGGGTCGGTTAGCATCGGATGCACCCTCTACTAGCTTCGGGGGTGTCATAGAGCATGTTGCTGACTTTTTAGTGGACAAAAAGGGTGCAGTATGTGGTGTATGTGGAGTGGTTTGGTCACTGGGACCAACACCTCCTTCACCACTAGTGTGATGTTGTAGAATATCCTATAAATACAAACCATTGTATTATAAGTTCAATATCATATAAAATTAAAAATTATAAAGTTCTAAATGATTCGGCAACTTACTTTCAAGGACCGACATCTCTAGATCAACAATTGAATATTTTCTTTGATCTCGTCTGTCTATGGAATTGTCAACGCTAGATGAACAATTTTATCATGTTATTTTTTTAAGGTCTTCTGTAGCACCTTCAATGGGTCTATAGAAGAATCAATGTCAGCATCATTGAACAACTGGTAGACATCAAAATCTAAATACTATTGAGTTGTTGTTTCATAGACTGAATCATTTGTCTGCAACAAAAATATATAAAACATTTCTTAGTTGTTGAAGCAATAGTCCGTGCAAAAAATTATATTAACAAAAATTGTATATCATGATAGATTCCTAGAATTACATCTAGGTTTAGCTGATGCCTAGATGACAGTGTGGTCTAATCAACAATTGGGGACTTTACCCGATCATCCACCTACAAAAAAAGTATACAACATTATCATAATGAGCGTAATTGTAAAAATGAAAAAATACATAACAAAATAAACATTATGATACATGTTTATATGTGTACAATTTTGAAGTATTTAAAATTTAGAATTACATTTAGGTTTGCCTATTGCCCCAAGTACCCAGTCGTTTAATCAACAACTGGGGACTTTACCCGATCATGAACTTGCAAAAAAAGTAGAAAACAATATCATAATGAACGCAAACATAAAAATCAAAAAATACATAACAAAATAAACATTATGCTACACATTATACATGTGTACAATTTTAAAGTATTTAAAATGTAGAATTACATTCATGTTTACCTGTTTCCCCGAGGCTGCAGTCATCTGATCAATTTTCTGGTGGCTTCCTCAATCAACACTTTGCATGAAAAATAGATAAGATTATATAAACAAACCGAATATACTATTGAAAAAAATAGCAACAGATCTATTTGTCCATCCTAAATTTTTACAATGGCAATATTGATGTATACTTTCCACCTTGAGGCAGGCCTACTAACATATACTGCGAGGGAGGTTCCCCTGATAGAACCCTACATCAAAAACATACTACAAATTACCTAACAAAACTAAAATACTCACTAAAATAATTTTAGAACATAACATTTTGATGTATACTTGTTTCCTTGTGCATTGTGTACTCCTCTCACCTGCTGCTGGGTTGATGCTCCCCCCATCACCTCCCTGCAAAGTATACATAGGAAATTTAATAAAAAATTATAATTATCTACTAACAAAAAATCATAAAGATGTTAAAATAATTAATAAAATGTTGGGAAAATTGTTAGATGTACCACATCCATACTAACCGTGTTTGTATCTACTCAATTCAAATTGTAATTAATAAGCATCTCTTCCCCAACAGCTATTGATTTAATGGCACATACAAAGACATGGTTTCCTTCACGTGCCTCAAATATGAAGTTGGGTTGCTTAAGTGTAGACCCTGGTTGTGTACTGTTTATAAACCTTGCAATATTCCATGTTATTTTTGGCCTTCCGTCGATGTACAACATTTATCCTTTATTTTGATCTTTGTCTTTCAGTTGTAAATAATTTGCTGACAACCCATATATATGCATACTTTGTGTATATTGTACCAAGCACATCCAATCATTGTAGTTGTAAGAAGGTCCAACATACTCTATTAATTCTGTACATATACCGTATCCGACATTTATGCCATTCATGCAAATTAACAACCCCAATCCATGTAATGACGACAATGCAAATCTATATATCCTCTCATTCACACAAAATTTAGTGTTGACTTGAGGAAGATCCATAGGTACCCATTGTTTCACTAGGTGTTTGTACCTTAAGGGCATCTCTATGTCTCCTATTGTCTCATCATTATAGGAACATGACCCCCCTCCTCTAAGAAAAAATTCCATGCGTTTATTGAATTTTCTTCTAATCTTCTGACATCTAGTTGATCTAGCCCTTGTAGACCTACTGGATGTCTCACTTTCCTCTAGCCTTCCAAAACTCCCCTTGCTGGAGGAAGATAGGTCTGACAAATACTTGTTTGGTTCTACGTGCACCATGGACGAATTTATTTTTGGCAAATAATAACAAAATACCAGCAAAAAACTAGAAAAGACTTATAAGCATGACATAATAGTGATATCATTATCCTAAATAATATCAATAATTTCCTAGTATAACAATTCATCAAATAGTCCTTTAACACGATAAAGATACCAAGTCGTTCCATAGCAAATGCTTTAGTCAATTTATCTCAAAATACAAACTATGTTTTTTACAATATTCTTAGGTGTATCTTTTTTAATTTATTTTGTTTGCTCACCCAAAAATATTAAAGACCCAATTTACGGATCTCAATATATCTAATAAAATCATTTGCAAATATTTTGTAACTTTTTTCATAAGAAAAAGAGGTGTTCCTTGATATTTAATAGTGAATCAAAGGTAAATTTTACATAGTCCTAACAATAAGTCAGTCCAGACACGAGTGGAGATCATAAGTATCAAGAAATTTTCCAATGGGAGGGACATAACCCACAATCCCAAGATGACTAAACTAGAAATACGACACTGAGAACATAAGGAGCCCAAACAACTTATCCAAGGAGGCATTGAGGGTGGAGAAAACACACCCCCGAGGGGATAAAAACAAAATCTATATCCCCATCTAAGACAAGAAAGATGCTAATGTATCCCATAGTCGAAAGAACAAAAAACGACTATGCCACATAAATAAAAAACCTCTTAAATTAACTATATCATCCCTTTCTCAATGATTTCTCCTTCTATAATTTATGAGAAAGAGAGGAGGCCAGCCTTCATATTCAATGCTTCCTTGGATAAACGGTCTGCACTCATATTGTGCTCCTTGTAGACATGGCTAAAGTCATATAAAAAACGAATTGAAGTTGTAGGTAGCATAGCATATATGTCGAATATCAGACGAAATGCATTACTTTCTCCAACCTCTATATATGAGTTCACATTCAGAGAGCTTCTATCACTACCCCGACCTGATCACACAACTTCTAGGTCACTTCTCCATTCTACATTGACCTGATTATTCACTTTTTTGGCCACTTCTCTCAACTTACTCTACACCCATTGTTATTGTAAACCTTACTTTTGATGGTTGTAAGTGGTTCTTAGTTTTCCCATGAATGTTGTTGTGATGTTGTAGATGATTGTCCATTTTACCTAATATGTTTTATGATCTTTTCCATCATTTCTAGGGTGCACATACCTGTTTTTTATGGCTTCTTAAGCTTGAAAGATCAAGGGCCTAAAAGTGCCTAGATCTCATGTAGGACCCTTTAAGAGTCATAATAACAACTATTGTTAGAGGATGTTATTCTCCAAATGATACACCAAAACCATACTTATCGGTTAATATTTGTATAGGGATGTTTTTCTCCCATAATTTATCATATTAATGGGATTGTGACTATCAAGTCAATGCCTTATTTGCATAGTGGAAATCCTTCAACACTACACTGGAATGTCTTATGACTAACTCATGAATCTTCCCATGGTTATTAAATATCCATCTATAAACCACTATTGTGTTTTCATCATTGCTCCCATTCAAGAAGAAAAAAGTAGATATGATTTCTGTCCCTACATTAAGTCCACGTGCACATAATGACTATCTTGGTACTTCCTAACTTTTCACTCTTCCTTTTTACAACAAAAGTTAAACATGAAACAATATCCTTACTTTCAGGATCTTGCACAGCTGATGTCTTTGATCGAACTGTATAAGTACTTTGTTCCCAAAGTAAATATTTTGAGACCTACAAACAAAGGGGAGAGAGATGAATGGTTGAAGGACTCCAATGGAGGATGAATTGATGCCTTGTTCTGCCTACCAAAAGGTCATTTTATAATGAATATTATCCCCAACTTATCCTTGCTTTGTAGTCTTCTATTTTTCACCCATATTTCTAAAAGAAACACAATTTTATGCCGATCTAGTATGTTTCTTCATGTCACAAGTTCTGCCTTGCAAATGAATATGGAACCTTAGAAGGTAGTGTTGATTTCGAAATATGATTTTACAATGTTTTATCCCATATTTAATACAATATTGGAGAGTAAGTTATGGTATAACATTAACATATCAATTTTCAAACCTAAGGCAATGCTAACTTGAACAGAGTTGGGAGATTTCAAGTAGGTACCCCCAAAATAATTGGAGAAATCAGACCAACTGCTACATGCATTCTTGGAGGCATATTTCCCAGTGGTAACCTACAACACTCATATATATATCATTCACTGAGCTCGCAACATATTGCTACAACACTCTAGTAGTCTAATCCATGGTTGTGAAGAGATGACATTTTCTTATCTGCTACTTGGCACATTTAGGAATGAAAACAATGTTTTAAATACATTTATAACAGTATATAATCTTTGCTGATTTATTCCTTTTTAGCTTGTCATGATGATGATTGTTTTCCCATATTAATTTTCAACTAAGGCAACACTAACTTGAACAGAGTTGGTATATTTCAAGAAGGTACCACCAAAATAATGGGAGAAATCAAACCAGCTTCTACAGGCATTCTTGGAGGCACATTTCCCAGTGGTAACCTACACCACTCATATATATATCATTCACCGAGCTCGCAACAGATTTCTACAACACAAGTAGTCTAATCCATGGTGGTGAAGAGATGTCATTTCCAGATCTGCTACTTGGCACATTTAGGAATGAAAACAATGTTTTAAATACATTTATATCAATATGTAATCTTTTTTGATTTATTCATTTTTTAGCTTGTCATGATGATGTTATTTTTCCAATGAATGTTGTTGTGATGTTGTATATTATTTTCCATTTTACCTAATATGTTTTATAATCTTTTCCATCATTGCTAGGGTGCACATACATGTTGTTTAAGTCTTCTTAAGCTTGAAATATCAAGGGACAAAAAGTGCCTAGATCTCATGTAGGACCCTTTAAGAGTCATATTAAAAACTATTGTTAGAGGATGTTTTTCTCCAAATGATACACCAAAACCATACTTATCGGTTAATATTTGTATAGGGATTTTTTTTCTCTCTCCCATAATTTATCAACGAAGGGGAAAGAGATGAATGGTTGAAGGACTTGAATGGAGGATCAATTGATGGCTTGTTTTGCCTACCCAAAGGTCCTTTTATAATGAATATTATCCCCAACTTATCCTTGATTTGTTGTCTTCTATTTTTCATCCATATTACTAAAAACAACACAGTTTTATGTTGATATAGTATGTATCTTCATGTCACAAGTTCTTCCTTGCAGATGAATATGGAAACCTAGAAGGCAGTGTTGATTTGGAAATATTATTTTACAATGTTTCATCCCATATTTAAGACAATATTGGAGAGTAAGTTATGGTATAAAATTAACATATTAATTTTCAACCATAAGGCAACACTAACTTGAACAATGTTGGGAGATTTCAATTAGGTACCACCAAAATAATGGGAGAAATGAGACCAACTGCTACAGGAATTCTTGGAGGCATATTTCCTAGTGGTAACCTACAACACTCATATATATATATATATATCATTCACTAAGATTGAAGCAGATTGATACAACACTCAAGTAGTCTAATCCATGGTGGTGAAGAGATGACATTTCCAGATCTGCTACTTGGCACATTCAGGAATGAAAACAATGTTTTAAATACATTTATATCAGTCTATAATATTTGCTGATTTATTCCTTTTTAGCTTTTCAATTTGTGATGTTTCATGTGCTGTCTTTGTAATGAGGGATTATTTCAAACTCCCTACAATTCTCATTTTGGAATGTAGTATTGAACATCTAATACCTCAGTAGGATAAGGGATAGGTTTCACCGATCTCTTTATACTGGAATGTAAGTGCAAACCCTTCAACAACATATCATAGGATATGTACAGTTGTCCAACATAATCAAACAATACAATACATTAATGGTAGTCTTCAGTCCAAATCACACTGGGAAGGAAGTGCATTAATGGATGTTAATGGTAACCAAAGGAAGTAAACCTCATCATTCTTATGTCATGTAGACATTTAATTCAATTTTTGGTACAAAGGAGGTGGAATCCAAGCATATTACTAGTACCAAACTTGCTCATATGAGCTTCAAGTTATTCATTAAGAAGAATGTTTGCAAACTTAGCCTTAAATCTTTTAAGCGTAAAAAAAATTGCACTAAGATTTTTTTTCTAAAGATTTCTTTTAAAACATCTTGTGGTTACTGTTATAGAGGATTTCACCACTCTAGGTGAATCAAACTTTGTATGGTCTTCCCCTGTCCCGATGCAGACTCCTTATCCCCTATGGACCATTTTTTTTCCTTTGATGTTTCCTTGATCATCCCTAAAAACACATGAAAAATGCTATACGCGAATTTTAACCTTATAAGTGCATACATACGCGGGTTTGAGCCATATAAACGCGTACATCGGGATGTGTAAATAATCCAAATCCTTTTGGAGTTTTCCTTGACATGGATCCGACTCATTTGACTCCTGGCCTTCCATATGCCTTGAGATCGCTCGGATTCGACCTTTCATTACCCCTTTGAAAAGATATATAAGGAACCCCTTGGTACATTGAAGGCATAAGAGAGAATTGAGAGCAACGAAGTTATAGTCCATTGTTGCCAAAACTTATGCTTGAGTCTGCATCCCTTTGTCCCCTGGAGCACTTTTGTGTTCTTCCCAAGCTTGCCTTTTGCTTGTGAGCTTGCTATCGAGAGATGGAGGATTGAAGTGGTGGAGGCCCAAGTGGGGGATTCAGTTTCTCCGGTTCGCAGACGTGCCGTCAGAGGTTGTATCTTGTAATCTCTAATTTATATTAATTGAAATATCTTTTCCTGTCCAATGATGTGTATTTGAATGAATATGTTATCCATGGGATTATGTCAAATGATTTTACATTATTGATTATATATGCTACAATAGATCTAACACCATGATATATAGAATGCTTGTATTGTTTACTTGTTGTTGAGGAAGTAATATAGCAATTCAAACTGAAGATTGGAAAGCTCAACGGGGATCTACTTCAACTGTCAAGAATAAGGTACGAGGTCTGATCCTTTAGTGTTAGACATTTTATTTCTATTGCATATTGGGAAAGATTGATTTCTGGAGTCTAGCTATCTGTTGTGGTACCCCAAGCCATAGGAATTTCTCTCCATAATAGAATTGGCGACTCTGCTGGGGAGTTCCTAGTAGTTGTCCTTTGGGGGTTGTTTTCTCGGCATTCAATGTATTTGAATTGCTTGTTCTCTCTTGTTTCTGTGTCGGGTTTGGGGGCATGTATGCTTGGTAGAGTTTGATTGGTGTAAATTTTGTCTCAGCCTACTTGTTTGCCTTGATTTTTTGCACCTTTTCTTCCTATACGCAGGTTTTTGAATTACAGTCGCGTATACACGAGGTTTCCTCTGCTATTTCTGCGTATACACGCGGGTTTACTGCAAACAGTCACGTATGCCTTTGAGTTTTCCTTTTTGGGGAAGATAATTGGTTGCTGGGTGAATTCTGATATTTGTTGAGTCTCCTTTGGCACTGCTTGAGTCTGTTTTGACCTCTGTTCCTGACCAGAAACATTTTTTTTAGCCTAATTTTTTTTAGGAAAGTTCTTGTCATGGCATTTTCGATTTTTTGTTTGAGATTAGTGCATTAGAGTTCTTTTACCTTAGTGCTTTGTTGGAGTGCTGTTTGCGTGTGCTTGCAGAGTCTAGGGGTCGTAGAATCATTCTTTTGCTTTTTGTATCTCTTTTATTTTCAAAAAATCCAAAAACATTTGCTTATCATCATTCATTGCATTTTGCACTTTTCATTGTACTTGCATTAGATAGATTTGCTTTGGAGTACTAGTTAGGACTTCATATAGGAAATTTGCATTCATCATTTGAAGAAGAATTGTGCATTTCACGTAGTAGCATACCCTGTTTTCATGGACACAATGCATTTGCAATGATTGTTAGGTGTGCATTTTACTTCTTGTTGTGTCATAACACCACTAGTTGCACAACCATATCCTATTTTTGAGTAATAAAGCCAACTAAAATCAACGCTAAATAAAATGAATTACACTCTTTTCTTTTTTAGGGTGCACCAACAAGCTTAGGTTTTAGGATCTTGGAATAGTTCATTGTAAGTCAATTCTCCAAGATCACTAAACAACAACATCTAGGTGTCTGTCCAGGTGAGTGTGTGAAATACTTGGTATAATTAGTGTTCTCAGGATCCTCCTCTCAAAAGGGAGTTAAGCATGAGGTAGTGTGAGTGGTTATTTATTGGGATGACCCCTAGTCATAACTGAGTAGCACCGGAGATATTTCCAGGATTGTATTTGTATCTGGGGGCTCGTTCGAGAGTTTTGAGCTTTGCTACCCTACCCATACGGTCAATCCCTCCTGCGACTGTCCACCTGAGCATTGAGTATATTGAGGTGACCTTAGTGACCTTACCTAGGATATCGAGGGGGTACTTGTAGAGGTTATTGTACAGGTGTCCCGGCCAGGTTGGGGTTGGACAGCACAGTCTCTTTATGCGTTGAAGCTGAGGGCCACAATAATTGGTTACATACCTCCGCTTGTTGTGTATGGGAGTCTAAAGCTTCTCCTAGGCGAGACATACCTGCTTCATTTGGGAGCTCACTTATCCAGCCCTTGTTTGATTGAATTTGGCTTTAGATTTTATTAGTGATTGCTCTGTGCACGCTAGTTGGCCTAGGGTCTATGTAAATAGAGAGTCTTTGCTATTTTTTGAGTCATTGTGGATTCGAGTGCGGTTCCACGCCGTTCTCGTCGTTTAGTAGGACTTCCGCCTTCTACTTCTCCTCCTCCTTTGGGAGAGAGACCTAGACAGTCCGGGCGGACTATGTCACACATTGATTCACACACCATGGGGGATTCTTCAGAGCATATTCCTGAACCACCTCCTCCCATTCGTGTAGATGATGGGGAATTTACACCTACTTATGATCCGTCACCCGACTTAGCCGAGTTAGGTCCTGTGATTTCTGAGATAGGAGCCATGCATGATAGATCTACTCACCCTAGGTCAGATTCCCCATTGACACGTTACCGGTATGGCATGCCGGAGGACGCCGAGACTCATTTTGAACCCGCCACTACTAGCTATGATAGTTATGCTACGTCTGGTTTTCCTATGCATGATTTGACATTTCACGTCGAATCCGATTTTGAGCCTAGCACTATGACTGGGGGCACTCTCATTCCTTACCATGCGGAGAGGTTTGGGAGCACTAGTCACATTGCACCTTCTGTCCCAGTGGTGGAAGCTACATCATACCTCCCTCCTAGGTCTAGGGTTAGCGATCCGATTAGGATACCAGATCTGAGACGAGTGATGATAGGTGGTAATACATATATTATTACTCAGGTTCCTTCGTCCTCGACCCCTAGTTCTTCAAATGTACATCCTCCACCTTATTCACGTGGTCCTTCGAGCCGATATATGGCTACGAGTCAGGTCTGTACTGCAGTTACTAGGTCGATTGTGTCTCAAGTCCACATACCGCCTGCTGCGTCGGGAGGCTATGTTCATGCTTCTAGAGGTCACCTTGCTACTTCTGGAGTGTATCTTCCTACCTACAGAGTGTCTCATGGGGCATTGCATGCGATGACCTATGGACCTTATCATGGGACGCGGTATGGACAGGTTTCTTCACCTTATGGAGGCAGGTATCAACAACCTGCTTACTCTCCTAATTATGGCTTTGTAGCCTCTACTAGCCAAGGTCCACCATATTATAATACTTCCACGCCACCCTATACGGGTCAGACAGGAGGAGGACACTATGGTCAAGGCCATGGTGCTAATCAACCCTATATGAACTAGGGAGCGGTCCATCAACCTCATTATCCTAGGTTCCCTTTCCTTGCGACGCTTAACCTTCCTGACTTATCGAGACTTACGAACGATCCTGTGGCTCAAGACCCGGCTTGACCGGCTGTCCCTACCAAGATTCCTTCGGACATACCTAAGTTTGAAGGAAAACTGGGAGAGGATCCAAGCGAACACATTACTACGTTCCACCTTTGGTGCTCTTCGAATTCGTTGCATCAGGACTCAGTCTGTTTGCGACTATTTCAATGCACTGTCACAGGGCCTGCTGCGAAATGGTATATACAGTTACCTAGGGGCGCTTTTACTTTGTTCGGCGACCTTGCGATGAATTTTCTTAATCACTTCCAGCTACCAGTGCGTTATGACGTTGGTACTGAACTCTTGTCGACATTTCGGCAAGATAAAGCCACCCATATTTCTGATCATATTCAAGAGTGGCGTAGATGAAAGAGATTAATTAAAGCATTTATACCGCCAGAATTCCTTCTCGAATGGTTCCTCAAGTCGTTATTTCCGTATATAGCGAAGGATATTTCCACATCCAGAGTGCATAATGAGGAATAAGCAATCTTTAGGGCGCAGGAACTGGACTTGATCTATGCTCAGTCTGGTTTGTTGTATGAGATTATTCCCAATGCTCCTCGTTCTAGTTTCAATCCCAAAGTCAAACCTGGACCACATGCCGATGGAATTGTGGGTTGTGCAAGTGCGAAACCTGTGGATTCGGTTGCAAAACAAGCTAGCAAATTGTCAATCAACCAATATTCCTCGGGACAATCTTCGTCTTCGTCTCAACTTGCCCAAATGGCGAATGTACATTCTGTGCAGTCATCGGACCAGAAGTGTAACCAGCAGCTCGGACAGAATAGAAGAAAGGGTAAAAATAATAATCGAAAGGGTGGGAATAAGAATGAGAATGCTCAAAATCACGACAAGAACGGTAGAAATGATGGGGGGGAAAAGAAAGTGAAACGTAAGGTTAAATTCCCTTGCAAGATTTGTAAGGAAGATCACCTCACTTGTGCCCTCGGATTGATGAAGCTTCGAGATTCTTAGCACACGGCCCAGCTGTGCTAACGAACCCTTTACCGCATAACCAGAATATGAACTCGAATTCCCATGACCAGTCTAGTGATGATGATCCACTAGAGGGTAGTGGTCGTGGGTGCATTAACATGGTCCGTGCTGCCAAGGTTGTGACTCATGCGAAAGACTATAGTTTGTCACAACCCAGCCCAGGCAAAGAACCTGATCCACCAGGAACCCCTTTGCGCATTGAGAAACCTGCGGATAAACTTGAGGCTGCACCTCGCATTCCCAAAGGAGTCCTTAAGCGTTCAGGGCATAATCCAAATGCCGAGCCGCCCAGAATTATTCAGTTGTCGAGGATTTGGGCCACACTCCTTGTGCGATGTCTGCATTGGAAGTGCTTTAGAGTTGTCCTTCGCAAAGGAAGGCATTGCTTTCTGCCCTTGGTGTGAATGATGATGATTCTTCCTCTATGATCAAATTTGAAACCGCAGGACATCAGCCTCTCTTGCCCTACTATGGGTCTCTTTTGGTGCATGTAGAATGTCTTGGTATGACCGTCAAATGTACTGTGATTGACGAGGGTGCTGCTGCTTCTGTGATGTCTTTGGCCTGTTGGAAGGGTCTCAGTTCTCTTGAGCTGTCTAAATCAGCCACTATGTTAACTGCTTTCGATGGGAGATATTTTAGGCCGCACGACATCCTTCCTTCCTTGAAATTCCATTTGGGGGGGAAGACCATTGCGATAGAGGTTGAGGTGGTTGATGCGCCCCTTGACTATAATCTCCTGCTGGGTAGGAACTGGATGTACAATATGCAAGCCGTTGCTTCTTCCTTGTTTCGCATTATATTCTTTCCACATAATGGGAATATTGTAACGATTGATCAGATGACATTCAAGAATCCGTCTTTTACCGCATCTTCGGGAGCTTCGATCCTGATCGTTGAGCACTCTCAGCTAGCAACTAGGAGTGTGGGTGTAGGCATGTATCCATCCCTCATGGGAAGCTTTAGTTTTCCTGCACCGATCCTCATGATAGGATCTAGTTTCGATGAGGCTTCGACTTCTACGATATCGGTGCCTTTTCGCACAAGTCATATGGAAGATCCTTGGATTCTTCCTTCACCGAGTATTTCGAGTGATCTTGTCGAGACGAGCGTGCTGTTGCCTGCAGCCATGATAGCTTATCAAGCTAATCTCAAGAGTGTTGCAGAGCCTCGTTCTTCCTCTTCACGGATGGAGGAGGAAGACCCCTATGTGCTACCAGCATGGGTAGTACAGTCTTCTCATGCCCACGACTTCCTTGATACGATTTTCCCTTCATATGAAGCGATTATTGAGGCTATGTCGGGAGTTGAGCCACCATGGGAGGAACTTCATCATAGATCGTACTTCCTTCCAGCGCTTGATCGTTTGGAGCATGAGGATTATAGGGAGATTCTTAGTCAGAAAGTTGGTAGTCCTATGGTTCCATTAAGCTCTCCTGGTCCGATGGCTGATGGAAACATGGCGAACATATCATCAATGATTCCTATCAACATTTCTCACAATCCTGGCACAATAGAGAATGTCTATATTGGGGCGGAATGTTCCCAAGCTGATATTATGGAATATACTGAGCTATTCAAGGAATTCCGCGATATTTTTGCTTGGTCTTACGACAAGATGCCAGGTATTGACCCTCGAATTGTCGAACATGAGATTAAGACTTACCCCAATGCTAAGCTTGTTCGACAACGTTTACGCATCATGAATCCTAGGAAAGCACCCGCCATTAAGGTAGAGATAGAGAAGTTGTTGAAAGCCGGTTTCATCTATCCCATTCCCTTGACGGAGTGGGTTTCAAACCCCGTTTCGGTGGATAAGAAGTAGGGAGTGATCCTCATATGCAATGATTTCCATGATTTGAATCGTGCCTGTCCTAAGGATAACTTCCCCAGACCATTTATAGATAAGATTTTGGATGAGTGTGTGGGGAGCGAAGTGTTCTCCTTTATGGACGCCTTTTCCAGGTATAATCAGATACAAATTAAACCTGAGGACCAACATAAGACTGCATTTATTTGTCCTTGGGGAACATTTGCATATTGGAAAATGCCTTTCGGCCTTAAAAATGCCAGAGATACATTTCAGTGGGAGATGACCTTGATCTTCCACGATCTCAAGTCTATTATTGAAGTCTTTTTGGATGACCTCGCTGCTCATTCTCGTATGAGAATGCGTCACCCCTATCACTTGAGATTGGTGTTCGAAAGATGCCAACACTATTCAGTTAGATTAAATCCTCATAAGTGCATATTTTGCGTGAAGTCAGGTTGTTTGTTAGGATTCATCGTTTCAAAAGAGGGTATAAGAGTCGACCCTTTGAAGGTTGAGGCAATACTTCAGTTGTCTCCCACGAAGAATATTCGTCATCTTCAGTGTTTGCAAGGTATGGCAAACTTCTTACGAAGATTTGTTGTCAACTTTTCCAATTTTACTAGAGGCTTCATGTGTCTCTTGAAGAAGGACACCCCCTTTTATTGGGATGAGCGAGCCCAGGAGTCCTTCGATGCACTCAAGCGAGCCCTAGCATCAGCCTAGTGATTAGTTCTCCGGATTATAGCCGTGATTTATTATTATATGTGGCCGTGTCCTTAGAGACGATTGGTATGGTATTGGTTCAGGAGGATGAGGAGCTCCAGGAGCATGTCATATATTATCTAAGCCGAAACCTTATTGACGTAGAGATTCATTATTCTCATGTCAAGAAGCTTGCTTTAGCTACCGTACATGCAGTTCAGTGTTTGAGACATTATATTCTCCTTCGCCAGACCTTGGTTGTGGCTCATGTCAATATGTTTCAGTTCATCCTCACACGAAGGATGATTGGGGGAAAGTATAATAAATGGATTGTCATTCTGCAAGAATTTGATCTCGAGTTTGTTTCGACAAAATCGAAGAAGTCTTTAGTCTTTGCAGAACTCATATCGGATTTTCCGAGTGAGACCGAGGAGTTGGTATGTGAAGATACGTTTGTTGATGAACACATCTTCTTAATCTCTACGTTGGACCCATGGTATGGGGATATCATAATATATCTGCAAACACAGAGGACCCCTACTCACCTCTCGCGAGATGAACGGCGACGATTACGTCACGTCTCTAAGAACTACCTTATAGTGGACAATACTTTGTATCGTCGTGGGGTAGATTCCATTTTACGACATTGTTTAACTCATGATGAGGCTGAGGTTGTGCTGAATGATTTCCATGGAGGGGCATGTGGTGGTCATTTATCTGGGATTTCTATAGCTCAAAATATTTTGAGAGCGGGTTATTTCTGGTCGTCGATCTTTAAAGATTGCGTTGCTGCGGTCAAGAGTTGCCACCCTTGCCAAGTGTTCGCACGTAATATGCGCTTGAAACCTACCCCGTTACATCCCATTATCACCACCGGTCCCTTCACTAAGTGGGGGCTCGATTTTATGGATTGCAACCCAGCTTCAGCTGGGGGGCACCATCACATTATAGTGGATGTTGATTACTTCACGAAATGGGCTAAGGCTATCCCTACAGTAAAATCCGACGGTGAGACAGTTGCTCACTTTGTATTCAACCAAATCATTACTCGGTTTGGGATTCCGAAAGAGCTTGTCACTGACCATGGATCGCACTTTCAGAACCGTATGATGGAAGAGTTGGCATCCAAGTTAGGGTATAAGCAATAGCATTCATCTTTTTACTACCCCCAAGCAAATGGACAGGTTGAAGTAGTGAATAAATCACTCAAATCCATTCTCCAACGAACCATCGCACAAAGCAAGAACAATTGGCACATTATGTTATATCCTGCTTTGTGGGCATATCGAACTGCAGTTAAGATTGCCACTGGTTTTTCTCCATATCATCTTGTACATGGAGTGGAGTCGATATTTCCAGTTGAATGCGAAATTCCTTCATTGAAGCTAGCTGTGGAACTCTTACCAGACACTTCACCCTTGGAGGAGCGCTTGGTTCACCTCGAGCAACTCGATGAGCAGCGTCGGGATGCCTTGGTGGCTCTAGAGGTTAATAAGCGTCATGTTAAGGTCCAGTACGATAGATCTATCCATCCAAGAGTGTTTAGTGAAGGAGACTTGGTCCTTTTGTGGCATCAACTGAAAGAACCCTTGGGGGCAAGGAAGTTTAATCCTATGTGGCGTGGTCCTTACGTGGTCAAGTGTGTGTTAGAGAAAGGTGCCTATGAGTTAGTTTATTACGAAGGAACAGCTTTGGCAGAGCCTAGAAATGGGCTCTATCTCAAAAAATACTATGAATAATCTTTAGCCAAGGCTGCTTGTTGTATATTATTGTACAACTTTGCATAGTTTAGGTCTTTTTCTTATCATGATCGAGTTTGTGATTAGTTTCCGTTTCTTTTGGCAGATGTCAAGGGAATCTTCCACCTACATAGGATTCGCGGATGGTGCAAGCCATCACACTCAACACTCAGCCTCAGTTGCTTGGGTGATTTATACTCCTATGGGTCAGGTACTGTCTTTAGGAGGTGTATGTCTACGGCCATCTTCCAACAATGTTGCTGAATATAGCGCCGTTATTGAGCTTCTACGGGATGCCATTTTGCATGGCATTCTATCTCTTGAGGTACGTCTTGATTCCGAGTTAGTAGTGTCACAGCTCAATGGTTTGTACCATGTTAGAGATCCGACGTTATTGACTCAGGTTCTTATGTGTGAGATTGTTAGAATGACAATTTGACCATATAACATATATACACATTTCAAGAAATAATAATCAAGTTGCTGACTCATATGCTAACTACGTGTTAGATTGGCATTTGTTTCATTCATAGTTAATTAATCACAAACACATTTTTACACATGTAAATAAATAAATCTATCACCATATTTTTTTTTATATACATCAAAATGTGATAATACATAGTGTCATGATACAAAATTGGGGCTTTTTAAGCCACCATCATATAATACACGGTAGTACAAAATGTATACACTCCCAGGAGTCTAATCCTATGGAGGAGGAAGAGGGTTGTGATCATGGAATGTCACTACAGCTCTAGCTAGCCACCGAAATAAGCGCACCCATGCGCGTGGTACACCCACCACCTGCCGCTGTATGGACTCAGGCAAGTCCTCGACTTGCGCCATGGGAACTGTATGAGTCAGTCTCACAAAGTTGGTATGAATGCTTTGGAGCGTTCGCTCTGCATCCACACCCGTGATGTCATCTCCTCTTCCCCTCCGTCTATGACGTGGGAAGCCCTCTGGCCGCCGTGGTCCCACATCTGCACGCAAATGGTAGATGTCACTATGTATTTTCACCCAAAAACATGTCTTTTTGATTCCATATAATCAAGAAAATACAAAAAAATTAAATAACTCAAAAATTTTAAAAAGAGTGAGGGTCGAGATTCGTTACCTATATCTCCATATGCCGATCCTGGTGGCAATGGCATGTCCAGATCCCCTCGAAAATCTATGCCTCCATAGGGGTAGTCATCAATGGCAACAATCTGTCATCGCCACCATAAAAAGAAGTCAGCTAGATATGGGTTGGCCACCCTACCACCCCCCAATCTGCGCATTGCATCTGCCCAACGCCGTTGGGATGGATCTCGAACCCCGTGGATAGGAACATCCACTCTAGGGCTCAATCCTAGAACACGCTCGAAGAAAAACGTGCTCAAGATATTGCTGAACCCGAAGTTCCATACCCTGCCGGCCTTACACTCACTGAGCTGGTGTTTCATGTTGCGCAGTAGTGTCATACTCCAGTCATAGACTGTGGGTCTCATGCACTCCACTGCATAGAACATCATAGGCCGCGAGGCCTGGTGGAGTGATGCTACGCCTGCTATCCTGCTTAGCATCAGTAATATGGCCTTTAGGCCCAGCACCTGTATAGCATTGGTAGGGACTTGAATCCCCACCTTCTCAGTGTCTGGAAAATAGTACATGGCTATGTACTCATCGATAGTCAGGCCACCTCCTGGCCCACCTCGGGAATGAAGGTTCACCACCTCCCCTCGTCTAGAAAGACCAGTGATAAAGTATATGTCCTCCACCTCTATAGTGAGGGACATCCCATTAATACAGAAGGACTCTAAGTCTGGATCCCAGTAGTCTACCAGCATTTGTAGCAGTCTTGGTTTGGCCCTCAAACCACCAAGACACCAAAAATTGTAGAGTCCGCATGCACATAAATCTTTTTGAGCCATTAAGTCGGCCCTTACTGCTTCCTCTACTTCACCATTCTCACGCTCTCTCCACTCTAGCACCATCCTGCAAAAGAAATTGAAAATTTGTCCATTAGTTTACTAGAAAACCTTATGCGCAACCTCATACGCGACTGTTTTGAAAACAACCACGTATGTACGCGGGTTTGAGGTCCTTTTCCGTGTATACCCACCCCTATATGCAGAAAAATCCTCGATATCCATGTGGGCCGTAGCGCGCACTTTGGGATGGCCTAAAATATTCATTTGACCATGAAAACTTACAAAAATTATGTCAAAATGCAAGTAGAGAGTATGAGTAAATACCTGGAAGAAACGGTTGTGAATTCCGCCGGCTGGATCTCCTGGAATTTGCAGTTGAAAGTCAGAGCTTAAATGGGTAAAAGTTTCAAATGATTTATATTTTTTACTATTTATAGAAAAATTTTCAAATATTTGAAAATTTTTACCCCCTTTCCTATAG
>LPNX010868599.1:597726-600226 GCA_001517045.1 Pseudotsuga menziesii
TATATGTATATATATGTATATGTATGTATATGTCTATAGGTATATGTATATGTATATATGTATATGTATATATGTATATGTATAATTACTCATGGGTTGAGGATTTTTTTTCCTTTAGCGACTCTGATATTCGCCGGTCCAAACACTGAGGTTGTTTGTTTTATGTTTTATGTTTTTTATTTATATATTGTATTTAAAATTATATACATATACATATATATATATATATATATACATACATGTATATATACATGTATATATATATACATACATGTATATATATATATATATATATATATGTATATGTATATGTATATGTATATGTATATGTATATGTATATGTATATGTATATGTGTATATGTATATGTATATATGTATATACATATACATATATACATATACATATACATACACATACATATACATATACATACATATACATACATATATATATATATATATATATATACACACACACACACACACACACATATAAACTAAAAAATAAATTTAATATAAAATTACAAGTAAGATTTAATTTAAAAATATTTAATTTTGATAAGTATAAAGAGATATAATTATTAGGTGTTTCACATTATATGCATATAGTTTGTAGTGCTTAAGACTCATATGGATAAAGGGTTAAATGTGATCATTGTTGGTGATAATAAGGGATAGGGTTTACAGGGGTTTGGAAATAGTTTTATAGGTATTATGTTTAATAAGGGTTAAGTGTTTTAGGTTAGGGATTAGTCTCATATGAACCTTAGTTTACTTTCTCTAAGTACTATTAAATGTCCCAACAAAAAATACCAAACAACTTTTCATTACAGGTGTCATTATCTCTTTTTTCTTAATCCTCATTGAAGTGGCCACTCCACTTCCACTAGAAATGACCTTCAACATGTTCATAATATATTCTTGGTTGCAATACTTTAGCACCATATACTTAAAGAAGTTGTACGCTAGTTTGAACCTTTCATCAAGGCTTCTATACAACGTTGTTATGTATAAACCAAAAATTTAATCCATCTCATGACACTCAATGTACATGTTCCTTCGAGTTTAACTTATCTATGTTCACCTCTTTTCTAGATTCCTATCCTTGATCACACATTCATTCACCTAATACGACTACCTTTGGGAAAATTCAAACATCAGAGACAAGTATTCCATAGCAATTGTCCGAGGCATTGTACCATACATATTGGCAATAGAGACAACTATTCTTTCTAAGTAGCAATGAAGAGAAATTTTCTTTGGTAAGACCTTTTCCTTCAAAGGGAAAGTGGGATCACTATGATCTACATCAATATAGGTAGAAAAAGTAACTGAATAGTTGAATCAATAAATTTCTAAGTGGAAAACAAAGGTAGGAAACAATGTTATGAAAGAGGTATCCACAAAATATATAGCTAAGAAATGGAAATAAAAGATGAAGAAACAGGGATAAACATTAAATAATGTATAGAATTCTGATTCTACATAAGATCTTGTAGATGTTGATTATCATGAGAGTTATCTTATTGTCATGATCATAATCATAATAATCATCATCTTCATGTGAAACAATACAAGTCATGACGATGATGATGATTATTATGAGTGGTATCATCATAAGATGACAATGCTGATGATGAGGATGAGGATGTAATTGATAATGATGATGTCGATGATGATCATGATGCTATCCATGATGACGATCATTATGATGATGATGATGATGATGATGATGATGATGATGAAGAAGATGTCGATGATGATGATGAGGATGATGGCGATGATGATGATTATTGTGATGATGATGATGATGGCTATGATGATGTTGATGATAATGATGACGATGACAATGATGAGGATGTAGATGATGATGATGATGATGAGGATGAGGATGAATATGAAGATGATGTTGAAAATGAGGACGAGGATGAGGATGAAGATGATGATGATGCTGATGATGACGACGACGATGACGATGACGACGATGTTGATGACGATGACGACGACGACGATGCTGCTGCTGATGACGATGATGCTGCTGATGATGACGATGATGTTGCTGCTGATGACGATGACAATTCCGATGATGATAATTATATGAAGTAATTAATTTGATCTAGGTTTATTTTAAATTTTGAAAATAATTTTAATGATGATCATGTTGATGATGTTGATGATGTTTACGATGTTGATGATGATGATGATGATGAAGAATATGGTGATGACCATGTTGATATCATATGAAAAGATGATGATGGTGATGATGATGTTGATGATGATGATGATGATTACGATGATGATGATGACGATGATGATGATGGATGATTTTTTAGTCTGGAAACCCTCCCACACCCTAAGATGATGTTTATGATGATGATGACAACGACAATAAAGACAATGAAAATGATGGTGATGACGATGACGACGACGACGATGATGATGGAAATGATGATGATGATGATGATGATGATGACGATGATGGCGACGATATTGATGATG
>LPNX010868599.1:602726-706727 GCA_001517045.1 Pseudotsuga menziesii
TCATCTATTTTCCTATCTGTAAATATATGATCTTATTAATGTTAGTAAATATATTTTTTAAAATATATAAGATAAAATAATAGGTCTAATTAAATATTTACCTTTCAATATATTTCATCATCTTCTTCATCCAAGTCATCATTCATATCATCCTATCCAGAGTCAACATTGTAAGGATTGGCCATATCATCATCGTCATCTAAGTTAGTTACGATCATCATGTCATCATCGATATAATCTTCATGGGAATTGTCTGCTACATCATCTGATTCAACTAATTCTTGGACATCTTCTGCTGGATCATCATGATCATCTAAATCATGTTGATCATTCTCTTCATCATCGTCTTCTTCTTCCAGATTACCCTGATCTTCATTACCTTCGTCTAGGTTATACTTTACCGACCTTCCCCTTGGATCGTGTCTCACAACATTAAATGACCAACCCACTTTACCTAGAACCTCTGAGTAAAATACCTATTCACATTGGCTTGGAAGAACATAGGGATCCGTTCTTGGCCCAAACAACCTTGTATTTACCATGTTAAATCCATTATCATGTTCAATAATAGTTCTATTGGGACCACGTTGATGCAATCGTAACCTGTACCATTTGACAACGAACAAAACTACCTTGAAGGCTTTAAATTCACACTATAGAATATCTTCCAAATACCCTTAGTATCGATTTTCTAAGAGTTCTGGATGTCTTCCACTTCTAGATGAAACATTGGTCACCTCAAAGACTACAGATATCCCACAATATGATGTTTTCTGTGTTTCATCCAATTTTTTGATTCAATATATATAACCATTATAGACCATAGACTTATGGTGTTTTACCTACAACAAGAAATACACAAAAATATTACATAATGATTCAACATTTATGATTAACTGCATGTTTATGCAGCCATACATGGAAAAGAACAACATGTACATCAAAATGTAATTTTCAAAATAAAATACTTAGAGTGATTGATTAATATGCTTTCCTGCTTATCTTTTAAACCATATGCTAAATCAATTTCCCTTTATGTAAGATTTGTATCTACATTGCGATGTTTCGCTTTTACCAATGAAGCCACACCTTCCCATGATATTCCATGACCCGATTGATTGCATCGTTCGATCCATACCTTCATCCAGACAAGATTGTTTGTGATGTATAAATGAATTGCATCCATCATTCGACAACTGCTCGATGACAATAAACATTAAAATTCAAGACATATGTAACTTTTTCGGAACAAAGTATATGGTCTTACTTAATGCAATAAATTGAATATGCAATTAGAATATGTACAATATAATTAACATCCTCTAGCTAATAATTAAATTTCACCTTCCTCGATCTAGCTTTCCCTTTAGGTACTCCCCTTCAAAATTGTTATTGGATTGTGGATCATAAATGCGACATAAATTAAACTTTGATGCTAACTTAGGAATATATTCACTAACATACAACATGTTTTGGTATACCATATATCCTTCCATGATAGAAAACTCAGCACGTGCTCGTTGTCTCACCAAACCCTTCATAAATTTCAAGTTCCTCTCAACCATCCACATGGGCCTTGAGTGCACAGGTCCACACAATTCAATCTCCTCAACTTGGTGTATGAGGTAGTGGTCCTGTTCATTGAAAAACATTGAAGGAAAATGCTTCTGCATTTCACACATGATACGAGGAATTTATCTCCTCCAATACTTTATATCTTCTTTATGGTTCTATTTATATGTTAACCATCTACAAGTGATGCAAACCAATAACGATAATTAACAAAAAAAACATTAAATTACATAACATGAATTAGTGCACAAAAAACACATATAAAGTATACAAATAATTAAAGAAACACTAAGCACATGCAACTAATCGCTAGTTTCCTCATGTATTTCCCAAGATTATATATAATTTGTTTGACATTGTTGTCGATGTTGTTCGAGAGAGAGAGAGGTAGAACATACTGTATCAATATAAAAACCACATCATTTTTTAAACAAAGAGTATAAAAAAAAGAAAACAAATTTATACAATAAAATGAAAAAAAACATTATATATGGACATAACAATAATAATTACCTTGATGAAGACGTGCCAATCATGCATTTTGACCCCCGTAAAATCACCTTTCTTTGTTATGATATTCTTCAAGTTCGTACAAAATCCTGTGGGAAATTTAATTTTCTACATTACTTCTTTAACAACATTACTTTGTTGCTCCATAAACATACATGGAATTGAGTTTATATTAAATTTTTCTCCATTGCTATGAAATTGAATGACGTCTTTCATTGCATGGTTTCCTTCTTGAATGTCTTTTCAAACTTTCACAATTTTATCTTTCTTGCTCCTTAGCTCTATTAGTCACCATAATGTTTCAGTCACATTCTTTCCAATATGCATTGTATTAAACAGATGAACAATTTGTAGGTGCTCATAGTAAGGAAACCTGCTGACTTGTATAGGATAACTTTTCATTCCTCATGGAAGCCCATTAATGTCTTCATGAGCATGAAGGACATCATGAATATTAGTTTATAAATAAATTACAGAAATCAATTATGGCCAAACAACTTAGAATAAAAATTAAAATACATAACATGAATTCATATACGATGATCCATACGTACCAGCTTGACGATTTCTTTTGTATTGCATCTTCGAAAGGTGAGGTGTCATTCTCCATGGTTTTAATGCAGTCTCTTGCTTGCCATTGAAAATATTTTTTTCGGTTGTTCTATACTTGTGATTATTAGAGAGGAAATGCCTATAATCATCAAACACCTCCTTTCTTAAGCTTTTTGAGCAACGAGATTTGATCTTAGGACCACAAACTAGACATGCAAATTTACCCTTTGTCCGAAGACCTGCAATATATAGATATTGAATATCTATGTCAACTATAATTATATCTAAAGTATATTAACTACTTCATATAATTAAATGCAATTAAAGTGGAACTTAAAAATACAAACCACAAAAATGGGTTAACCCTGGGGCATCGTTCATTGTCCATACAACGATTGCATGGAATTGAAATTGCCTTTGTCCTATTGGTCTAGATACGTCATATATAGTGATTCCATTCCATAACTTCAGTAGCTTGTCTATAAGAGGTTGATATATACATTCATATCTTTGACTTGAAAATTACCTAATTGATTTGAAGTACATATCAAATATATAATTATGAGAACCCTTAAGATATATAAACCATGAACAAGAGTAAAGTAATATATATATATATATTTATATATGACATTAGGAAACATAATATGACAAATGAGATGCCACAACTACATTAGAAATAAAATAGTTGTAGACACAAAATACCTGGAATAATCATCGACAGCATTATGTGCTCCCTCTTTATTGACAACCATGAAGGAATGTTATTGTTGATAAAAAAAATAGGCCACACCGTGTAAATGGATTTCATCTGTGCAAATGGATTAACACCATCCGCTGCCAAATAAATCCTTAGATTACAAGGTTATTCTTTAAAGTGAGGCCACTTTTCCTCCATATCTCTAAATGTAGAACCATCTATAGGCATTCGAATAACATCATCTTGAATTCTGTTCCTAGCATGGTAATCCATACATTGCGCTATGTTATTGCACCTGAACAGTCACTGCAAACATGGAATGATGGGAATATAACGAAGAACCTTGTGAGGAACCTTTTTTGTTACTTGATCTATTCAATATCTACTTATATGACATTCCATAAATTTTTGTTGTAAATTCATGTTGATTATAATATATAACATGGTCATTGAGGCATGCATGAATTGCTTCATAATTCATTCCAATCTCTTTCATGATGGAAGATAAATCTCGATATTTGTGAGGTAAAATATTTGATGGTGGTAACAAAAATT
Organism: Pseudotsuga menziesii; assembly: GCA_001517045.1. Lineage (NCBI taxonomy): Eukaryota > Viridiplantae > Streptophyta > Pinopsida > Pinales > Pinaceae > Pseudotsuga > Pseudotsuga menziesii. Next base: position 606,616 of record LPNX010868599.1, read on the forward strand.
CAGCTAGCAAGCTACATGAAATAAATATAAAAATAGAGTTAGTATAATATATAAATAATATTAATGAAACACACTTCATCTGTATTAATTTGAATTATGAATTAACAATACAATTATTAGAGGAATAAAGCTAAACTTTATCACAATCGTATATATGTGATGGATTATTTTACATACCTTAGCATCAGTGTGATTGATATTTTTGAAAGACAATTCATAAGCTTCAATTTCATTACCAACAATATAGCATAGAGACGATTTGTCTTGGAGCCTTCATAAGGGGGTTCATATACATTATCGAGAAGAGGTATATCGTGAACATCGTCAAAGTCATCAATATTTTCATTATCATTGTCATTGTCATCATCCATTATAAAATTAAATGAATAATGGATCAATGTATTTGTACCATCATCTTCAACTAAGTTATCAGTATGATCATATTCTTCAATATGATCATTCACTTGTTCTCCATTAAACATAGACGCTCCATGATCCTTTGGTACTTGTTCTGAAAGCACTTCCTTTGGATGATTTGTCATAGGATATATTTCCTTTATAAATAAATGAATATGTCAATAGATATAAGTTAATATAGGAAATATTAAAATAATACATAAATTTACCAAAGAAAAAAATATAGAAAACTTTATAATGCTAAACCTACAAATGGACGATATTCATTCCCCCCCTCAGCGTGTCCATGTTCTCTACAATGTTTTGTGGCTGTTACAATAAATATTATTCGCTTCTTAATTATCCTGCATTGACTACATGGACAATAACATTTCCTACCACCCCTTCGTTTCGCTGCATCCCATAGTCTAGCAAGCAATTGTCGATTTTGTCCACTTGGATCAGGAATATTGTTATTTGACATTTTGTCACAAAATTCGAATGAATACTATCAAAAATCTTAAAAAATCAAGTTCCATTCATCACAATTTTCTCAAATGGTGGTTTGTCTAAGAACAAAAAAATTCCCGCAAACTGTCTGTCAAAGAAAAGAAAATTCCCCAAACCGATTGTCGAAGAATAAAACAATTCCTCAAACCGTCCGTCGAGGAATAAATATTTTTTGCAAATCGTCCATTGCTTCTATAGAAAACATGTCGAAATGTTTAAATTTTTTTATATTTACAATTTCACTGTCGTCGAATATCTAACGCTATGAACCTACTTATCGTTGGAAATACACCTTTATACTATTGGGAAAAAATAGTCTGGGCTCGCCGAAATTTCGACGACCATCCATTCACCACTCGTCGCTTAACTGAAGAACATCCCTTCACTATTCATCGCATATCCGACGAGATATCATTGCTTAACCGACAAAAAGCCTTATTGAAAAAAATATGAAGATTAAATTCTAAAAATCGACAATCCTGGAAGATGACAAAAATAAATCGAGAAAAACAATGCTTTTCATCATTGCAATCTGACAAAAATGTACTTTACGTCGGATCTCGTCGGATTTTGTCATCGGATTTTGGGTTGAAATATTGTTGTGTATGGTATAATTAAAACCCTTGTGACAAGGGATAAGAAGATATATGACCTCAATCATCTAAACCAAGAGCTAGATCACCTATGAAAATTCTTCGAGAGGAATGGATAAAAAAGGAATCTCATCAACAAAGCTATATCCCTGGTGCAAATTAGAAGACATACCCACCATATCGAGGCACCCAAAAAAAATCTTTTCCATACATCAAAGGAATGATCAATCAGATACATTCTAGTGGAATTTACTGTAGAAATTGTAGCTCTGCTACCGTATAGAAATAAATCCTTGATGCAAAGAAGAAGCACAACAGGTAGATCTTGCTACAGGATAACTCTCACAAGTATGCATAAGAAAAATAGAGAAGAATAAAGAAATTGAATCACATGATGAAGTGAAGAATGAATAATTGATTATTGAATCAATGGATTGGTTAATTATTACGATAGTAATACATCCTTATAAAGGAAAATTGAGTTGGTGGAATACAACTCATTCTAGCTCATAAATCAGGCTTACTAAATATGATAAACACCCATAGGTGGATAAAGCACTTTCCAACTCTTTCAAGGAACTCACGAATTAGCTAAAGCATGAGTGAGTTGTCACGAGTGATGGAAAAGCATGCTAATCCTGGAATATTTAGAGAGAAACATGGAAGATGGGTTGGCAACAAAAGATAGCAGTTTCCTAGTTGACTAGCTTTTCCTTATCCACTGAAAAGATGGAATAAAGAAGAATAACGACATAATCTGTAGGAAGGCGCATATACTAATTCTAGCAGTCAATAAAGTGGACATGATCAAACCAGAATCAGGATAAAGGCACTCATGGGGTATATATGGAAAGTATTTACCAAGTGGTGCAAGTGGATGCCAACTATCTAAGCTAGTAGATAGGAATTTAATAAAAAGTGATTAAATATTTTATCCTAAGTATTAAGTGGGTTTATAATATTCCCACACCCCCCTTTAAGTATGAATTTATGTTGATATGCCTGAAATAATCAGATGCATATAGGTGCATATAGGTGTATATAGGGCCCAAAAACAAGGCTATGGTCACCCTTTACAATTATTCATGTCCAGAAAAGTTGAGGAAATAGGCAAAACCACATGGGGAAAATCCTCCCTTAAGAAAGGAAAAGGCACAAAATTTGAAATATGTTTCCAATATGTCTTTATATTCGCTTGAATGAGCTGAATGAACTGCTTCTGGTGAAATACTTTGATGAAGAAATTGTGAACTCTATGATAATGAGCTAGAGTGTAGAATCTACAAGAAAGAAGAGGAGAGACTCCTTGTATCTCATCATTTAATGAAGTAGGAGCATTATATGAATGCTTCTTGATTCTAACAAAATTTGATATGCAGAAATGATTTGAAAAGGAAAAGAAATCTATGCATACTCCTTCCTAAAGAATACAAAAATGAAGATAATCAGTTCCTTGTATAGCTGCAAAATTGTTGTAGTGCTCTGCTTGCCAGGCAGAGTACTAAGTCCTAATATGTAACATCAAAATGACATTTCTTCTTATACTAATTTTTAGGATTCATTTATTTGTGCATTAACGAGAGGGTTAAACCAAAAAATACCTGAATTTTAAGCAAGCTGAAGATAGTCCCTGAATCCTGCTCCTGTAGCCTTGCCTCTCCCTCGTCTGAGCCTTGATGCCAATTCGGATGATCCACTGTGCCGACGAGTGTTGAACCTGCTGGCCCTAGGAAACCGACGGGTTTCCTAGCCCCCGAGCCCACGTGCTGATAAACCCGATAGCAACTTCCTTGTTTGATGAGTGTAATTCTTCCTCTGGAGTTAACCCCCTCCTCCAATTTTCTTCCCCTCTGTTCCAGCACCTTCTTTACTCCCTTCTTCTGCCAAAAATTCTCTCCCCCATACTCTCCAAAAATCATCCCCCCTTTCAACCATTCGATCCCCCTCCTTATACCTCCTTCCCCTTCCTTCTTCCACCGCCTCCTTCACAAAAATAATAAGTATTAATTAGTTCTTTCTTGGGCAGTCCAACCCGTTCAGTTTATTTAAGACATTTGTTTGCACATAAATAGATTTTCTTGATTTGTACAATTCTTCACCCCCGATGAGGTGGTGGGAAATTACTACATGCTTATCCTATGGAATTGAACGTGTTAATTCAAAACATAACCAACTATCATAAAATTACACCAAATAATGTTTGTTTAATGTTTTATGCTGAATGGTAAAACAATGGTAAAAATAATATTGTAAATTAGTATATGTTATTAATAACTTAATAATAAGTACTTAATAATAAACACTAATAATATACAATAAAATAATAATAATAATTATTAATCAATAAATAACTAATTGCGGTATTATTATTAATTGATTGAAATGATAACATCAACATGTTTATGTTTATTGTTAAGTCCCCCCTCACATTGATTTTTAATAAATAAGGTACATTTACAGGTTTAAATAAATCACAATTACTTAGTTAACCCATCCAACTATTTAATGTTTTCAATTAATATTTCATACTAGCGTGCATGTGTGAGGTGTGCATGCATGGCCAGTACATGCACAGGCTACACATGTACTATAGCAAAAACCCCTAAATTCTAGCTGATACAAATAATATTTCAGGCAACAAGACCAATATACAGATATAATATGATTTCTTTTGACATTCAGAGTTATTTAACAGTTATGTTCTTATTAATCGGTCAATTAAGATTGGTACCTACCATCACTAATCCGGTATTATAAATGTCCAACACTCAACAATAATAACTAATATGTCAAACCATCCTAACCTACGTCCGCATCCTCCCTTTCCTTCCTCTGCTAGTACAAAGTGGATGCCAGTTGTACTGACCTTCCGACATAGAACCTGAGAACGGTAGCGTCGGCTAACTAGTAAACCTAGCCTCTCCTAGCAGGCATCTGACCATCGTCGTCACATCGACTTGGGGAGCGTGTCTCAGCACTCCCCTCCCATGACCTCGGGTATCAAAGTGACATAGGGTGGGAAGTGCATCCATCCCTCTCAACATACTAGGTATATACTCCATCAAACCATACTGCGTTGCTATCGAGTTTATTGGTACGTGTCATCGTAACATCACTTGGAAATTAAGGCTCTCTTCAAGATATTTATTGAGTCATACTTTGCATCACACACTTGGCTATCACATAGCCCCTGTACCCTGCAGGTTAGCACTATGCAAACATGCATTCATAACAATATTAAATCAATAGCTGGTCCATATTATCAACCTTATTTCCTTTCATCACATAAAATCACAAAATAAATCGCATCATGGATGGGTGCCCATGTACCACATCATACATATCACATGATATCAAGGATTACAATCAACTATATGTTTTTGTTATGAAATAAATGAATCTGATGACGACTACCGCATGATAATCGCAGAAGCACAATAATTTCATATAAATGATAATCATCATAACATCATAATCAAAGCATCTACATAGGCATGTTAATCGTCGTAACATCGTGATGAAAGCAGAATATAAGCATGATAACATCATAATATCATAATTAGAGCATAATCCTGATAACATCATAACATCAGTAAATAATCACATATAACATGCCAAAATATAGTTTATGAAGTATAGTTGAGTCCACAGATAATAAGTAAATACAGTGTAATAAGTCTGAGTGATAAATATGCCTGAGTCAAAATATGGGGCACTACATACACCCACCCTTCAGGAAACTTCGTCCCGAAGTTATGGTCAAAATAGTGAGGGAAAATCTCGACGCATAGTCTCTGTGTCCTCCCAGGTAGCAGATCTTGGTCTATACTTGTCCCACTGGACCTTAACTTGGTCCACATGTCGACTACGGAGCTGTTGAACTCTATGATCCAGTATATGTAATGGTTTGGCTGTGAAGGTTCCCTCGTCTGAGACCTGCAAGTCCTTCCAATGAATCTTGTGAGACTCATCGGCTATGTAATGTCGCAATACTGAAACATGAAATACATTATTAGTCCTATACAAGTGGGGTGGCAGTGCAAGACGATAAGCTACTGGTCTGATTCTTTCAAGAATCTTGAATGGCCCTATAAAGCGAGGTGACAACTTGGTCCCCTTTCCAAATCGAATGGTACTTTTATTCGGTCGGATGCATATAAATACGCGATCCCCTACCTCATAACTTCTATCAGTTCTGTGTGCATCAGCATAACTCTTTTGTCTATCCTGTGCTTCTTTAAGCCGCTTCCTGATCTGTACCACTTGCTCTTCCATATCCTAAAGAAACTCAGGCCTGACTAAAACACGATCCTCCAACCTGTCCCAACTGAGTGGAGTCCTGCAAAGTCTCCCATACAATGCTTGGTATGGAAGCATACTAATGGAGCTGTGATGACTGTTGTTATATGCAAACTCTACTAGAGGAAGATATTTCTCCCACTGATTCTGCTGATCCATAACATACATCCTAAGCATGTCCTCCATCACCTGATTCACCCTCTCTGTCTGCCCATCTGTCTCGGGATGATAAGCTGAGCTTAAGTTCAGCTGGGTCCCTAATGATGACTGCATGCTTGTCCAAAATCTGGATGTAAACTTAGGGTTTCGGTTAGAAATTATCTTCTTTGGAACTCCATGAAGGCGTACAATTTCATTTATGAATACCCTTGCTACATCCGTCACATCATAAGTGTCTCTCAGTGGAATGAAGTGGGCACTTTTGGTCAGTTTGTCGACCACCACGAGTATAGCATTATGTCTCAAGGATGTGAGGGGAAATCCCACAATGAAGTCCATGGAAATGACTTCCCATTTAGTCTCAGGAATATCATGAGGCTGTAAGAGACCGGTTGGGTGTCGATGATCTGCCTTGACATGGTGACATTCTAGGAATTCAAAACAAAATCCACTACATCGCTCTTCATACCGGCCCAGAAGAAGAGCTCCTTCATGTTTCCATACATCTTCTTCACTCTAGGGTGTGCACAATAATGTGCCCTATGGGCCTCTCTAAGGACTGCTTCCCTGAGATCACCTTCTTTAGGGATATACATCCTCCCTTGGTACCACAGCAACCCATATTCCTCAATATGGTACCCATAATACTTTGACTCACACTTCTTCCCACTCTGAATATCTGAGGTTACCTTTATATACCAACCATCTCCCAAGAGTTGTTCGAGCACTTTCTCCTTCAAATCCACTCTCAAGGGGATTAAGGAGGAAATCCTTGGCCTTCGGCTTAGAGCGTCTGCCACCACATTCTCCTTTCCTTTGATATATGACATACCAAAGTCATACTCACTTATGAACTCACTCCATCGTCGTTGCCTAGCATTTAGATCCCTTTGTGTAAAAATATACTGCAAACTTTGATGATCTGTTTTAAGTGTGAAACTTCTACCAACTAGGTAGTGTCTCCATAATTTTAGTGCCAGCATTACTGCTGCCAATTCTAGATCATGTGTGGCATATTTCTCCTCATGAGGCTTCAACTTACGAGATTCATAAGCTATTACCCCACCTTCCTGCATTAGAACTACTCCTAATCCTTGCTTCGAGGCATCAGTACATACCATGAAGTCTTTATCCATGTATGGTACCCGTAATATTGGTGCACTCATCAGCAATCTCTCCAATTCAGCAAAAGCGGCATCACATTAATTGGTCCACTCATATCGGATTCCCTTTCGCTGCAAAGTGGTGATGGGTTTTGCAATCTTGGAGAATCCTTCCACAAATCTTCGGTAATACCCTTCTAATCCCATGAAGCTACGCACCTCATGCGCATTCTTTGGAATTGGCCAATCCTCGATGGCCTTCACCATTTCTGGGTCCACTGAGATCCCTTCTCCTGAGATGATATGCCCTAAGTAGTGAATCTCCTTTTGGAAGAAAGAACACTTTGACAATTTACCAAATAGTTTATGTTTCCTTAAGCAAGTTAAGACTAACCGCAAGTGCTCCTTGTGCTCCTTCTCGTTCTTACAATATATAAGAATGTCATCTAAGAATAACTGAACAAAGTGGTCCAAGTAATTCCGAAAGACACTATTCATGAGGCTCATGAATACAGCTGGAGCATTGGTCAAACCAAATGGTACCACTACGAACTCATAATGCCCAAACAAATTTCAAAACGCAGTCTTAGAAATTACATTTTCTTTAATCTTGAGTTGGTGATACCCCGACCGCAAATCAATCTTAGAGAAGATTGATGTGCCTTTCATTTGGTCAAATAGGTCATCAATTCTTGGTATAGGATACCTGTTCTTCACTGTGGCTTTGTTCAAATCCCTATAATCTATGCACAGTCACAAAGATCTATCCTTCTTCTTTAACAAAGATCACTGGTGCTCCCCATGGTGAGATACTAGGTCTAATTAGTCCCAAGTCTAACAACTCTTTTAACTGGATCTGTAACTCTCAAAGCTCAGGGGTTGTCATTCTATAAGGAGTCTTTGAGATCGGCTCCGCACCAGGTTTCAGTTCGATTGTGAAATCAAGCTCTCATTCTGGAGGTAGTTGTGGAAGTTCTTTTGGAAAGACATCCTTGAACTCAGATAATACTGGGTAAGAATTCAAGGAAGGTCCTTTAATATCGCTCACCGTCTCAACTACAAACAACTGACATCCTTGTCTTAAACACCTTTTAGCTTTCACCGCGGAGATGAAACGGAGGGATATTTTCCTCTTTCGACCCTGGATTTGAATTGCTCGACCCTCATCAGCAAGGCACAAGACTTTCTTTGCATAGCAATCCATGAATGCACTATGGTCTTCTAACCAATCCATGCTGACAATGAGGTCATAGGTGCGCAAATTGGTGACATAAGCATCCAACTTAGTGGTGCATACTCCTAAGTCAACTTGACACTGCCTTACCTTAAGACCTACTTCTTGTTTAACCCTTGAAGCCATCTCGACCGATTCAAAATCATCATGCTCGCAGGCTACCAACCCACATTTATCTAATGCATATGGTGAAATAAAACTATCTGTTGCCCCAGGATAAAATAAAATGTCAAGTTTGACATTGTTTACTTTACCAGTGGATTCTACTATAGTGGATTGATGTTCTCTAGTGGTTGTGAACAGCTGCATGAATCCGATGAGTGTTATCAGAATTGCCCATGGATGCTTTTCATTCCTTCTGCCTGCTGCTGGTCTGCCCCTTAGGACAATCCCCCTGAAAATGAGGACCCCCACATCCCCAACAAGATACATTAGGTGGTGCTTTCATGTTGCTGGGAGGAGTCCTCTGAGATGTGTTCCTTCCCCTAGATCCTCTACAACCTCCCGATCCTCTATAGGAATTGCCCTGTGTTCGTCCTCAGTTCCCATGGTTTTTTGACGAAGCTTGCGATACTGATTTAACTGAAGTGTTACCATAAGGAGGAGGTCTGGATTGTCCTCCTCTGAAGTATGGTCGTGGGGCCTTCCCTGTAACATACTGGTTGGATCCTATCAACTTGCTTCCTCCCTTTGCATCTGACATATCCTCAGCATAGCGAGCATACTCAACTGCCATGGCAACTGAAGATGGCTTCCACATCCATACTGCGGCCTTGATCTTTTATTTGAGTCCATACACAAATCGCTCCACCTGTTGATCATATGAGTCCAAGTATGGGACATACTTTACCAGTTCCATGAATCTAGCTTCATACTCTTCCACTGTCATGTTTACCTGTACCAAAGCATGAAAGGAACCCACCTGTTGTTCCCTATAATAAGCCGGAAGATACTTCATTTTGAACCTCTCCTCGAATAACTCCCATGAAATAGATAAAGGAGTAAGATGCAATTGTTTCTTGAGGTCTGACAAACAATTTAGGGCATCACCCTTTAGCTGAAAGATGGCCATTCTAGCCTTGGAACTTGAGGTATACTCATTTAGTACGAAGCACCTCTTCCTACCCTTGAGCCACGCTTCAACGTGATTACCCGGTCGTCCTCTTGAGAACTCGAGAATTTTGATCTTTTGCAGCTCTCTAGAAATATCCTAAAGCGGTTCTTGCCTTGGGCCCTATGCCCTCTCAGAGTTTTCTTGGCTCACCTGTGTGGTTTCTACCTCTACGATCCTCTCTGACTGCCTTTTTAGTGTGGTCATGATGGTTTCCAAAGATCTCAGTATCACCCCCATCTCAGGACTGGAGGTTGTCCTTGGTGGTGTCGGTGGTGGGGTCTGTGGTGGCTGTGAGGGTGGTTGACCTGGGGTCTGCGGTGGCGGTGAAGGTGGTTGACCTCGACCTCTACGTGTTTGAACCATGATAGTTCCTGACATATTCAACAACATTATGCCATTATTATCTCAATCTAATAATTGCAGAGATAAAATTTAGTTATGCAATTTATGCATAGAGACAAATTGTCAATATTTGTGTAAAACTTGTATAGTCACTTTCATTAAACGATTTTGTCTTGGGGTTTAATCTGTGCCTTAATGTTCAGCTCATAATGCTAGTCTCAACAGTGTCTTGTTTTTCTCATTTCACATCCATCTTGCCTCTTCGACTATCAGTCAAAGTCTCGGTAATGCCTTAAGTTTAATACTTGAACTTCCAATAGCATAGACTAACTAACATTACTATATCTAAATTTTAATGTTATCTATATTGGTAGGTTTACAATTAAAATTCAACTCCCAACATTTAACATTTAAATGTTATTTCTAACTAATTAATATTTGGGGGAGCTGAACTTGCAATTTAAGTGAGAAAGTAAAAAAAAAAAAAAACATAAAATTTAACTGAATATAAAAGACAAGGTTAATTAACAGATATTTTTATGTCGAGTAAAATAACAATTATATTCATAGTGTCCATACAACATGGATATACAAATTTGGGAGCGAATGAGTAATATTGGAGCATTTAGATGTACTATGTGTCCTACCTACATATACAAAATAAGTGGACACTTTTAACCAAAATTGAAACTAACCAAAACTTTGAACAAAATAATTTGAGTAATTTATAAGAAAGAGTGAAATTTTTGTATTATAATAGAACTGAACACCGATTTTATATTATTATCAACATATATATTTAATAGTAAGTATAAATTTCAATATATGAACATAAATCGTAGCTTCTAATTTGAGTAAAACCACGTCTTTAACAAAAATCTGAAATCAAATTTGCCTTTGATTGTACAACAATTAATAAAGTTTACATCTCATTAATTTTAATATATATTGAAATAATAAAATAAGCATCTCTCTACTCTTAATACAATAATATATATTATTTAATAATCAAATAAATATAAGCATTAACTACAATCATCATAGAAAATAATATATCTAATTAAACATATAAATAATTATAATATTTCATAATAAAAGAATAATATCTTATTTCTAATTATAAGAGATTTTTATATTATAACTTAATGTATACATCGTTACAATGTCTTTGATAATCCTAAAGTATACATTATATTTTGATTTAAAAAATAATATATTACAATCTCCTTACCCAAAATTTACAGTCACCATTGCATATCAACACTACACAAATTTTACATCTTCAAAATAGATGATCATGCTTCCACATATCATCATTCACGTCCTAATTTGATATGCAGTTGGTCGATTGAACCTTTACTTATTGCTCTGTCCTTGAAAAATGCGATCTTTAATTATTATACACGCATAACTATCACATGCCTCTTTCTATTACATTTTATTATAGTGTTCATTAAACAAGGAAATTACTTTTTCAATAGAGCCTTAACTTAAACATATTCCTAAATTTTCCAAATATTTTTAGATACAAAATTTTATTTGTTAAATACCAATCAACTTGGAAATGGGTCAAGCCTACATTGGTTCGATGCAGTATGTTTAGATGGACTCACATGACATTTATTCGGATATATGGGAAAATGCTACATGTAAAACATTGTTTTTTTTTATAAAAATAATAGAAATTCATTGTTAAGAAAATAATATAGAAATTTTTATTATAAACGTAAATTTATAAGAAAAATTAAAAAATATGATGTATTTTCTTGGAAACAAAAAAATATATATTTAATGACCTTATAAATTAATACATGATATAATATATGAGACAGAATCAAACCGTAAAGAAAAGCAATTCTGTGTGCATGTTTAAACCAGAAGATACCAAGTGGATGCGTGGCGGGATGGTTGGATGGGCTCTCCCTTAGTGCTCTCGACACTAACTTTACCCTAACCTATCACTACGAGCACCTGTACCAAGCCATCCGTGCATGAAGGCCATGTGGACAATCGCATGATGCTCATGTTGCATGAAGCTTACGCTCTAGTCCTCCAGGAGCCGCTTGACTTCATCCGAGAAGGTGACAGAAACAACATGAACACCGCGCAGGCTCTGCGTGCACTTAGAGACCTCTGTGCGCTTCCTGACAATAGAGAGTGTGCAGCAATGCGTGGTTCTATGGACGTGGTGGTGGATACACTCATGCGAATTAGCAACGATTTGAAGAGCACCGAGAATGCCAAGGCCTGTGAGGCTGGCCTCGGAGTGCTGCGCTTTCTCCTGCACAGTCTCAAGGGGCGTGCGGCTTTCGCTTGCCACAGCCAGGGTAGACAGGTGATGTATCTTGGCTAGGAGGTGAGTGCAGTGAGGCGAGTAACAGCTTATGGTAGAAGCTTGCTAGGCCGAGTCTCTGTCGAGTGAAATGTCCCCTCTCTCTGAATAGCTCACCGGCATCCAGCTAATAGGTAGTAATATTAAATCTTCTTCCTAAAAACAAAGAATACAATAAAGGATCAATGCTGGTAGCCAGGAAACGAGTGCGATAATTTCCAGGGCATTCGCATGAAAAAAATAACAGGGTGGGTTGAGCAGCGCAGATGGCCAAAACCCTGTGGAGGACGAGAAAAGAACAGAGCTCATAAAAAAATTAAAGAGTGAATTCACCATTTATTATTGCTAATATAAGTGTTGGAGAAGGGGTCATTTATTTGCTGGACGTGTCCTTTGGATAACACCATATAGTTTGAGTTCAGCTGCTTTTGAGAAAGGCGCATGGACTATGAAAGGACATACTTGCTTGTGGAGGTCGCAGAGAACAGTCTACGCTTTGCCACTTGAGATCGCTATCACACATTGTTAGTGGAGGGGTTGTTGGGACAACTGAGTGCACTCAGTAGAGATTTTCAGCTGGTTGTGGTCATCCTTAGCAATTTGTGGAAACAAGAGAGGGCCGCCTCAGTACAGAGGAAGCTACAAATACATACTCACCTGCGGTAATTAAACATTCAAGAGGGGATTTGACAGCGATTACGTACATGTTAGATAATGTTAATAAATCAGATTTAACTCAGTTTGTAATGGCTGAAAATTGACTGTTGTTTTAGTTTTCCTGAGAGTATTATTATTTGCATTTAAATGTATTCGCTGCTTTCTTTTTCACTCGGTAACTGGGTACTATGTAGGGCGCTTGGATGCTACCTGTATGCACGCAAGGAAGAAGGACGCTCCAAGAATAGCACTTTTAATTTGTGTTTGGGCCAAATTTGCATATTTACATAATTTATATATATATATATATATATATATAAACAGATATTTTACATAGAAATCATCTTTTGATCTTACTATGTGACCATCTACTTCAAATCTGGACAGATCCTTTTTATAATGTGTGTGGGTGGTGCTTTCTGGCTCAACTAGAGCACATTCACCTTAGCGGCCTTCACGTGAAGGGAAAGAAGAGATCGAGCCATATGAGATTGGGGCTGAAGAAGATACAGGGGTTGCTGTAGTGCACATGACCAGTACCCAACCTTTATGGCAGATTATATATATATATATATATATATATATATATATATATGAAATTTTAGATTTTAGATTCAGTTATTCTGTTCATTTCATTTGCAGTGACAACAATGTGTTTGTTCACCCCAAGGAGCGCTCTGGTGCCTTTTACTAGGGGGCGTTACGGCGATTTATGGGACGTTATGGTGGATCCCTTCAAGATTTTGTATTCCATACCCAAAGACATTGAGGCCATTTCCCTCACCCGGGTCGACTAGAAAGAAACCACCGACGCTCATGTCTTCACCGTGGATGTACCAGGTGGGTAGACTACTTTTCGGTATTCTTTTCTTTGCATTTTTTTTTTGTTTTTCAAGGGTTTGCTGTAAGCTGTAGCTCTAGCTTTAAACTTTGCTGTAAGGTGTAACCCTAGATTTAATGTTTATTTGATGAAAAAATGGGATGAAGAAGGATGATATCAAGATCGAAGTAGAGGACAACAGGGTTCTGTGAATCAGAGTTGTGTTTCGGTCTGAAGCCGAGATATCGCCTGCTTAACAGAAGAATGATCAGGACTCTCAGTTTGGAGATTGCAGGATTGAGTAACTACTTCCCTGTAATTGATGTTGTGTATTCTGTTTTAGATCAGTTGCCCTTCTTTAGGAATCCTGAACTTGAGGAGCTCAGGTGGCTATATGCATGCATGAGGGGTATCGTGAAAATTCATCCAATGCTGAAGGAGAATGATAAACATGGAGTCCATTTCTTCCATATAATGTTTATATATTTTTTTTCCTAGAGGGCCCCTTTAGGTTCCAGTTTTAGAACCTAGGGCTCTGATACCATTCTGTAGTGCTCTTCTTGCCGGACAGAGCACTAAGTCCTAATATGTAACAAAAAAATGACATTTCTTCTTATACTAATTTTTAGGATTCATTTATTTGTGCATTAATGAGAGGGTTACACCAAAAAATACCCGAATTTTAAGCAAGTTGAAGATAGTCCCTAAATCCTGCTCCTGTAGCCTTGCCTCTCCCTCGTCCAAGCCTCGTCTGAGCCTTGATGCCAATTTGGATGATCCACCCTGCCGACCAGCGTTGAACCTCCTGGCCCAAGGAAACCGACGGGTTTCCTAGCCCCCGAGCCCACGTGCCAATAAACCCGATAGAAACTTCCTTGTTTGATGAGTGTAATTCTTCCTCTGGAGTTAACCCCCTCCTCCAGTTTTCTTCCCCTTTGTTCCAACACCTTCTTTACTCCCTTCTTTTGCCAAAAATTATCTCCCCCATACTCTCCAAAAATCATCCCCCCTTTCAACCATTCGATCCCCCTCCTTATACCTCCTTCCCCTTCCTTCTTCCACCGCCTCTCTTATTCCACCGCCTCCTTCACAAAAATAATAAGTATTAATTATTTCTTTCTTGGGCAGTCCAACCCGTTCAGTTTATTTAAGACATTTGTTTGCACGTAAATATATTTTATTGAATTGTACAATTCTTCATCCCCTATGAGGTGGTGGGAAATTACTACATGCTTATCCTATGGAATTGAACGTGTTAATTCAAAACATAACCAACTGTCATAAAATTACACCAAATAATGTTTGTTTAATGTTTTATGCTGAATGGTAAAACAATGGTAATAATAATATTGTAAATTAGTATATGTTATTAATAACTTAGTAATAAGTACTTAATAATAATATACAATATACAATAAAATAATAATAATAATTATTAATCAATAAATAACTAATTGCGGTATTATTATTAATTGATTGAAATGATAACATCGACATGTTTATGTTTATTGTTAAGTTCCCCCGCACATTGATTTTTAAAAAATAAGGTACATTTACAGGTTTAAATAAATCACAATTACTTAGTTAACCCATCCAACTATTTAATGTTTTCAATTAATATTTCATACTAGCGTGCATGTGTGAGGTGTGCATGCATGGCCAGTACATGCACAGGATGCACATGTACTATAGCAAAAACCCCTAAATTCTAGCTGATACAAATAATATTTCACGCAACAAGACCAATATACAAATATAATATGATTTCTTTTGACATTCAAAGTTATTTAACAGTTATGTTCTTATTAATCGGTCAATTAAGATTGGTACCTACCATCACTAATTCAGTATCGTAAATGTCCAACACTCAACAATAATAATTAATATGTCAAACCATCCTAACCTACGTCCGCATCCTCCCTTTCCTTCCTCTGCTAGTACAAAGTGGATTCCAACTGTACTGACCTTCCCACACAGAACCTGAGAGCGGTAGCGTCGGCTAACTAGTGGACCTAGCCTCTCCTAGTAGGCATCCGTCCATCGTCATCACAACAACTTGGGGAGCGTGTCTCAGCACTACCCTCCCACGACCTCGGGTATCAAAGTGACATAGGGTGGGAAATTCATCCATCCCTCTCAACATACTGGGTATATACTCCATCAAACCATACTGCGTTGCTATCGAGTTTATTGGTACGTGTCATTGTACCATCACTTGGCACTTAAGGCTCTCTTCAAGATATTTATTGAGTCATACTTTGCATCACACACTTGGATATCACATAGCCCCTGTACCCTGCAGGTTAGCACTATGCAAACATGCATTCATAACAATATTAAATCAATAGCTGGTCCATATTATCAACCTTATTTCCTTTCATCACATAAAATCACAAATAAATCGCATCATGGATGGGTGCCCATGTACCACATCATACATATCACATGATATCAAGGATTACAATCAACTATATGTTTTTGTTATGAAATAAATGAATCTGATGACGACTACCGCATGATAATCGCATAAGCACAATAATTTCATATAAATGATAATCATCATAACATCATAATCAAAGCATCTACATAGGCATGTTAATCGTTGTAACATCATGATCAAAGCATAATATAAGCATGATAACATCATAATATCATAATTAGAGCATAATCCTGATAACATCATAACATCAGTAAATAATCACATATAACATGCCAAAATATAGTTTATGAAGTATAGTTGAGTCCACATATAATAAGTAAATACAGTGTAATAAGTCATTAAACAAGGAAAGCCTGCATCACTAATCTGGTATCTACATACACCCACCCTTCAGGAAACTTCGTCCCGAAGTTATGGTCAAAATAGTGAGGGAAAATCTCGACACATAGTCTCTGTGTCCTCCCAGGTAGCAAATCCTGGGCTATACTTGTCCCACTGGACCTTAAGTTGGTCCACGTGTCAACTACGGAGCTGTTGAACTCTATGATCCAGTATACGTAATGGTTCAGCCGTGAAGGTTCCCTCGTCCGAGACATGCAAGTCCTTCCAATGAATCTTGTGAGACTCATCAGCTATGTAATGTCACAATACTAAAACATGAAATACATTATGAGTCCTATACAAGTGGGGTGGCAGTGCAAGACGATAAGCTACCGGTCCGATTCTTTCAAGAATTTTGAATGGCCCTATAAAGCGAGGTGACAACTTGGTCCCCTTTCCAAACCTAATGGTACTTTTATTCGGTCGGATGCGTATAAATACGCGATCCCATACCTCATAACTTCTATCAGTTCTGTGTGCATCAGCATAACTCTTTTGGCTATCCTGTGCTTCTTTAAGCCGCTTCCTAATCTGTACCACTTGCTATTCCATCTCCTAAAGCAACTTAGGCCCGACTAAAACACGATCCTCCAACTTCTCCCAACTGAGTGGATTCCTGCAAGGTCTCCCATACAATGCTTGGTATGGAAGCATACCAATGGAGCTGTGATGACTGTTGTTATATGCGAACTCTACTAGAGGAAGATATTTCTCCCATTGATTCTGCTGATCTATAACATACATCCTAAGCATGTCCTCCATCACCTAATTCACCCTCTCTGTCTGCCCATCTGTCTCGGGATGATAAGCTGAGCTTAAGTTCAGTTGGGTCCCTAATGCTGACTACATGCTTGTCCAAAATCTGGATGTAAACTTAGGGTCTCGGTCAGAAATTATCTTCTTTGGAACTCCATGAAGGCATACAATTTCATTTATGAATACCCTTGCTACATCCGTCACATCATAAGTGTCTCTCATTGGAATGAAGTGGGCACTTTTGGTCAGTTTGTTGACCACCACGAGTATAGCATTATGTCTCGAGGATGTGAGGGGCAATCTCACAATGAAGTCCATGGAAATGACTTCCCATTTAGTCTCAGGAATATCATGAGGCTATAAGAGACCAGCTGGGTGTCGATGATCTGCCTTGACTTGCTGACATTCTAGGAATTTCAAAACAAAATCCACTACATCGCTCTTCATACCATCCTAGAAGAAGAGCTTCTTCATGTTTGCATACATCTTCTTCACTCCAGGGTGTGCACAATAATGTGCCCTATGGGCCTCTCTAAGGACTGCTTCCTTGAGATCACCTTCTTTAGGGATATACATCCTCCCTTTGTACCGCAGCAACCCATATTCCTAAATATGGTACCCATAATAATTTGACTCACACTTCTTCCCACTCTGAATATTTGAGGTTACCTTTATATACCAACCATCTCCCAAGAGTTGTTTGAGTACTTTCTCCTTCAAATCCACTCTCAAGGGGATTAAGGAGGAAATCCTCGGCCTTTGGCTTAGAGCGTCTTCCACCACATTCTCCTTTCCTTTGATATATGAGATACCAAAGTCATACTCACTCATGAACTGACTCCATCGTCGTTTCCTAGCATTTAGATCCCTTTGTGTAAAAATATACTGCAAACTCTGATGATCTGTTTTAAGTGTGAAACTTTTTCCAACTAGGTAGTGTCTCCATAATTTTAGTGCCAGCATCACTGCTACCAATTCTAGATCATGTGTGGCATATTGCTCCTCATGAGGCTTCAACTTACGAGATGCATAAGCTATTACCCTACCTTCATGCATTAGAACTACTCCTAACCCTTGGTTCGAGGCATCAGTACATACCATGAAGTCTTTATCCATGTCTGGTACCCGTAATATTGGTGCACTCATCAACAATCTCTTTAATCCAGCAAAAGCGGCATCACATTCATTGGCCCACTCATATCGGATTCCCTTTCGCTGCAAGGTGGTGATGGGTTTTGCAATCTTGGAGAATCCTTCCATAAATCTTCAGTAATACCCTGCTAATCCCATGAAGCTACGCACCTCATGCACATTCTTCGGAATTGGCCAATCCTCGATGGCCTTCACCTTTTATGGGTCCACTGAAATCCCTTCTCCTGAGATGATATGCCCTAAGTAGTGAATCTCCTTTTGGAAGAAAGAACACTTTGACAATTTACCAAATAGTTTATGTTCCCTTAAGCAAGTTAAGACTAACCGCAAGTGCTCCTCGTGCTCCTTCTCCTTATTACAATATTTAAGAATGTCATCTAAGAATAACTGAACAAAGTGGTCGAAGTAATTCCGAAAGACACTATTCATGAGGCTCATGAATACTGCTGGAGCGTTGGTCAAACCAAATGGTACTACTACGAACTCATAATACCCAAATCGAGTTTGAAAAGCAGTCTTAGAAATGTCATTTTCTTTAATCCTGAGCTGGTGATACCCCGATCGCAAATCAATCATAGAGAAGACTAATGTGCCTTTCATTTAGTCAAATAGGTCATCAATTCTTGGTATAGGATACCTGTTCTTCACTATGGCTTTGTTCAAATTCCTATAATCTATGCACAGTCGCAAAGATCCATCCTTCTTCTTTAACAAAGATCACTGGTTCTCCCCATGGTGAGATACTAGGTCTAATTAGTCCCAAGTCTAGCAACTCTTTTAACTAGATCTGTAACTCTTGAAGCTCAGGGGTTGTCATTCTATAAGGAGTCTTTGAGATCGGCTCCACATTGGGTTTCAGGTCGATTGTGAAATCGAGCTCTTGTTCTGGAGGTAGTTGTGGAAGTTCTTTTGGAAAGACATCCTTGAACTCAGATAATACTGGGTAAGAATTCAAGGAAGGTCCTTTACTATCACTCACTGTCTCAACTACAAACAACTGACATCCTTGTCTAAAACACCTTTTAGCTTTCACCACAGAGATGAAACAGAGGGATATTTTCCTCTTTCGACCCTGGATTTGAATTGCTCGAACCTCATCATCAAGGCACAAGACTTTCTTTGCATAACAATCCATGAATGCTCTATGGTCTTCTAACCAATCCATGCTGACAATGAGGTCATAGGTGCCCAAATTGGTGACATAAACGTCCAACTTAGTGGTGCATACTCCTAAGTCAACTTGACACCCCCTTACCTTAAGACCTACTGCTCGTTAACCCCTGAAGCCATCTCAACCGATTCAAAATCATCATGCTCGCAGGCTGCCAACCCACATTTATCTAATGCATATGGTGAAATAAAACTATCTGTTGCCCCAGGATCAAATAAAATTTCAAGTTTGACATTGTTTACTTTACCAGTGGATTCTACTACGGTGGACTGATGTTCTTCCTGGTGGTTGTGAACAGCTGCATGAATCCGATGAGTGTTATCATAATTTCCAATGGATTCTTTTCATTCCTTCTTCCTGCTACTGGTCTCCCCCTTAGGACAATCCCACTGAAAATGAGGACCCCCACATCCCCAACAAGAGACATTAGGTGGTGCTTGCATGTTGCTGGGAGGAGTCCTCTGAGATGTGTTCCTTCCCCTAGATCCTCTACAACCTCCCGATCCTCTATAGGAATTGCCCTATGTTCGTCCTCGGTTCCCATGGTTTGTTGACGAAGCCTGTGATACTGAGTTAACTGAAGTGTTACCTCTCGAGGTGAACCTGTTACCATAAGGAGGAGGTCTAGATTGTCCTCCTCTGCAGTATGGTCGTGGGGCCTTCCCTGTAACATACTGATTGGATCCTATCAAATTGCTTCCTCCCTTTGCATCTGACATATCCTCAGCATAGCGAGCATACTCAACTGCCATGGCAACTGAAGATGCCTTCCACATCCGTACTGCGGCCCTGATCTTGTAGTTGAGTCCATACACAAATCGCTCCACTTGTTGATCATCTGAGTCCAAGTATGGGGCATACTTTACCAGTTCCATGAATCTAGCTTCATACTCTTCCACTGTCATGTTTCCCTGTACCAAAGCATGAAAGGAACCCGCCTGTTGTTCCCTATAATAAGCCGGAAGATACTTCATGTTGAACCTCTTCTCGAATAACTCCCATGAAATAGATAAAGGAGTAAGATGCAATTGTTTCTCGAGGTCTGACCACCAATTTAGGGAATCACCCTTTAGCTGGAAGATGGCCATTCTAGCCTTGGAACTTGAGGTATACTCATTTAGTGCGAAGCACCTCTTCCTACCCTCGAGCCACGATTCGGCATGCTTACCTGGCTGTCCTCCTGAGAACTTGGGAATTTTGATCTTCTGCAGCTCTCTAGAAATATCTTGAAGCGGTTCTTTCCTTGGGCCCTGTGCCCTCTTAGATTTTTCTCGGCTCACCTGTGTGGTTTCTACCTCTACGATCCTCTCTGAGTGCCTGTTTAGTGTGGCCATGATGGTTTCCAAGGATCTTAGTATCACCCCCATCTTAGGACTGGAGGTTGTCCTTGGCGATGTCGGTGGTGGGGTCTGTGGTGGCGGTGAGGGTGGTTGACCTGGGGTCTGTGGTGGCGGTGAGGGTGGTTGACCTCGACCTCACCCTCGACCCCGACCTCGACCTCTGCATGTTTGAACCATGATAATTCCTAACATATTCAACAACATTATGCCATTATTATCTCAATCTAATAATTGCAGAGATAAAATTTAGTTATGCAATTTATGCATAGAGACAAATTGTCAATATTTGCGTAAAACTTGTATAGTCACTTTCATTAAACGATTTTGTCTTGGGGTTTAATCTGTGCCTTAATGTTCAGCTCATAATGCTAGTCTTAACAGTGTCTTTTTTTTCTTATTTCACATCCATCTCACCTCTTCGACTATCAGTCAAAGTCTCGGTAATGCCTTAAGTTTAATACTTGAACTTCCAATAGCATAGACTAACTAACCTTACTATATCTAAATTTTAATGTTATCTATATTGTTAGTTTTAAAGTTAAAATTCAACTCCCAACATTTAACATTTAAATGTTATTTCTAACTAATTAATATTTGGGGGAGCTGAACTTGCAATTTAAGTGAGAAAGTAAAAAAAAAACATAAAATTTAACTGAATATAAAAATAAGGTTAATTAACAGATATTTTTATGTCGAGTAAAATAACAATTATATTCATAGTGTCCATACAGCATGGATATACAAATTTGGGAGCGAATGAGTAATATTGGAGCATTTAGATGTACTATGTGTCCTACCTACATATACAAAATAAGTGGACACTTTTAACCAAAATTGAAACTCACCAAAACTTTGAACAAAATAATTTGAGTAATTTATATGAAAGAGTAAATTTTTTGTATTATAATAGAACTGAACACCCATTTTATATTATTATCAACATATATATTTAATAGTAAGTATAAATTTCAATATATGAACATAAATCGTAGCTTCTAATTTGAGTAAAACCTTGTGTTTAACAAAAATCTGAAATCAAATTCGCCTTTGATTGTACAACAATTAATAAAGTTTACATCTCATTAATTTTAATATAGATTGAAATAATAAAATAAGCATCTCTCTACTCTTAACACAATAATATATATTATTTAATTATCAAATAAATATAAGCATTAACTATAATCATCATAGAAAATAATATATCTAATTAAACATATACATAATTATAATATTTCATAATAAAAGAATAATATCTTATTTCTAATTATAAGAGATTTTTATATTATAACTTAATGCATACATCGTTACAATATCTTTGATAATCATAAAGTATACATTATATTTTGATTAAAAAAATAATATATTACAATCTCCTTACCTAAAATTTACAGTCACCGTTGCATATCAACACTACACAAATTTTACATCTTCAAAATAGATGACCATGCTTCCACATATCATCATTCACGTCCTAATTTGATATGTAGTTGGTCGATGAACCTTTACTTATTTCTTTGTCCTTGAAAAATGTGATCTTTAATTATTATACACGCATAACTATCACATGCCTCTTTCTATTACATTTTATTATAGTGTTCATTAAACAAGGAAATTACTTTTTCAACAGAGCCTTAACTTAAACATCTTCCTAAATTTTCCAAATATTTTTAGATACAAAATTTTATTTGTTAAATACCAATCAACTTGGAAATGGGTCAAGCCTACATTGGTTTGATGTAGTATGTTTAGATGGATTCACACGACATTTATTCGATATATGGGAAAATGCTAGATGTAAAACATTGTTTTTTTTTTCTTTAAATAATAGAAATTCTTTGTTAAGAAAATAATATAGAAATTTTTATTATAAACATAAATTTAGAAGAAAAATATGATGTATTTTCTTGGAAATGAAAAAAAACTATATTTAATGACCTTATAAATTAATACACGATATAATATATGAGAGAGAATCAAACCGTAAAGAAAAGCAATTTTGTGTGCGTGTTTAAACCAGAAGATACCAAGTGGACGCGTGGTGGGATGGTTGGCTGGGCTCTCCCTTAGTGCTCTCGACACTAACTTTACCCTAACCTATCACTATGAGCACTTGTACCAAGCCATCCCTGCATGAAGGCCATGTGTACAATCGCATGATGCTCATGCTCCATGAAGCTTACGCGCTAGTCCTCCAGGAGGCGCTTGACTTCATCCGAGAAGGTGACAGAAACAACATGAACACCGCACGGGCTCTGCGCGTACTCAGAGACCTCTGTGTGCTTCCTGACAATAGAGAGTGTGCAACAATATGTGGTTCTGTGGACGTGGTGGTGGATACACTCATGCGAATTAGCAACGATTTGAAGAGAACTGGTAATGCCAGGGCCTGCGAGGCTGGCCTCAGAGTGCTGCTCTTTATCCTGCACAGTCGCAAGGGGAGTGTGGCTTTCGCTTGCCACAACCAGGGCAGACAGGTGATGTATCTTGGCTAGGAGGTGAGCGCAGTGAGGCGAGTAACAGCTTATGGCAGAAGCTTGCTAGGCTGAGTCTCTACCGGGTGAAATGTCCCCTCTCTCTGAATAGCTCATCGGCATCCAGCTAACAGGTAGTAATATTAAATCTTCTTCCTAAAAATGAAGAATACAATAAAGGATGAACCCCGATAGCCAGGTGAAGAGTGCAATAATTTCCAGGGCATTCACATGAAAAAAATAACAGGGTGGGTTGAGCAGCGCAGATGGCCAAAACCCCATGGAGGATGAGCAAAGAACAGAGCTCATAAAAAAATTAAAGAGTACATTCGCCATTTATTATTGCTGATATAAGTGTTGGAGAAGGGGTCATTTATCTGTTGGACGTATCCTTTGGATAACACCATACAGTTTGAGTTCATCTGCTTTTGAGAAAGGCGCATGGACTATGAAAGGCCATACTTGCTTATGGAGGTCATAGAGAACAGTCTTCCCTTTGCCATTTGAGATCGCTATCACACATTGTTAGTGGAGGGGTTGTTGGGATAGCTGAGTGCACTCGGTAGAGATTTTCAGCTTGATGTGGTCATCCTTAGCAATTCATGGAAACAAGAGAGGGCCGCCTCAATACAGAGGAAGCTGCAAATACATACTCAGTTGCGGCAGTTAAACATTCAAGAGGGGATTTGACAGCGATTACGTACAGGTCAGATAATGTTAATAAATCAGATTTAACTCAGTTTGTAATGGCTGAAAATTGACTGCTATTTTAGTTTTCCTGAGAGTATTATTATTTGCATTTAAATGTATTCGCTGATTTCTTTTTCACTCGGTAACTGGGTGCTGCGTAGGGTGCTTGGATGCTACCTGTATGCACGCAAGGAAGAAGGACGCTCCAAGAATAGCACTTTTAATTTATGTTTGGGCCAAATTTGCATATTTACATAATTTATATATATATATATATATATATATATATATAAATAAACAGATATTTTACATAGAAATCATTTTTTGATCTTACTATGTGACCATCTACTTCAGATCTGGACAGATCCTTTTTATACTGTGTGTGGGTGGTGCTTTCTGGCTCAACTAGAGCACATTCACCTTAGCGGCCTTTGCATGAAGGGAAAGAAGAGATAAAACCATATGAGCGTGGTGCTGAAGAGGATACAGGGGTTGCTGTAGTGCACATGACCAGTACCCAACCTTTCTGGTGGATTATATATATATATAAAATTTTAGATTTTAGATTCAGTTATTCTGTTCATTTAATTTGCAGTGACCGCAGTGTGTTTGTTCACCCCAGCGAGCGCTCTGGTGCCTTTTAGTAGGGGGAGTTACGATGATTTATGGGACTCTATGGTGGATCCCTTCAAGATTTTGGATTCCATACCCAAATACATTGAGGCCATTTCCCTCACCCGGGTCGATTGGAAAGAAACCACCGACGCTCACATCTTCACCGTGGATGTACTAGGTGGGTAGACTGCTTTTTGGTATTCTTTTCTTTACATTTTTTTTGTTTTTCAAGGGTTTGCTGTAAGGTGTAACTCTAGCTTTAACCTTTGCTGTAAGGTGTAACCCTAGCTTTAATGTTTATTTGATGAAAAATAGGGATGAAGAAGGATGATATCAAGATCAAAGTAGAGGACAATAGGGTTCTGTGAATCAGAGTTGTGTTTCAGTCTGAAGCCGAGATATCGCCTGCTTAACAGACGAATGATCAGGACTCTCAGTTTGGAGATTGCAGGATTGAGTAACTACTTCCCTGTAATTGATGTTGTGTATTCTGTTTTAGATCAGTTGCCCTTGTTTAGGAATCTCGAACTTGAGGAGCTCAGGTGGCTATATGCATGCATGAGGGGTATCGTGCAAATTCATCCAATGCTGAAGGAGAATGATAAACATGGAGTCCCTTTCTTCTATATAATGTTTATATATTTTTTTTCCTAGAGGGCCCCTTTAGGTTCCAGTTTTAGAACCTAGGGCTTTGATACCATTCTGTAGTGCTCTGCTTGCCGGGCAGAGCACTAAGTCCTAATATGTAACAAAAAAATGACATTTCTTCTTATACTAATTTTCAGGATTCGTTTATTTGTGCATTAATGAGAGGGTTACACCGAAAAATACCTGAATTTTAAGCAAGCTGAAGATAGTCCCTGAATCCTGCTCTTGTAGCCTTGCCTCTCCCTTGTCTGAGCCTTGATACCAATTTGGATGATCCACCCTGCCGACCAGCGTTGAACCTGCTGGCCCTCGAAAACCGACGGGTTTCCTAGCCCCCGAGCCCACGTGCCGATAAACCCGATAGCAACTTCCTTGCTTGATGAGTGTAATTCTTCCTCTAGAGTTAACCCCCTCCTCCAGTTTTCTTCCCCTCTGTTCCATCACCTTCTTTACTCCCTTCTTCTGCCAAAAATTCTCTCCCCCATACTCTCCAAAAATCATCCCCCCTTTCAACCATTCGACCCCCCTCCTTATACCTCCTTCCCCTTCCTTCTTCCACCGCCTCTCTTCTTCCACCACTTCCTTCACAAAAATAATAAGTATTAATTAGTTCTTTCTTGGGCAGTCCAACCCGTTCAATTTATTTAAGACATTTGTTTGCACGTAAATATATTTTCTTGATTTGTAAAATTATTCACCCCCGATGAGGTGGTGGGAAATTACTACATGCTTATCCTATGGAATTGAACGTGTTAATTCAAAACATAACCAACTGTCATAAAATTACACCAAATAATGTTTGTTTAATGTTTTATGCTGAATGGTAAAATAATGGTAATAATAATATTGTAAATTAGTATATGTTATTAATAACTTAATAATAAGTACTTAATAATAAACACTAATAATATACAATAAAATAATAATAATTATTATTAATCAATAAATAACTAATTGCGGTATTATTATTAATTGATTGAAATGATAACATCGACATGTTTATGTTTATTGTTAAGTCCCCCCACACATTATTTTTAATAAATAAGGTACATTTACAGGTTTAAATAAATCACAATTACTTAGTTAACCCATCCAAGTATTTAATGTTTTCAATTAATATTTCATACTAGCATGCATGTGTGAGGTGTGCATGCATGGCCAGTACATGCACAGGATACACATGTACTATAGCAAAAACCCCTAAATTCTAGCTGATACAAATAACATTTCATGCAACAAGACCAATATACAGATATAATATGATTTCTTTTGACATTCAGAGTTATTTAACAGTTATGTTCTTATTAATCGGTCAATTAAGATTGGTACCTACCATCACTAATCTGGTATCATAAATGTCCAACACTCAACAATAATAACTAATATGTCAAACCATCCTAACCTACATCTGCATCCTCCCTTTCCTTCCTCTGCTAGTACAAAGTGGATGCCAGCTGTACTGACCTTCCCACACAGAACTTGAGAGCGGTAGCATTGGCTAACTAGTGGAACTAGCCTCTCCTAGAAGGCATCCGACCATCGTCATCACAACAACTTGGGGAGCGTGTCTCAGCACTGCCCTCCCACGACCTCGGGTATCAAAGTGACATAGGGTGGGAAATGCATCCATCCCTCTCAACATACTGGGTATATACTCCATCAAACCATACTGCGTTCCTATCGAGTTTATTGGTACGTGTCATCATACCATCATTTGGCAATTAAGGCTCTCTTCAAGATATTTATTGAGTCATAATTTGCATCACACACTTGGCTATCACATAGCCCCTGTACCCTGCAAGTTAGCACTATGCAAACATGCATTCATAACAATATTAAATCAATAGCTGGTCCATATTATCAACCTTATTTCCTTTCATCACATAAAATCACAAAATAAATCGCATCATGGATGGGTGCCCATGTACCACATCATACATATCACATGATATCAAGGATTACAATCAACTATATGTTTTTGTTATGAAATAAATGAATCTGATGACGACTACCGCATGATAATCGCATAAGCACAATAATTTCATATAAAATGATAATAATCATAACATCATAATCAAAGCATCTACATAGGCATGTTAATCGTCGTAACATCATGATCAAAGCATAATATAAGCATGATAACATCATAATATCATAATTAGAGCATAATCCTGATAACATCATAACATCAGTAAATAATCACATATAACATGCCAAAATATAGTTTATGAAGTATCGTTGAGTCCACAGATAATAAGTAAATACAGTGTAATAAGTTTGAGTGATAAATATGCCTGAGTCAAAATATGGGGCACTACAATTGTGATGTGGATCACATATCATCCTTCCAATATGATGTAGCACCTTCCCAGATCTGATATGAGGTTGAAAATACTTTGATATATAAAAAATATTATTATATGGAACAACAAAGACCAAAGCTTTAATGTATCCATGTGGATATAGGGATAGACTAGGAAAAGGATGAGAAACTGGCGAAAACTAATGAGTGTAAAAATATGAATGATGAATGGAATTGAGATATGAACCATAAGGGTTTAGAAAATATCTAAACATGTGTAATATAAGTCCAGTGATGACTAAGGTCATGTTGTTGGTGTTTCTTCTCTCTTCAACCCAGTTTCAGACCTTTCGTTGCACACAACAAATCCCAAGATATCGTCCCGATAGAGAAAGGCTCAATTGGCAGCACCTGCGACGCAGATGTGCTCTCACCCAAGATATATTTTATGGGTAACTGCTAGAACTATGTTTCCACATTTGGGTGGGGGTTTCTTCTCCTTTGACACCTCACCAACTTGCTCGACCAAAGTCGATGGGTGTATTGCTTAACCTTACTATTCGTAGATAAGACACTACTTAAATTATCTGTCACAACAATTATAACAACAATGTATGCTTAACACACAATTTATCTATCAATCGTGTGACTCATGCATAAGGAAACTCATTCATAAGAAAATACATAAACACTTAATCACAATATAAATTCATGCGACTTAAGCACATTCATCACATACAATTATATACATTCACATACATTCATGTGACATAAACACACTCATCATCTACTCAATGAAACTATATTTAAAGTGGAAACCCATCCAGGAAAAACCACAAAGGTGCTCTTCATAAGGCATGAGAGATATATGGTACCTTCGATCTGTACACTGAGCTACAAACTCTATTCCAGATATTCTTCTCCTATCTATACATACTTTTCTCTCCTCTCATGCTCTCTGGTCTTCTATCACTTAATCTTATCCTACTTGATTCTATTGTTTATCCGCACACAACCTGGATCAACTACTCTTCTCTATACTTTTGCACACTCAGCTGCAGATTACTCAACTCTTCTTACAGACACAAAACCTACCAATTGACTGAGTAAGTAACCATGAAAGTAAGAAACTAACCAAAAAAACAAGTAAGTAACCCACACACAACCCAGGTTATTCATTATTATAGACTCTTACATGTCTCTGTCAACCGAATTCATTGAGTTATCCAATAGGTTGTCATTCCTATTCTAGTGACATTTTTCAGTAGGAACTAACAACCCAAATTACAAAGATTCTGTTATTCCTTACAACACATGTGACTTCCAACGATTCTAGCCAACCTCATACCCACGATCTTCCTTCAACTGTCATTTTCAGTCGTTGCATTGTTGCACGCCTTATCTAGCATGGTTTCTTCCATCGCAGCTGATCTCGTCGCATCCTATCCTTCTGTCACAACTTCTCTTCTATCACAACTTCTCTTCTTTGACGACTTCTCTTCTTTCGTAGCTTCCTCTGCATCTACTTCTTGCCTTAGCTCTTTCTTACTCATCTGCTTCTGTTCTTCCTTCTCTACTTCTATCACATCTCCTTTTCCTTCCTGTGACTAGACTCTTTACCTTCTTGGGAATAATTCTTACTAAATTCTACCTATATTTTCCTAGGGACAACATGCCCCCAACACTCACCTGTGGCTCGTCTTGATCCACACAAATCTATTCATCAACTTCTGCATTTGCGACAAATTTACCTTGAAGATCTTGGAAGATTTTTAGTATATATTTTGTCTCTCATCACACATCTTTTTCTTACTTCTGCAAATTTTCCACAAGGTCGAAACTAAGGTGTTTCAACGTTATAGTCCCTTCGGCCTCCACAACTCATCACACCCTTTGATATACATGCTAAATAATATCTGTAATCCTTTCTCCTTTAGCCTAGAACTCTGGGCCTTAATCTGTCCTTTGTTTCTATTGCATGCGCAAAACTGTAACTTGCTATTGCAACTTATTCATTTTTGTTTCCTTAGCCATTTTATCTGCTAAGGGTAAATTTTTCATCTCATTCTTCAGTTGAGTTACTCGTATATCAGCTGTGTGCAACTCCTTTGTGAATTTCTCTAGTTTGACATTGTCGATCAAGGATTCCCAAGTCTAGGAGACTTGGTCGATAGACTTGACGTATAATGACTCTGCTTCTTCGATCTTCTTTGTATCCTCTTCCATTTCTTTTCTTCTTTTTTGTATCATCTCTGGGGGTGTGCTTGGCTTGAGTTTTGCTTCTAGCTCTATGACCTTTTTATGAAGGTATTATGCTATCTCTCCAAGTCGAATGAACTTGAAATTTGGAAACATATCCTCCATTATTCCTTCATCAACAAAATTTGTGCATGCAAGGGCTACAACATTGTTAATACTATGCATGTTCTCCTCCCAAGTTTTTGTTTTCTTCTCGACCTCTTGCATTGCTTGTAATTCTCTTCCTTCCTGACAGAGCACTAAGTCATAAAATTCCTAAGATTTTTTATGTAATGACTGAGATCATTCTGAGATATTCTAATAAATCTCAGGAAAATACATTTTTTGACTTCTTGTCTCTATCAGTTTCTATGTTCGTAGCTCTTCTTGTTTACCTATGTTGCAGTGTAACCTTTTCTAGGATGTTAACAGTAATCAATTTTTCTCTAATTTAAACTTGTAACATAGGGAAATACTAACAACTTTATAATTCTGTTATTTATATATTTACAACATTTACAGTAGGTCCACTTCTTATAATTCCCAAGAATATTTACTTTTCCACTATTATTAAAGATTTGATTACTAAAAAAAAGATAACAACAGAAGAATCCATGTAATTATGTAGGTTGAAAATAGTCCCCTTGCTCCTGTAGCCTTTCCTGTCCAAGCCTTTGTTACCAAAACCGGATGAACCACCCTGTTGACCATCTCTTATTGTGGTGGCCCTAGGAAATCGATGGGTTTCCTAGCCCCCGATCCCACATGTCAATCATACATAGAGAAACTTCATTTTTCTTTTTGATGATTTTTCAATCCTTGAGTTAACCCCCTCCTCAAGATTGATCTTCTACCATTTATTACAACACTCCCCCTCTCTTTCTCCCATAAATTTCCCAAAGAACCCCCAAAACCCATCAGATTCCTCTCTATATAAATTATTCCACCTTCCTTTACATTCCCCCTTCGTCCACCGCCTCCCCCCCAAGCATTCATTTCGATGACCTGTTTTACCGTCTAATTCATATTAAAATATTATGTATTTTGTACTTCTTTCCCAGGAAGTTAAATGGTATTAAGGCTTGTTCAGATTCATTTAAAGGATGGCATGCACATCAATTAAGTATTCTGGAACTGTCCAATTTAGGAACTTTATGAGACTGTGGATCTGTTATTAGCCTTATCTTTCATTTAATATATTGAATTAAATAATAATTACATATTTATCTTGTTGACTCTTCGTAAATTGAAGTGGTAGTTTAATCAATTTATCAAATCTACCTGAGATTCTTTGTTTAACATGGAAGTACTTTTATAATTATTCTAATGAACCATGTCTTGACTTATATGGTACATTCAATAAATGAATAATATTTTTACAAGTTTTTTTATTAATCACTTTCATAATATTAACCTAGTAATTGGACATTTCGACAGATTTGTTTATGGATTTGTAATGGACAATTATTTTAGTTTAACGGTAACATAATAACAATAATAACAATAATAATAATAATTATATTAATAATAATAATAATATCATTTAATACTTATCATAATTAATAATGATAATACTAATAATATCAATTAATAATAATGATAATATTATTAATTGATTGTAATTAATAACATCAACATTTATCTATTTAATTGCTAAGTACCCTAGCACTAATATAGTACACTTTTCTTAATAAAAAAGGCACATTTACTGGCTTAATTAATCACGATTAATAGTTAAACCATACAAATTTCCAAAGTTAATGTTTATCAGTGATATTTCATATTGACAACACTTCTGCTAATTGCTTATAACGATGTCTACATATAATTAAAAAATAATTTTGTTGAATTATTCTTACACATGCTCGAACATCTAAACATCCGTTATCTGAATTGATCAATGCATAACTATCCTATTTTCCTACTACAACTTGTACGATTATTTGATATGGTACATATTCGTATATCGATACTAGCGTGCATGTGCAAGATGTACATGCATGGCCATTACATGCACAGGTCGAACATGTAATATAAACATACATCATATTTCCTATGCATAACTGCTAACTAATATTAATAATCCTTCACACAAACAAAACAAGTATACATATATAATATAATTGCTTTTAACATTCTCATTTATTTAACAATTACTCCCTTTTATAGTTTCAAATCTTATCTTTATGTTCTTATCAACTTAACTGGTGAAACAAGACAGGTACCTACTATCACTAACTCGGTATTAGGAAACACCCAACCCTAAACAATACTATATAACATATCCTCCCATCCTAACCTACTTCCACATCCTACCTATCCTTCCTCTGCTAGTACAAAGTGGATTCCATCTATACTGACCTGACCACATAGAACATGAGAGAGGTAGCATCAGATACCTAGTGGACCTAGCCTCTCCTAGTAGGCATGCGACTGTAGTCATCACAACAACTTGGGGTGCATGTCTCAACACTTCCCTCCCACGACTCTGGGTATCGTAGTCACATAGGGTGGGATATACATCCATCCCTCTCAACATACCAGGTCTATACCCTATCAAACCATACTGTGTTTCTATCAATATTATTGGAACATGTCGTTGTATCATCAATTTGGTAGTTAATTCTCTTTGAAAAATATGTATTACATCACCCTTCATATCACCTATCCGAATATTACATAGACTTGGTGTCTTGCAGGTTAGAAATTTGCAAACATGCATTCATAACAACGTCCACCTTTAATCAACAACTGGTCCAAATTATCAACATCATTTCCTTTCATCGCATAAAATCATTAAATCAATCACATAGTGTGTGGGTATCCATGTACCCCATCATACATATCACATCATATCAAGAATGAAAAACAAACATACATTGTCGTTGTGAAATAAAGAAATCTCATGGAAACTACAACATAGTAACCACATAAGCATAGTAACATCATGAGAATGATAACATCATAACATCATAATCAGAGCATCCACACAAGAATAGAAAATGATAAATCATAACATCATAATCAGACCATCCGCATAAGCATAGAAAACGATAACATCATAATCAGAGCATCCTCATAAGCATAGTAACACCATAAACATAATATCAACATATAATTGGGTTTATTATGCCAAAATGAAGTTTGCTTAGTCTAGCTAAGTCCAACTGATAATATGAAAATACAATGTAATAAGTTTGACTGGTAAACATGAATAGTCAAAATATGGGGCATTACATACACCCACCCTTTGGGAAACTTCGTCTCAAAGTTATGGTCAAAATAGTGATAGAAGATGTCGATGCATAATCTCTGTGTCCCCCTAGGTAGTAGATATTAGGCTACACCTGTCCCACTGGACCTTAACTTGGTCCATGTGGCGACCATGGAGATGTCAAGCCCTACGATCCAGTATACTTAATGGTTCAACTGTGAAGGTTCCCTCGTCTGAGACTTGCAATTGCTTCCAATGAATTTTGTGAGTCTCATCCGCTATGTAATGTCGTAATATTGAAAAATGAAATATATTATAAGTTATGTGTATGTGGGGTGGTAGTGCAAGACGATAAGCTACCGGTCCAATTCTCTCAAGAATCTCAAATGGCCATATGAAGCGAGGTGACAACTTAGTCCCTTTTCCAAACCAAATGGTACTTTTATTTGGTCTGATGCAAATAAATACATGATCCCCTACCTCATATATTCTATCGGATCTGTGTGCATCAATATAACTCTTCTATCTATCCTGTGCTTCATTTAACCACTGCCTAATACATACCACTTTCTGTTCCATATCTTGAATAAACTCAGGCCCAAATAAAACACGATCCTCAAACTTGTCCCAACTGAGTAAGGTCCTTCATGGCCTCCCATACAATGGTTGATATGGAGGCATACCAATGGAGTTCTGATGACTATTGTTGTATGAAAAATCCACTAGAGGAAGATACTTTTCCCACTATTCCTACTAACCCATAACATACATCCTAAGCATGTCTTCCATTACTTAATTTAACCTCTTTACCCATCCATCTGTCTCGGGGTGATAGGTGGAGCTTAAGTTTAACTGTGTCCCTAATGCTGGCTGAATGCTTGTCCAAAATTTGGAGGTAAAATTAGGGTCTCTGTGGAGAACCTCCTGCAATAAACAATGAGAATGCAAAAATATTGGAGCACAAAAGATATTTTATTGATAGCAGGCCACTTCAAGGGGGAAACCTCCTTTGAGCAAGCTCAATACAAAATAACTCTTCGGTGCTTTCAATAGCCTCAACACATACTTATATACTAAGTCTAATCTAAACAACTATTACTCCACATGAATGTGGGATACTGAAACCTATTAACTGGACGACTTAACAACTATTACTTACTCCCCATGAATGTGGGATAATACATCATACTAATTGGATGACTTACAAAGCATATGCGTCAGACAAAATATACCAAAAAAATAAAGAGGGGGGTTGACATGGGTTCTTAACATCCCCTCCCTCTTAAAAAAAAGATTTGTCCTCAAAGCTTTAGATGTGGAAACAACTGTTGAATCTGAAGGAGGGGTTCCAATGTAGGATCCTCTGGTTGCATGATGGGCCACTGAATTGAATACCTTTGTGATGGACCAAGAGAGAAACTAACAAGTGCGCTTATTGAGGATGGCCTCCGACTTCGAAATGATGGATCCTTCAGTAACCCATTCTGCTAAAACAATTTGTGCGCTGATGTTGGCGCCGATCACTTGCTAAATGCGAGAAGGAGGAAGTGCCAATTTATAAGCAATATACCCAATCTCTTGAAGAACTAGATATGGGCCAGATATCTTTGGAGCGAGTGTTTGATGCCCTTTGTCTTTCATGGAGGATTGCTTGTAACGCGGCAGAAGAAGAAAAACCATATCACCAACTTGAAAAGTGTGCTTAGAACGGTGTTGATCAGCCTGTTGTTTCATGCGGGCTCTTGTCAAGTGAAGATTGTCCTGTAGGAGGTGAAGAATCTGATGTCGGTTTCAAAGAACCATGTCAATTGCCTAAACTGGTGAACTACTAGGGGTGGATGGGAGGATTGTTGGAGGTGCGTGACCATATACTGCTTCATATGGAGTCATTTTAGATGCAGTATGGTAGGAATTATTGTACCACCATTTAGCGAGAGGGAGCCACTATTCCCATTGATGTTGTTCTTTAGAGATGAAACAACAAAGATAAGTTTCCCAATATTTGTTGACGACTGTAGTCAGACCCTTTATTGGTGGGTGATAAATTGAACTCATATGCAGTTTGGTGTCATGGAGGTGAAAATGAATTGTGAAAGTTGTGTTGTGGTCTGAGATAATGGAATAAGGGATTCCATGAAGAAGGAATATCTAGGCCATGAAAATTTGTGCGATTGAAGAGGTGATATATGGATGGAGTGTAATTTCACCCTTGTGGTGCTGACAAGTAATACATTCGGAAACAATATGTTGAATTTCGGGTTGCACCCCCTTCCAAAAGAAGTTACAGTGTGCCAACTCATATGTTTTGATGAACCCAGAGTGCGTTGCCGATGGAGAAGCATGGAGTTCATAAAAGACCGCATGTTTAAGGTCTGTACTCTGGGGAAGCACCCGACGACCCTTGTATCTCAGAGAAAATCCATCCCAAGAGGAATACGGTACCACAGAATGGTTACTGGCCATCTGTTGGATGAATTCAGATAATGAGTATTCATTGACATAGCCTTGTTGAAGAGAGTGTAACCAAGTTGGAAGAGGCATAGAAATAACTGAAAGAGAAACATGGGCATCAAATGTGTGGAAAAGAGAATCCACTGCAAGATTCTCCTGAGCCTTCTTATAGTCATAATCCCTGAGTTTGAGAACCCGTTGCAGTTGTGTTGGGGATGAGGCCCATTGTTCTAGGAAATATTTCAAACTCTGGTGATCAGTCTTGATGCCGAAAGGATTCTCTAAGAGGGATGGCCACCACTTCTGTACTGTGTGCAAAATAGTCATACTTTCCTTGTCATATGTAGAGGTGGATAAATTATTTCCAGAAGTGCATTTGTCTGTGAAGGCAATGGGATGTTCATCTTGAAAGAGGACAACCCCAAGTCCATTTTCATAAGCATCACGCTCAAGAGTGAAGAGCTGGGAAAAATAAGGCATTTGAAAGGTGCATTGGAATGAAAGATCCAAGGGAGTAGTTGAGACTGCTGAAGGTTGCATCTGAATGAAATGGAGCTGAGCGATGACACCATGTGAACTTTTCTTAAGAAGCTTTTCCATGTGATGTGAACTGATGAGGCTGAGAGACCCTGGTTGTAAGCCCCGCAATGTGTGTTTGGTACCATTGATTGAAAACTACATCCAAAGTTCAGCAAAATCCCATAAAATGGGTCCAAGTGTGCGTAACCATTGAGCGCCCAAAACCACATCACATCCGCCTAAGGGCAAGACAAACATGTCAGAGCACAATTTATAATCCCCCATAGATATGTGCACATTACGACACTTCACGTTGCAAGGTAAGGTGCCACCATTGGCAATCATGACTTCAAAGCTATTGCAAGGATGGATGAAACAATTAGCCTGTTTGGATATCCTTGGGTCAATGAAATTGTGAGTGCTACCAGAATCAATGAGTATTGTAAGAGGGAGTTTTTTGAAGAAACCTCTGACCTGCATAGTTTGTTGGGTGGTGACTCTGGCTAAGGCATGGAGAGATATCTCTGGTTGGTCCTCTGGTGTAGGAAGTTGTTGAATGTCACCATCATCATCTATGGGATCCTGAGCATCATAAAAAATTTCAGGTGCTGGTGGAGAATCCACATCCAATAGAGATTTTTCTCAACACATCTATGTCCCCGGGTGAATTTCTCATCACAATTATAACAAAGCCCTTTTTCCCAACGTTCCCAGATCTTTGCTTCAAACAAATTCTTAATAGGAGTGGTTCTAGGAGCTGGCAGATTTTGGGTTCTTTGAGGAACCATAGGTCTGAATGGAACAAGAGTGGATTTGGAGCATTGTTGAGCCCGGATCTTGTCCTCTGCTAGCTTAGCCAACCCGAGGGCTTCCATCATTGTGCAGGGGCAGAACATTTGAACCTCAGAGCGTATTGCATCCTTCAGACCATTGATAAAACAACTAAGGTAGAATGCATCAGGAAATCCCTCGGTGTCATTGGCGAGTTTCTCAAATTCTGTTTGATACTCCCGCATAGTACCAGTTTGGAAAAGTTTGGTGAGTGCTCTTGTGAAGTCATCAAAAGCACTAGGACCAAATCACTGCAAGAGGAGTTGGGAAAATTCTGTCTAGTTTGACTCAGCATGAGCCTTGATGTTCCAATGGAACCATTGAAGTGTTTCATGTTCCAAAAGAAAGGATGCAAGGGAGACTTTATTGAAATCAAAAGTGTTATGCAGACTGAAATATTGTTCTGCCATATAAATCCATCAAGTCGGATTATCACCATTGAAGCAAGGAAAATCCTACTTTGGCCCGCGGTAGTGGCTAAACACTGAGAACCTAGTGCCTACAGAAGACTCAAGCTGGCGGCGGTTATCCATGGGTGAATGCTGATGATTGAGACCGAGAAATTTTTTATCGAGATCCTCAAGTTTGGACTTGATGGCGGCAAGTTCTTCTTCCATTTGTGTATTTGTTCTAGCGAGGGTAACAATCATAAGTAGTTTTTTTTTTAATTTTTTTTTAAAGGTAATGGGTAGAAAAGCAAAATTGGAGAGGGTTTTAGAAAATAAGATTTTTTTATTTGGGAGAAATTTGGGGGGGTAATTGGAGTTTTACGGGGTTTTAAACACTTTTTTAGGGACAAGAAGTAGAAAATGTGAATTTCAGAGGTGGGATGAAGGAATTGAAAAATTTGTCAGAGAGGGACAAGGAAACAAAATTGGAAAACGAACACCATCGAAAAATTTGAAGGCGATTGGGTGAGATTCAAAGAAGTTATGACAAACTTTAAAAATTGACAAATATGGAATTTCAGCCTTGAGGAAGTGAAATTGGGAATAGAGTCCTCAATGAAGGAATATGCAGAATGGTATTACGGGGGTGACAGTGAAATTTCAAGGGAAACGAATCTAAATCAAGGAAGATATGGCTAATCTGTGATTTGTGGTGGTGCTAGAAGCTGCATTTTATTAACAAGAAATGAAGTAAATGATCTGTGACAATTCTAAAATTCTGTACATTATCAACTGTAAATAGAGATGGACCCCAGGTATAATCAACTTCCTATTGGTTCAAAGGTAGTCACTTGGCTACCAAGGCTGTCTCAGGCTTGAGTATTGGGGCAGTACCCCGTACTTCATGGCGCAGGTAAAACTGCTAACCGCTTGGAAAAAAACGACAGCTCTTTGGTTTTCATCATGGATGGGGGGGTTGTTGCCCTTTTCGCTTGGCAGGTCCTCTTAATGGCCAACTACTTCGGGGCTCTTGTGGTACTCCTCACAGTGAGTTTTAGGGCTATGCCCAAGTACTTCCCACAGTTAAGAAGATAGGGTGTATGCCCTGTTCCGAATGAAAAATACTATTGCAAGAAGAATAACTACTGCAATAACCATAGTGCTAGAAAAAATGTAGCAGAAATTCCACCCAATGCTAAAAAACCCGTAATTAGAGCTAGGGTTTTGAGACGAAAACTTTTAAAATGAGCATAACCCAATCTAGATTGCTCAGAATCGCTATTATAGCCTGTTTCCGAAACTAGAACAACCACTCTAATTCTACCCACGAAATCAGAATAGAAATTTGGGCACTCGGTTAAAATATTTTCGCTCTGCAATTTCCACGACTGTCACCGAAATTCTGAAAAATTGCTGATTTTAAATCCACGATATCTCCACTTTTAGAACTCCAAATGAGATGATATTTTTTTTGAAACTGTGTATTTTTGAAAGAGGAATTCAGATATGAAACTTACTAACACTCGAGGAATTTTGAAACAAATCCCACTACATCGCTCTTCATACCCGACCAAAAGAAGAGCTTCTTTATGTATTCATACATCTTCTTCAGTCCTGGGTGTGCACAATAATGTGCTCTATGAGACTCTCTAAGGATTGTTTCCCTGATATCAGCTTATTTAAGAACATACATCCTCCGTTGATACCACAATAGTCCATCTTCCTCAAAATGGTACTCACCATACTTAGACTCAAGCTGCTTCCCACTCTGAATAACTGAGGTTACCTTTAGATACTAATTGTCCCCCAAAAGTTGTTCAAGCACCCTTTCTTTCAAGTCCTCCTTTAAGGGAATTAAGGAGAAAATCCCCAGCCTTCGGCTTAATGAATCTTCCACTACATTCTCCTTTCCTTTGATATATGAGATACCAAAGTCGTAATCACTCATGAACTCACTCCATCACCTCTTCCTCGCATTCATATTCATTTGTGTAAAATTATACTGTAAGCTATGAAAGTCCTGTCAATAAGGTAGTGCCTCCATAATTTTAGTGCCAACATTACTGCTGCCAAATAAAGATCATGTCTGGCATGCTTCTCCTCATAAGCTTTTAACTTACAAGACACATAATCTATTACCCCACCTTCCTGCATTAGAATTTATCGTAACCCTTTATTTGAGGCGTTGGTGCATACCATGAAGTGTTTATCCATGTATGGTACCCACAACATTGGTGCACTTGTTAGAAATATCTTAAATTCAGAAAAAGTGGAACCACATTCATTGGTCCACTCATATTGAATTCCCTTTCTTTGCAAGGCAGTGATGGGTTTTTTAATCTTGGAGAACCCTTCCACGAATCTTTGCTAATACCCAAATAATCCCATGAAGCTACACACCTCATGCAAATTATTCATAATTGGCCAATCCTTGATGGCCTTCACATTTTCTGGGTTCACTGGGATCCCTTATTCTGAGATGATATTCCTCAACTAGTGAATCCCTTTTTGGAAGAAGGAACACTTTGACAATTTACCATATAGTTTATGTTCCCTTAAGCAAGTCAATACTAACCACAAGTGTTCCTCATGCTCCTTCTCATCCTTAGAATATATAAGAATGCCATCTAAGAAGACCTGAACAAAGAGGTTCAAGTAATTTTGGAAAACACC
Organism: Pseudotsuga menziesii; assembly: GCA_001517045.1. NCBI lineage: Eukaryota > Viridiplantae > Streptophyta > Pinopsida > Pinales > Pinaceae > Pseudotsuga > Pseudotsuga menziesii. The sequence goes on from LPNX010868599.1 coordinate 646,459, forward strand.
ATTCATGAGATCATGAATATTGTTGGATCATTGGTCAAACCAAATGGTACTACTACGAACTCGTAATGCCCAAATCGAGTTCAAAAATACGTCTTAGGAATGTCATTTTCTTTAATCCTAAACTAGTGATACCCTGACCACAAATCAATATTAGAGAAGACTGAAGCGGCTTTCATATGATCAAAGAGGTCATTAATTCTTGGTATAGGATATATGTTCTTCATTGTGGCTTCGTTAAGATCCATGTACTCTATGCACAGTTGTAGATATCCATCCTTAATCATAACTAAGATCACTGGTGGTGTTCCACATTATTAGATACTAGGTCTAATTAATCCCAAGTCTAACAAATCTTTAACTGGATTTGTAACTCTCAAATTTTTGGGGTTGTCATTCTATAAGGAGTCTTTGAGATAGGATTTGTACCAGGTTTTATTTCGATCGTGAAATCAATATCTCTTTCTGGAGGTAATCTTGGTATTTCCTTTGGAAAGACATCTTTGAATTCAGATAGTATTGGGTAAGAATTCAAGGAAGGTCCTTTATTGTCACTCACCACCTCCACAACATACAATTGAAATCCTTGTCTTAGGCACCGCTTAGCTTTCATTGTGGATATGTAACAAAGAGATACCTTCCTCTTCAAGCCCTGGATTTGAATTGCTCAACCTTCATCCTCAAGGAATAAGACTTTTTTTGCATAGAAATCCATGAAAGATTTATGGCCTTTTAAACAGTCCATGATGATAATGAGGTCATAGGTACCCAAATTGGTGACATAAGAATCCAACTTAGTGGTGCACACTCCTAAGTCAACTTGGAACCCCCTTACCTTAATACCTATTGCTTTCTTAACCCTCGAATCCATCTTGACCAATTTGAAATCATCGTGCTCGCAGGATGCCAACCCACATTTCTCTAAGGCATATGGTGAAATAAAACTATCTGTTGCACCAATATCAAATAAAATTTTAATTTTGAAATTGTTTACTTTACTAGTGGATTCCACCACAGTGGACTGATGTTATACCTGGTGCTTATGAGAAACTGCATGAATCCAATGAGTGTTACCAGAATTTCCCATGGGTGCTTTTCCTTCCCTCTTCCTACTACTGGTGTTCCCCTTAGTATAATCCCGCTAGATATGAGGACCTCTACATCCACAATAAGAGATATTGGGTGGTGCTTGTATGCTGATGGGAGGTGTTAGCACCCATAATCACACCCAAGATTGTAGGAATGCGGATCCCAAGGTAACAACAAAACCACTTTAGAAAAGGGAGCTGGCTTGTCCGATTCTAGAGAGGGATCTCTCACAACTACATAAACATGGCCAGATTTATATTGTCACAATTGGGTATCGAACATGTGGTGGTCGGAGGTGAAATAAAGATATATCATGCTATGGAGTCAAAATAAAGACTCAAAGAGACAGAGCAATTTTCATGGGAGAATGCTTACAAGAGCGAGATAGTGCTTTGATTACTGTCGTTGTATTTAGGGTCTGGTGAAAATTAGAAAGATGATAGTCCGCTAATGTGGAGCACTGCTAAGATGAATTCCGTGCCAGTTTTGGAAGAAATAGTTTTGTGTACGTCACAGAAAATGGCAGGAGCATATGAGGATGAATTCCTGGTCATTATACACTAAGCCTATGATGTGAAGAAGACAGAGTGTAAAAAAAGATAACTGGAAAACATGCACATAAGAAAGAAAGTAAAGACTGTAATTTTGGAAACATAGAAGAATTCTTGAAATGGGTACAACTAGCATTTGGCTCTGTATATTGCTTCAAGGTCTTGTAGACATGATAGTATTACAAACTTAGAAATATGTCAACCCACCAACCTCGTCTCCCTCGGCGGGGATCTTTTTATAGCGTTTCAGACCCCGGAGGCTAATCCTCGAAACAGGGAAAGAACTTGTTTACAGTCATAATCAAAATACTAACTAACTAGGAAGTGGCACCTCTGCCACGATTTAAATATATTAAAAAAAACATCATGGAGAAAATGCGCATGCTCGGTTTGGACGGTAGCGCGATGCTTCTGGTTCTGAGCTCGCTAGCCTTGAAAATGACATCTCAGGATGTTTTTGGGTGGCTCATTATTGATTGAGATTGAACCATTTACTTGTCTTTTGAGTCAGCAACATGTTTTTCCTTCTTTCCCTTTGTGTTCATTCGGTGCTCAAAGGCACCTTTCTGCATGGGATCAAAGCTGGCTAGGGATTTTGTGTCCCTTCCGTGTTCAACCTTCATCACAGCTCCCCCCTCTCTAGTTAACACTATTATACGAGAGGAATTGAAGAAGGGCTGCATTGCTTTTAGCAGTAACAAGCCTATGTAATGGATTGTCATTCAGAGGCAGTAACAAGCCTCTGTAAGGGTTCTCATGTAGGAAATATGGTGGGGTCTGTCTTTGACCTCCTCACCACCTTAGAAAAAGTTGGCAGATGGGGTGGATGAAAGCGATGATGAAGAATTTGGATCCCTGATGCCCCAGTATGAGCATTCGCTCCCACAGAGTGCTTCTAGAGACTATCATCATGTGCTGAGGCTTTGGAGGAAATGATTGCATATGGAGGTTCTAGAGGGACACCCACAGTACATGAAAGATCAGGAACTGCACAGCTGGAGGTATGGCTATATGAAAATAGGTGGATCTCCTAAAGTGCTGGACGTATTTTCCCTGATGGTTGATGCTCCCTTGGTGTAAAAAACCAGGGCAATAGATGAGCATGTAATCAAGCTCACCAACCAACAACACACCTAGACTAACAAGTTTCTCGAACCAGATTGCCATTGCAAATTTCTCAGAATTCTTGGAACCTCTAGCAGAATGATACGTCGCGTTTGCTTCTACACTAGCTCATCTTATGCACCTTAATGGATTTGAAAGGTGGTGTTTATATAGGATTGGAAAATTGGACACGGGGACGACCCGTAAACATACTAACACACTTCATCATTGAGTAGCATGGTGACGACACGAGTGAGCATGTGAGTCGAGGAATTGCTTTCCTGTGGGAGATCTAGTCATGCTGCCTTATCTGCTACGTCATTTCATTATTGGTTGCAAAAAATACTTCTGGCATTACCCTGCCTTGTCGACCATATACTTGTGGGCACAGGGACTGGATGTTTTCTTTCCCTTTTATTCCTGTGACGATGATATCAGAATAGTTCCCTTTTTTCATGTCTTCCCTGCTTCATGTGGAGATCAGATTCACTTCTCCACATCACGATATCCTTCTGATTTCACACGCCAGCCATACGATGGATATTCAGTTTTGGGTGAGATGGTGCTACCGCGGGGATGATTTTTACATGCAGGCATGTCACAAATGGCATAGGGGAACTCAATTAACTGTCGAGAAATCATATTGCATGTGAGGGAGTCCCTTCCGCCTTTAGATCAACCTTAATACGATATTTATGGATCTAAAATGTTCTCAACCACTCGATATGAACACCTTCCATATCCGTTGTTCACGTGTATAGAACCATAATGTTTCGTCAGTTTGATGGGGTCACTTATCATCGTGCTAGTCCCATCAGTAAAGGCACTACCCACCGTAGATCTTTCCTTGATGAGATCCTGATCGTCAAATGTTACATTACTTTAACCTATTTCGAGAGACAGAAAACCCAACGAGCACTTTGACCTGGTGAAATCGATCTTGCCCATTGATCTATCTCCCGTCGATCGAGACCTTTGGAACTTGCGGCTTCTTTAGTGTCATTTCACAGAAATTCAAAGGGAAGTTTTGATCGTGCATGTGGTATTTGCAAAAATAATCTCGTCCATCAATCTCACTCGCCTTCAGACCCTCACCTTACAAACTCTCTCCTTTTTAACATAATATTTCAGCCACCTTAAGACAGGTATTTTACCCGATTTTTTGAGGCTGTGGTCACTTTGCCTTACCTTCTCACCATCGCCTGCTGAGTAAAAAAAAAGTGATAACAAGTGGCTCCAACTAGGGATGCTATATTCCCTGCAAGGTAGCAAAGAACAATGTATACCAAGTGCCAAATCCATTGGAAGGTTCCCTCAGCTTCGCTGCAAACTTCAAAAATTGCTCTAGAGACCAAAATTAATCCAAACAACGGGACTAACTAACAAAAACAACTTTGCGGGTATTTAGAAAATCTACTTTTAAAAGGAAATGCTCATCATACAGAGCTTATTCATCTCTATCTACCTAACTACTGTATCTCACTCTCCTTTTTAAGTAACGCCCGACTTCCCATAAAGTCAGCCAAGTAGATGGTCCCATAAATTACATTTCTTCTTGTGTAGTGCAGAGAACACTACCACAGGACCTAGTGATACTGATTTATAACAAAAAAATTGGTCTTTACAATAAATATCTAACCATACATTACCAATTTTCAGCTACTCCATGTATTCTGCTACAAGATCATAGAAAACTTGACGACTACTGAATCTCTCGGATGTCTACTTGATGAGACATGAATTTTCCAACTGCCATTCTTCTAGCATCATGCAGAGGCGATGTACCGAAAGGCATTGGTAGACATATTTTGGTCCCTCAGTACTCGCAGCTTTAGATTCTACGTGCGGGCCTTCATGGCTCAAGGCTTGATCCCTCACAAGTGTTGCAAAGAAAGCAGCGTTGCACTCCTCCATAGATCTGGGTAGCTCCGTTCTTTGGCTTGGGAGGCATGGAGAATCTTCTTCTCTGTGGTCTTCGTTCACTCTTTGGTGATCGTCTGGGTCAAGGGACTCTTCCATAGAATTGGGGATACAACCATCGAGCTCGCTGTACCTCCCAGAGGGGTCTCTTATCCAACTATGTTGGGAGAATTATCTGAAAACCAACACCTGGGGCTCATGATCTGGCTGGTTTTCTAAGGAACCATGTACAGAGCCTCGTAAGTAGTCTTTGAAGGATGCAACGTGTTCTTGAATTTTTGTTAGATTTTTAACATTAAGCTAGCATTATATTAGGATGTTTAACTGAGATAATAACAAGCACAACAATCAAACACAAGAGACAATGAACATAGTGTTTTTCCTCGGGGAAACCATAAATGGATAAAACCCCGCAACTTCCTCAGAGATAGAATCAGCACCAAAAGTAAGACCCCAAAATAGTAAGATGATCTCTTGACAACAATATCCTCTTTCTTCCTAGCCCTAGTGTCTTCTTTTTCCTCAGCTATGTGCTACAACTGAGTGTGAGTGAGTGTGTGATAAATAGAGAGGCTCACTCTCTATTTATACTAATTCCCAACTTGACAATAACCTAATAGGGACAACTTCTCTAGGAGAGTCTAATAACCCTAATGCCCCGAAACTGCGGGGACTTTAACCCTTAATCAATAGGAGGGTTACCCACAATGACTTGACATGACTTGTTTACATTATAGAACCTCCCGATAGGAACATTGGGGCATGACATGACTCAAATACATTATAGACACATCCCGGAATAAACATTAGGGTACAATACATAAGGAATACAAGTGAATACATTCCGAAGTTACAATTACATTAACACTCCCTCTTAACTAGGAAGGTATTCTCTCGACACAATTTAGCAACACAAGTCTTCTTCTCTGTATCATCCTTGAGTCCTTGTCATCTTCAAGTCATATTCATCTTCAAGTCATCTTCATCTTCAAGTTATATTCATCTTCAAGTCATCTTCATCTTTAGATCTAGATCATCACTGGATCTGGATCATCACTGGAACATGATCACTGGATCTGGATCATCACTCAATCTGGATCATCACTGGAACATCATCACTCGATCTGGATCATCACTAGATCTAGATCATTACTGCTGGATCATCATCACTAGATCATCTCGGGTGCTATCTCACAATTCTTCTTGTCACAGGAAGTTCTAAAGAGCCAGCCTTTTTTCATGCTAGTTGTAGGCTTAGCCACCATGTAGGTCTTCTTCAGTGCTTATATCTGACCCTAAGTCAAAATGGCCCTCCCAACACTTACATCTGACCATGAGAGGAACACATCCAACACCATGTCAAAAAGGCACGCCCAACACTCACATCTAACCATGCGAGAACACATCCCACAACCATGTCAGAAAAGCCCAGCACTTACATTCACCAGCATGATAGGACACACCTACTATCATCTGTTAAAAGGCACAACACTCACGTCCACCAGCATGATATGACACACCTACTATCATCTGTGGAAAGTCTCAGCACTTACATCCACCAGCATGGTAGGACACACCTACTACCATATATGGAAAGGCAGAACACTTATAATCACCAACATGGTAGGACACACCTACTACCATCTATGAAAAGGCACAACACTTACATCTGACCATGGAAGGAACTTAATCCTCTCACCATGTCATAAGGGCACTCAGTCCCAGACGGAGGTTTCTTGGTAATTTACTAGGTGCCTCCATTCTCCCAGAGAATGGCAACAACCCTTATATCTGATCAAGTGGGAACACATCCCTCAATCACATCAGAATGGCCATGCACTCATATCTGATCATGTGAGAACACATCTCACAGTCATATCAGAATGGCCCTCAGTCCCAGACTGAGATTTCCTGGTAACTGAACAGGTACCTCCATTCAAAGAATGGCAACAACCCTTATATATGATCAAGTGGGAACACATCCCTCAATCACATCAGAATGGCCATGCACTCACATATGATCATGTAAGACTACATCTCACAGTCATACCAGAATGGACCTCAGTCCTAGACAGAGTATTCCTGGTAACTGATCACGTACCTCCATTCAGAGAATGGCAATAACCCTTATATCTGATCATTCAGGAACCAATCCTACAGTCATATTAGAATGGCTCAGCACTCTCATATCTGACATGGAAGGAACCAATCCTCTCACCATGACAAAATGGCTCAGCCCTTACATCTAACCATGGAAGGAACCAATCCTATCACCATGTCAGAATCACTCACAGACTCATCACTTCCCCTTGGAAGGAACCTCGATCTGGAGAACACAAAGCTTCTCCCTGAAGTACTCAAAGTTAAATCTAGATAATGGCTTCGTCAACACATCAGCTATCTGTTCGTTCGTCGCAAAATATTGGAGCTTCACTGCTCCTCTCTGCACCATATCCCTGATATAGTGATACTTGATCTCGATATGCTTTGACTTGTCATGGAACATTGGGTTCTCTGATAACTTCACACAACTCTGGTTGTCACAATATATACAAGTAGCATCCAACTGGAGATCAAATAAATTAAACAGTAGCTTCCTCAGCCATACTACCTCACAACTAGTTGAACAAGCTGCGACATACTCTGCTTCAGCTGTACTCAGTTCCACATAGGACTGCTTCCTACTAAACCAAGAGATCACACTTGATCCCATACTGAAGCAGCACCCTAAAGTGCTCTTCCTATCGATGGCACTGCCTGCCCAATCTAAATCAACATAACCCTCCAGGTTAATCTTTTGACTCACCTCATACTTGAGCCCATAATCAACTGTACCCCTTAGGTACCTCAGAATATGCTTTGCAGCAATCAAGTGAACATGTCTCAGATCTGTCAAGAACTGGCTCAAGCTGTACATAGCAAAGAAAATATCTATTCTCATGTTCGTCAGGTACATCAAGGACCCAATTATCTAACGATGCATCATAGCATCAACTGCTTCTAATAAAGCATCACTCAATAGCTTTAGGTTTGATGCCATAGGTGTGGTCATGGCCTTGCAGTCCATCATCTCGAATCTCTTCAGGATATCTATCGTATATTTCCCTTGTCCCAAGGAAATTCCATCTACATTCTTCCACACCTCCATGCCTAGAAAATAATTCATCATACCCAAGTCCTTCATTTCAAACTCGGCAGCAAGCTTCCTCTTTGTATCAGCAATCAACCCATCCATACCTGTTACAAACAGATCATATACATATAGTAGGAGCATCACTGGGTTGCCATCTTCAACCTTGTAGTAAAGGTTGGAATTTGCTTTACTCTTGGTAAAGCCCAAACTAGATAGAAAGCTGCCAATTCTACCGTACCATGTCCTGGGTGCCTATTTCAAACCATACAGGGATTTCTTCAATTTACACACATGAGACTCCTTGTCATGTGTCTCAAAAACGAGTGGCTGCTCCACATACACTTCCTCTTCCACTACACCATTCAAGAAGGCAGTCTTGAAATCCATTTGGTGTATCTTCCATTTCATCACTGCAGCCACAACAAGTACTGCTCTGATGGAAGTGTATCTGGCTACAGGTGCAAAAGTTTCTTCATAATCTATTCCTTCTTTCTGGGAGAAGCCACGAGCAACAAATCTTGCCTTATATTTTTCTATGCTACCATTTGTAGCATGCTTGATCTTGTAGATCCATTTTGAAGTTACAACCAACTTCCTTTCTGGTCTTGGGACAACATCCCAAACATCATTCTTCATGATCGATTGATACTTTTCTATCATAACATCCTTCCATTCTTTCCTTTCCACCACTTCTTCATAATTGGAAGTTTCTTTATCGATGAAATCACATAATAATGCTACATATCCAGAGCAGGACCTGGTCCTCTTTCTTTCTCTGTGATTCTCTTCTGGAGCCCCATATCTTTTCACACCTTGGATAGCTTCTCATACCCAAGCAGGTTTCCTCTTATGAGGATTCTTCTCCTGGGGTGGATCTACAGGTTCTTGAGGTTCTTCAAATTCTCAATCTTCTTCTTGAGTTTCTTCGTTCATGGATGTGTCATGAATTATGGGTGCTTCCGATTCTTCAGGAACTTCAGCAGGTTTCTTTCTGGATTTGTTGTAGGCTGAGTCTTCATCAAATGTTACATCCTTGCTGATGTCAATCTTCTTGAATCCTAGGAAGTATATTCTGAAAGCCTTCAAGCTTTTAGAGTATCCCACAAATATACCCTTCTTTCCTGAAGGATCTAACTTTGTCCTCTTTTCTTTCGGAATGTGTATGTATACTGAACAACTAAATATTCTGAGATGGTTGAATTCTAGTTTCTTGTCAGAAAATACTTCTTTAGGTGTCTTGTTCTCGAGTACTCTGTGTGGAGTACGGTTCTGTACATACACCGTTGTTCTGGCAGCTTCTGTCCATAGATGCATGGGAAGATCTTGATCATGAAGCATTGCTCTTGCAGCTTGCATGATAGTTCTATTCTTCTTTTCTTCAACCCCATTTTGTTGTGGATTATATGGATTGGATAACTCCCTCTTAATCCCTGAGTCTTTGCATAACTCTTTGAATTCATTTGATGTGAATTCTCTGCCATTATCTGATCAAAAGGTCTTGATCCTCTTTTCAGTGTGGTTCTCGATCAAGGCTTTGAATTCCTTGAACTTGCTAAAAACTTAATCTTTATTCTTCATAAAGTAAATGTCTTCTTTGTGTTCTCGCTACTTGGAAAATTATTCTTTGTGTTCTTTCATTCTGCACATCCTTTGCAGACCCCATCATGTTTTGCTTGAATTTCTGGAAGACCTTCAACAGCTTTGCTTGCAAGTGGTGGTGCTCTGTAATGCACATGTGCAAGCCTTCTATGCTAAAGTTCATTTGGCTCTACTGTGTCATGGACCAAGGCTTGTTTTGGATGGCCCTTCAATTTGTATATACCTGCCTCTTGTTCTCCAATCACTACTGCATCATTAATAGTCTTTCCCTTTGGCCACATGATAACTTGTCCATCTATAAATGCAACCCTCATGCCTTTTTCATCTAATGTAGATATGGAGAGGAGGTTCTTCTTTAGTCCTAGTACAAACAATACTTCCTTCATTGTCATAGACTTTCCAGAGTCTAGCTTATAGGAGGATTCCCCACTACATTTTATTGGATACTGGTAGTCATCTCCAAGTTTCACCTTGTGTGGTGATTCATGTTCTGATAGTTTCATAAAGGCTTCCTTGAATCCTGTCATATGTTTGGAAGCCCCACTATCTATAATCCAATCATTGCTTCCATGCAGGGATGATTTTAAGAACCCCCCCTAGATTTATATGTATAAAAAATGGGCGAATCTCTTCGATATATAGGAAAATTTGAAGGCGATTTTATCAATAATATAATATGTATATATAAAAAATTGGCGAATATTTCATTTTATTATATAATGTTGTAAAATCTTGGTGAATCTTTCATTTTATTATATAATGTTGTAAAATCTTGGCGAATCTTTCACTAAGTTATAAGATATTGTAAAATCTTGGCGAATGTTTAACTTCATTATAAAAAATTGTAAAAATTGGCTAATCTTTCACTGATTTATAGAATATTTTCAAAATAGAGGAACAACAACATTAGTCAAATAACATGAATCGCATCATCAACAACAGAACATGTAGACTCACAAGTCACAACTGGAAGGTGTCAGTGAAGCACAACTGCACTGACTAGATTCAAGGAAAGTGGGGACTCCACTTGTTATCTCATTCCTTAATGGTCCAACGGACATGTGGGGACCTGAAACTAATAAACTGATAGAATCATACATTATGCTCGTCTTGGCCTCCACTAGCCAATTATGGTCATGGAGGCTAATACAATTATCTATTGTAATTATGCCAATTGATTATTGCATTAGATGAATGTTGGTCTTGTGTCAATAGGTATCCTACGATCAATGCATAGGAACCTAGTGCATAGACCATTTTTCTCTTCGCTTAGTTATGTAAATCTCATTTATTTTTTTGAATAACGATAAGTATTTACAAAAAAAATATACAATCAGCATAAAAGAATCGAAAAACTAAAGACAATTAATTCATGCAACTAAAAGGTAATAAAAGAATATTTTTTCAAACCCTAAAACCAACCTTGATTCAAGCTAAAACAAAGGATTAAATCAAGCATTGAATGATAACTAGAAGCATTCAAAGGACTAACACAATATTTAACCAAAATACACACAAACTTCAAAAATCGACAAAATGCTTCAAACAAGAGCAATAAACAAACCATAACAAATTGTCGAGATATTCATTCTAAACACCAAGATGGTATCATGTACGAATGAGCCCATTCTTGCTTAGCGAAAGTGTTGTCAAATTAGTTATTTATGATTTAATGTTAGGAAACTAGCTATGTGAAGAGCTGGCTCCTAGGCCTAGCTTTCTCAAATTCCAACGTCATTTCCTGTCACATACAAGAAAGAGACAATGTAATAGATAAATATCAAACCATTAATCTTAAAATAAGTTGCATGAAGGTAATGTAGCTCAAATCATCAATGTTACAACAAAAAAGTACAATGTAGAATCTTTTTTTACCTAAAACACAACCTCAAATTCATATACAGTGATCACCACTGACCAACAAGGGTACATGGAACTCCTAGACCAAAATAAGAGTCAATAATTTTAATAGTATTAGGCTTTAGAACATGGTTCTCTTGCAAGTAAAATTTATTGATTCAAGCGTGTCCTTGAGTAGTATTTTAGTAATACTCAAGCCGACCATTAACCTTCTTATATTCAAATTTAAATTCAGATAGTTTGTGTATATATCATTATAAATGACTCTCCCCATGGGGGCCACCTCATCATATTTCTCATGTAAATCCAAAGTTGAAAACAAATACCTTCAATTCTGTATCCAGTCTATCCAAAATGATATATTCACTACAATTAATGCATCAACTCTTCCATCTACCGTTGTATTGTTGTTTAATAAACTAAGGACAGTACTATGGTTTATTCACATTACCAAGTTTCTGATTGATTTTACTTTAAAAGGTGCACCAATCAAATCCTTCAACTCTTTGTGCGTTTGAGAAGAACTAAAAACTTCCCTTAATTAGCGCATAGGTTATCCTCAAGAATTTTGTTTCACTGATCAAGGAAGTCTTCAAAGAGTCCTTCAATATGCTACCAACAATCAAAATAGTTCCAAATCATGCTATAAAACTTAGTGAATAAGTTCATAATTTTTGCTTAATTTTTAAAGTGCTTCCTTTAATATCAAAGAATATAATTAGTATTACAAATGACCTCTTCACAAAACTCGATGGGTGAACCATCAAAATATTCTAGAACAAGCACCTAGCCCCAATCACTTATTCATATGCTTTCGAGGAATTATACCTTAGTGGGTGTCCTTGCAAGTTTCCCCCTCCACTACTAAACCACAACTCCATCAGTGAGTCTTATTCTAGTCTGAATATTAAAAAAAATGGACAAGAATGGTCTTATTATTCCCTGAAATTCCTAATTAAGTTCTTCAGTTTTCCAAATTATTTTTTGATATGTTAAACCATTCATTTTGAAGAAAACTAAACCTACAACAACATCACAAATCCCAAATTACCCTTAAATCCATAATCATGTGAGGGCCATAACAATCCACTTCACAACCATTGCAATCCTTTTTGCATGAATACTAGTCATCCCACGACCTTCCTTTTCTCTACCAATGTTGCAAATGTCCAAGGAAAATGGTGGTAGACCTTGTTTCCCAAGTAAAAATTGTTAGAATACATTGTATAATTTAGCCTCTCTGAAAAGGAAAACAAAAAAAGTATTGCTGAGTGAATAGTGATCATAAGAGTCAAGTTTGGTTATTCCTAATGTTTGGAAAATATAAATTTTCAGAAATTGATCCTGTAACCTTTCTATTTACAATATGTTTCTTAGTGAAGGATTTTTATTATATACCTTAATACCATCAAATTTTCATTTAACTGAAATTGTATCAATTGTTAGAGAATTTAAAGTTTGAACAATCCATACATATGATAGGTTGTTGTAGTGGCCCCGAATTTACCAGCCACATATGAAATGCACTTTGGAGTACCAATGGCAAGGGTAGTGCTCAACACTCTAAATATTAGACATGATGCACACACAATGTTTCTCATTTTGAAGCATTCAGAAGCCAAGGTGGTGTTTTTGGATTACCAATTCTTAGAAGTTACAATGGCAGCAGTCAGGAACCTTTCTCAGGTGACATAGGAATTACCATTAATTATTGTGATCCATGAATTGGAAAAATCTAGAGAATATTCTTTGAATAAAGATCATAAATATATTCTTGATTATGAAAAGATTTTGATAAGTGGAGATCCAAATTTTGAGACTCGTTGGCCTGAAGATGAATGGGAAGTTATCTCATTAAACTACACATCAGGAACCACGTCCAGTCCTAAAGGTGTTGTGTACAGTCATAGAGGTGCCTATCTCAATACCATTGGTATTATTTTAGCATGGGAAATGAAGTCTAATAATGTTTACTTATGGACAACACCCATGTTTCATTGTAGCGGTTGGGGATTTCCATGGGGCATGGATGCACAAGGGGGAACTAGTATTTGCTGTAGAAGTGTAAATGAAAAAGACATATTTGATGCCATTGTTGAGCAGAAAGTTACCCACTTATGTGCAGTGCCAACATTTTTAAGTATCATTGCAAATGCACCACCTCGTGAAATAAGACCACTTCCTCACACCGTAGATGCTAAACACACTTGCTAATTTTTCACCCTCAAATATGAGTTATTTACTCAAGTAAAGGAAGCACCCCATGGTTGAAAATATATGTATAGAAGAGTATTATGGCACATCAACTGTCCGCTTCAGTATAAGGAGAGCCCAGGTTTTCAAGATCTCCACTCCTTATCAACTATAAGCCATTAGTTTTATGAAGGGATTAATATCTGGCTATGGGGTGTTTTTCATCGGAATCCACAAACATCGTTGCATAAGTGATTATTCCTAAGAAATCACTAACATGATGGTCATGAACATAGATACTTAAAATACTAGACACAACTGCTACCTTTTCATTCTCAAATATGCACTATACACTCATGTAAAGAAATATGCTAAGGAAAAGAAACACAACAGATTAGCCAACACCTCCAGTCTAAGGAGACTCCAATATTATTGGTTTTCAAGATCTTCACTCCTTATCAAATACAAAACATTTTTTTTAGAATGGGATTAGGATCTAGCTACAGAGTATTCTGCATGGGAATCCACAGGAATTTCTTCATAAGTAAGCATGCCTAAGCAGTCAATGAAGTTAACATCCATTATTTTACCCATGAGAATTTTCACATTCTAGTCATATACTAGTGACATTATTAATACATACTTCATTGTATCATCATAATAAAAACACTCATGGAATCCCCACAACAACATCTGTGAAAGACAAGATTTGTCGATGAAGAAAATGCTTATAACATGCTTAGCTCATAATAAGTATCATATTATGATTATTCCAACAAAGCTAGAATGGAAAATAGGTTTATGTATTGGACACTAAACTTATAGTCTTATACATTATGCCATTATATATCTAAAGTCTGACTTAGTCAAGTTTTGAGCCTCATGTTTTCCTATTAGGGTTTCATGTTTTCAATCCTTGTATATGCAATAAAACCATAATCCAAACACAGTTTAAATTTAAACGCATTTAACATGCATATCATATATAACATGCCAAAATAATCCACATCTATGACAGTCCATGCATCATCCAAGAACCTACTTCCAACAAACCTTAATAATAATGCACACATATAATCAATCATAAATATGAACAGTAAATAAAAATAGCATGCATCACTCCAAATGAAAACCTCCATAGAGTTATAGAACTCCTAACTATCCAAAATTATTTCTAAACCAACACACCATTTTAGGATAGCTTATATGCAATATTAAGCAGTGAAAATCTTAGCTATTGTACCCTTACAATCTCCCACTGAGTTAAAATTTTGTTTTAGCTTTAACCATTCAATCAAGCACTTAAAAGTGAAAAGTTAAAAACAATAACCACCAACATTCAGAATTGACACAGGAAAAACTAATGAGTAGCCACAAGAATCTTTATCTCTTGAATATTTATATGTTCTAACATCATGCAGTCAATGATATAAAGAAGAATATCCAAATAAGATAAATATCTATCCATGTTAGTAAGTTACGATGCCAAACAATTTGGTTCTACTTTACAATCTCTTCACTCTCAACCTACAGAAGATGTCGAATCTACCCTGACATTAAAACTAATGATGTTTACAAATTTTAGGATGCACTCAAAAGCTATATTTCTTAAAGCTTTCTCACTTGTAGAATCATATATATTTGATGATGTCAAGATGAATATCCAAAGAAAATAAATATTTAGATATTTTATTAAGTTCCACTGTAAAAAATTAAAATACATAGTTTTATGTTACAATCTCCTCATACTTAACCCACACAAAATATTATGTCTACCTTGAAATCAAAACTAATAATGTCTGCAAATATTTGGGATGCAGACATAAATGATGGAAGGAAAAAGCTAATGCAAAACAAAAAGGACAGAGGGTTTGATATTTGACAAGAAATCTTGGCAATCCCCCCCAAAAAAGAGACATAACTTCCAAGAACTGTGTCATTCAATTAATCATTGAATATGCAGTCAAATTCAATCATTAAATCGAAATTTGCTCATATAATACAAAACAACAAAGTATAATTTATTTAATGCAATCAGACTGTTTTTTCAATTTCAAAACTACAAGTTTTTCAAAACATACCAGAGCAATTTCAGAATTTCATTATGGTCTTTATTTAATTCCATAGGAACAGAACGTACAAGCTTCAGCCTTCTTCTTTCCAATAGAAAATACTTCAAATCCACTACCCAATCCCTGAAAACCACCCAGCAAAGGTGTAGAAGCCACAAAAATTCACCTTATGGTATAACATAATACTGGGTGCTAGGGAACATTTTACCAGATGGACCTTTTACCTCATGGACTCCTGTTTTGCTAAATGTGCATTATAATTCAAATACTAATTTCTCCACTTATATATATATATATTGATTTTCAAAATATCTCACAAATATTACTAATATTTTCATTACAACCATAGTAAAACTTGAAGGGATTTACAAAAAAATTCTATACAAAGAAGCTATGTGTACATTCTATATGACATGAGGAAATTTCTATTTATATAAAGTATGCCAACTCATACACCACCCACCTTCATTAATTCATTCCTCCTCTCCCCTATTTCTCATCCCCCAAGACAACCTTAGCCAAATATGACCTTCTCTCCACATCTATTTGGGATATTGATCTTGACTCTTACCCCCATTCCATCTACCTGGCCACTCACACCACCACACTTGGATTCTACTCAACGAACCATTTGTTCAACTAGGAGTAGAAAATCCATCACAAGCATCTCAGCTCACTTTGATACATGCCCCCCCCTCTTTCCCCACCTTCAGAAATCCTATTTTTACCTCCTCTTTCGTAGAAAGCATGCATTCCTTTCCTTTTGGAGACACAAGCTCTTTTCAACACTTTGTTGTTCTCCCAAAACCTTTTGGTGCACCCGTTCTCTAGGCATACTTCTCTCCACCCAGACTTAGACCTGCAATGCATGTTCTCTCATATGATCTTCCTTTATCATTTCCCTACATAGGCCCCTATCCATATCACCTCCACTCATCTCTTCCAAAATTTTCTCATCCAATGACATCAAGCGAGAAGTGAGGGTCATGAGCACCCACACGACAATTGATGAGGAAGAATTCCAAGCCAACTTCCTCAAACATGGTATTCACTCGCTCAACTCTCACACTGTTGATTTGTTTAATAATTTTGTTTGTTCTAGTTTACCCAATCTTGGTCACTCAAATCCGAATAATTACAAAAACATCGTAAGGGTACACATTCTCTAAGCTTTGCACTACAGTTATTCATTTATGGCTTTCAACAAATTGAAAGGAGGTGACTAAGGGCCAAAGGACATGCAAATTTATGCTTGGAGTACCAAACTACAAACCATATTTTAAGACACACAACCATTACTAAGGAGGTTCATAATTGATTTTCAAAAGTCTTATAATGCTTTCTTGACTTTTGAAATCATTTGACAACCCTTTTAACACGTGGTGTCGTGTTGGAATATTTCATTTTGCATGAGGTTATAAAATTTCCTTATGCCAAAACCTTGATTCAAATTTGTGTATTTATTAGGTGTCATTCTTGCTTAGTTTGACTTTCCAAAGGAACACAATTTTCCTTGCTAAGATTTTCTATCCAAACTTCATCTCAAATTTCCCATGCTTCCAAGCAGAAAGCAAAAACAACAGCTTTCCTTGCCAAAACACTCATTCTACACAGCAAGGAAATTCATCTAAAAGGCAAGGAAAGCTATCCAAATAGCAAAAAGGTCATACCTAGCTTGCATTCACAGATTTTGGACTTTTATTGTGATTTATTCCGTATTTTCTAGCAGTAAGGGTGACTTGGTTCAAGGTGATGATAGTTCGATATATACAGATTTGAGAGATAGTAGAAGGGTCGAATCATGCTATAGAAGGAGAGTTCTTCCTTTGAAGGTTTAAATAAACTCACTTGCATGAGTAAAGAGCCAAACATAGGAGAAACTATCTAGACTCTGTACTACCACAAACAAATTTTTGGGAAGGGATGTAACTGCCATGGACACGGGGATTTCAGTTTTTTTTTTTTCTTTTCTGCGGCCACAAGAAAAACTCTTGGAGAGCTGCAAACAAAATCAGTCTTCAACAATGAATGCTCATTCAAAGTTGCATTGCTTATAATTGCACACCATTCATAAAAATCCATTGATCATTATGATTCAAGGGTTCCATGAGTATGCTATGAATATAACCCATGACTATTCAAACTGGAAGCCTTAAAAATTAGTAGACATACTTATTACTCAGATTAAAACAAAAGGACTTGCAACTAGCCAATGTGTTCATGGCGAGAATAAGCATGTATGCATTTAATGTCAAAGAGGAAATGGCCAGATATAAAACCAACCAATGGCCTTCCACAGAGAAGTATTGATGGAAGTAGTGGTGATTCTAAATTGAGGAAAATAGGTAGCTCCAGAAACAGGGCCTCCAAAGCAGATCTGAAGATGATGCCCAATTTTACTATCCTTGAATTATCTTTGCTTCATATTAAAGTGCAGAAGGATGATAAATATGAGAATATTAAATAGGGCACTTAACAATACTGTTGTTTTTGACATGCTACTGACTGAGGCATCGTGTAGGCCTTATGAAATATAGCTAAGCCCTTCTTATATGAAGTATTGAATTGTGCCTTAGAAGAACTCGGTTGAAGCCCTATTGAAGAAGATTTAAAGAAGTAGAAGCCCCTGTTTGAAGAAGATGATATTGAATATGGAGAAACTCTAAGGGTCTCAAACAAGACTTAAATCCCCTATGAATATAGAGAAGCCTATGAAGTTTGGAAGTGTAAACATGATAGGAAGCCCTAAGAATGTGGAAGGCCTAATGTAATAACAACAAGAATCGATGAAGAAATGTATTTGTAAGGTCGACTCATATGATTTATCATTGATGAATTAATGAAGAATTGTTTTTGTAAATCAGCTCCAAATAAATTGAAATTATAATTATATTTTGACCAAGAAAAGGGAAGAGAATTTATGTATCAATACAACATAAAGTGCACCCTTTTTAGTGGTCGAAAGCAAGCAAGACAAGGTCTGAAGTTATAAGGCGATTTGCAGGCATGATTGACAAATTTGTTTGAAGAATGAAGTCTATGGATGACTGGTTTTAGGGTATTTTGAAGAAAACTTTAGAGAATGAAGTCTATGGATGACTGTTTTTGGGGTATTTTGAAGAAGACTTTCAGCCTTGCCTCAGAGAATATTTTATGTTTTTTTGAGGGCCATATTGACACATTTTTGGGGTAGAATCATTTCTAATAGGAGGTTATATTGGCACTCTTTCCAAGCAAATATGAAGTATTAGAACAAACCTTATTTCTAAAGTAACTGATGACAGCTACAGGAAGATAATGGAGTTTGAATGCTATTTTTTTCAAGTACAGGAAAGTAATATTGCTGAGATACAGAAGTATATATTCAAGGTATGCAAGATCAGTCTTGATCTAATGTTTGATTGAATGCATGAAGTTACAAGTCTGAAAGTATCTATGTTGAAAGGTTTTGGATAGTTGTATGCTATTTTGATTAGGGCATATATGATATTATATTATTTGGGAATATTCCTTAAATCTGTACCTAAGATAGATTGAGGTCTAAAGAACAGTAAATCAAGTTGTTGGGCAGAATTTGAAGTATTGGGACAAAGAGTTTAAACAACAAATTGCGAATAGTAAAGAAAATAACAATGACAATGACAAGGTAGTGACAAAAGTAGTGACACATTAGTGACAGTGACAACAACTTGAAAATAAAAGTGTTTTGACAGTGACAAGGATACAACAGTGATAATGTGAAGGAATTGACACACTCTAGTGGATGAGAACAGAGGTTGGCAACATAAGGAACAAATATGGATTCTGGGCAACAACAAACCCTCAATCTCCATACTTTGTAATAGTAACTAAACCTCTCTTCTGACAAGTACATGGTACCTAGGCTATAAAATTGGCCTAAAATAACATATCTATGTTCATACCAGAATGAAATCATATCATTTTCAAGAACCATAATCCAATCATAAAACAAAAGGGACTGTTGAATATGCAAATTGGTTGCAAGTGGTTACACAAAAGATTCAATCACTATAATATCTACATTAAGATTCCAACAAACATACCCAGTTAGTTTTATGATTGGTTGAGTTTCAATCTTGGAGACTTGTCATCACTATCCTCTTCATACCAAATACCTTCAATACCTACTATTGTGAATTTTAGGTGAGGTCCTTCCATACTTATCTTTCAATGTTTCAAAATTAGGATTTCTATCTCATGAATATGAATGCAATAATGCAATGACATTGCCCTAGAATATGAATGCAATAATGCAATTAAAGAGCCTCACCCATTTGAGTCCATAATCTACCCATGTCGCTCAATGCATTCAACTTTTCAACCAACAGTAACTATTTAGAGCAATAGCAAGAGTATCTTGTGCATAGTCAACATCAAGATCCATGATTTCTAAGACATCTCATTTGCTCCTTTCACCAAGTTAGGTGTCACATCACACGCATGGAATTGTCTGATTCTTGGCACAACACCTCAATCCAAGGATTCATTAAATCCCAAAAACTTGCTTGCAATAATCTACATTTAAATATATTATAGATGAATATTTGTTTGAGGTTCATCCTCTTAAAAGAACTTTAGAATGGTTTTCTTCATTGTTAGTAATCACATGGTTAAAGCCAACACTAAGCAAAGGAGACATCAATGGAATGAAACTAATATGCAATGAAATGTATAGGAATACCACTAGAACTATAGATACCTCAGGGATGCCTAGAGATTTGACAATGTTCTTGCAAGGGGTAGTTTCCCCAGTGGAGTACTTAGCTTTGGAAGATGGATGGAGTCTATGGAGGCTCTAGATGGAGTGGTGTGGACTTGTCTTGCATGGCGTCATCACTTTGGGTCACAATTTTTCATGATATCATCATTGAAGTTTCAAACTTGTACTGCAGGAATGGAGCGCTTCACTTGTTTGTGGCTTACTTCTTGCTTGTAAGGTTTAGGCCAACATGTGTTGTTGGCCTTCGTTTACTCTCATATAAATAGAGGAAGAAGAGACTATTTCCAAACAACACAACACATCATGCATTCATTTTTATCTCTTCTTTGGAGTGCTCTCTTATGATACACTAGGGTTAATGAGGAAACTCTAATGGAGCATATGATGAGGTGGACAATTTCTCTCTCTTGAGATTCTTCTTTATACATTTGATCTCTCTATCTTGGGTACTAGGGTTTATTGGTCTCTTGGACCATCTTGGATTCTAGGGTTAGGGTTTGATCCCTTAGAGGATAGAGCTTAGGGTTCAAAAACCCTCAAATGTATTTGGGGAAGAAGAGGACTTCATGCATTGAAGATATTGTTGGATGGATTCTTGTACTTGGAGGAGCTAGGGTTTGTTGACTAACCCTAGCTAGGGCACCTTGGGTGGTTTTATTTTGTCCTAGTATTGAGAGGAGGCTATGGTATGTATGTACTTCATTCATTGAGCATATATAAATAGAATATTTCCAACTGTCCACATATTGGGTATATTGCAGATTTGATTTTGGCATTTTATCTTCTTGGGATGGTTATTTCCAACTCTTAATTATGTTGTTGATTTGACACACTTAGGAGAAAACCATTGAGGGACTTAACACTAAGATTGAATATAATAGTACAACCATCTATTATTGTTGGGTTTGATGTTATATCTATTGTATAAGAAGAGTTTTCATCTGGTTTATACATGTGAAGTTGTCCTAGAAGGCTGGAAACTCATTGGAATGATTGGTATCTTTTCTACTTGAATTGTCATGAATTTTGGGGATAAGGGAATTATTGTGATTGTCCCATTATTATTTTACACATCAATTTACAATATTCCTAAAGGATAAAAATTATAGGTTTAAGATCCAAGGAACCTTCTTGGAAGAAGATGAATTTTCAAATTTGCATTAATTGTTTGATGTTAAGTAAATTTCCAACACTTCCAACCTATTAAAAACAACTAAAAGTAAACACCCAAAGCTAGAATACTTCATAGATTTTGGTTCTTTCACTAGATATAACTACTGTCTACTAAAATAGTACCTACATGTTAGACCAAAATCAACAACCCAAAAATACAACTCAATATCATCCTCTTGAAGGTCTAGTAGCCTTAAGTAGGCTAGCTATCACTATAGAGGAATTTATTGTTTCACGTGTGAAGGCCAATGACACCCTCTCTTAAGGTTTCTAGTAGACATATATAGGCTAGCTATCACTATAGAGAAATTTATTGTTGCACCTGTGAAGGCCCAAGATACCTTTATTTTAGGGTTTGCAAAATCAACAACTCAATGGCATCCTAACCCCTCTGATCCTAAGATACCATTGGATACACTGTTCTCAATTTATATCCATCTTGGAGCTCAGAAAATATCCCAAGCAACAATAAAAGATGATATCTCTGTTCCAAATAACATCTCTCTGCAGAAGATTCCAACAGGAAAGGGGATGGTCGGCATAGGACTATAAAGAATTGTTCTTACATATCTTGCACATCCCTCTTTCAAATTGTTACCTAATTAAAGGCATCAAATTGTGAGTACTCTTGTTGAGTCTATTGTATATGAAGCTACGAAACCCTTTACGGTTGAGTACTCACTTTCTTTACCATCAGAAAATGGTGTGGCAGAGACGGTTAAAGCAAGAAGAACCAGTCTGGTGAGATGGGAAAATTAGCATAAAGAAAGAATTTTGATACAAATATCTGATCCACACAACCAAAAGGAAAATATGTCCTTGGCAATTTATCTTGCAGAGGTGATTTCAGCTGGCTTGTTGTCAGAGCATCCTAATCTTGTTGCAGGATTATGTGAAATGGTTAAGTTCGAATGTATTGTAGGATTTGATAATGATGCAGTAAATTACATGCTCCAGTGCAAAAACTTCCAACTTTTTGTCGAGGATAAAATTTTCCTGTCATCTATTTTTTCTAAGGTGAATGGAAGCTTCCTTCCATCAAAAAAATCTAGAGGATTCCATGGATGCAGCTATGGGGGCAGCAAACGCATCTCCAGGCTAGCTAAGACAATGAAGCCAGTGAGATATTTTTTAGTAGATTCTCTAAAAGGATGGGAGAAGAATTTGTATTCATTTAAACAAGCAATAGTTAATGTGGAAGAATCTATATCTAGCAGTATGAAAAAGAATCTAATGAGATTGGCATTCCCATTGGAAAAAGAAGATACCGAGCAGTTAAACAACCATCTCCTGAAGCTGATAGGTGATGCCCACCTCAAAATGCTGATTATTTTAGAAGTTCTTGGTGGATGTGGAAGAATTTGTATCCATCAGTATGAAAAAGAAGTTGATGAGATTGGAATTCCCATTGGAAACAACACATACATAGCAGTTAAACAACAATATCTTGAAGCTGATAGGTGATTCCCACCTCAAAATGCTGATTATTTTATAAGTTCTTGGTGGCAGTGAAATTAATCGGATGGTACCACTAAAATTGGATGATTTACTTTGTAGTTCTGAATTTAAAAAACATGAGGAGCGAAGTGAAAAAATAGAACACACTTCTTCATCACCTTCGTCTAGTGGCAAGGGTGAAGTGGACATTAAGACATTGAAGGAAGTTGTAGGAGCTATGGTTCTGAACTTCGTTGCGTCGGATATGTAGGTGTCAACCCTTATGCATAGGTGCATGAATAACATACAGTTAGTTTGGTTCTTCAGCAGAACCTGTACAATATCTGCACCGATACCAATGGTGCAACAGACAAGGGCAGGTGAGTAGATGCAGGTTCAAGATCTATCAACTGTCAGCTAGCTGATTTGCCACTTTTAAATGAGATCAACATGACACAAAAAGGCTTTCGTTCATCCAAATTTTGCATTAAAGGGACAAATGAGCCTACCCATCTACGTGTCTAACACAATGTCCTCCACCATCAATAATAGAAACTAAACTTGACATGTGATATTTGGACACTATTCTCTATTTTTTACTTAACCACAATGAAATCCATTTAAGAAGTCATGAAATGAATTATGTATGGTATATGCAGTTAATTGTGAAAAATATTTCACAATTTAATCATGGAGGAAGATAAGAGAATATTTTCCAGTGAGGTTCCAACATGGAAACGAGTCTTATTGCCATATTTTTGTATAAAAAAAATTGCAATGACATAATTAAAGGAAAAAAATCAACAATCTCGATTTGCATGGCATTTTCATTACAATAAGCCTCACACAAAATTATTTTTAGATGGGATTCAACATTGCGGTGATAAAAACTGTAATTAACTCTTACAAGCGATTTTCAAAGCAACTGTAATGAATACTTCCATAGAGCCAATTGCCAGAAACTGTCATACCATACTATTCTCTCCAATAGCTAACAATCGTCATAACAACCATTCTCTCCAGTAGCCCACAACCATTAGGGCATGCTATTTTCTCTGCTTAATTCAGCTTTACACAAGAAAAGGTGGGATACACATTATTCCTTGCATACATCATTTCTCATATATACAAATTCCAGATTGACTTCTCATATATACAAATTCCAGATTGACAAGTGACAATTCTGATAATGGGTACAATTTGACAATATAAACAAATTGGAGTGGTGAAATATATAAACATAGAGAACTCTAATCAAATATTGACTTATGTTAATTTACCAATATGTATCTTAAGGTCCCAACAACACTTGAACTGATAGTCTACACTCCAGCATGATGTTTCAACAGGTAATTTTTCCATGTTACTGCACCATATCTGGTTGAGATTTAGAGAGGATTGATATCTAGTGAACAAGTAGACAGAATGTAATTTCCAGTTAGAAAGTTGTTAGTTAATTCAATGGGTTGCTCATCTGTGACCATGCATTCCTGATTTTTTAGTTAGATTTCAATTGGTGATTACCAAGAGATCATGAAGCAACTGCTACAAGTCTTCCTTTGCAAAGCTCCTTGACAAAAAGTAATTCTACAAGCACAGCTTCTTGCATCTTTGCAAGACAACAAAAATATCAGATAAAATTTAGAACATTTAAAAGAATATTTTCACCAAATCTTTTATAAATAATGAATTCCTGCAACATAATTGATATTGAATTGTACCAAGGTTTTGGTAGAAAAATTTCACACCATGTTGTGCCACCATTTTTGCCAAGGAAATGTCAGATGATTTCAAGTTTTGCAACAAAGCCTTGATAACCCTTCCACTTGTATCTTCACTGAAAAAATGGAAAAATAAATTATATTAATTGATAGGAAACCATAAAATCATTCGTGAATGTGAAATTTTAGTGCATTTTAATCTGTGCTACAATACTTCTGCTCATGTGTTGATACATTTATGGATGATTATCATTGCATTCAAGCCTTAGCCTATTTTTCTCAATGAGAAACCACAAAGACCATGGGTAGCACTATAAACACACATACTTATACAATATAGAGAAATATAAAGAACAAGGGTCAATAGTCAATAACATGTCCATAGGTAGAGGATCAATCAATATAATAAAGTCGTGGGTCACATTCATCAAATCAATACAAGCATTGTATTTTCCAAAAGGATCATATCTTTCAAAGGAACTAGTTATAAAGTTTTCATGTTAATTTTGGATCCATCCTGTCACTTTTTCATACCTTTTATGATAGTCTGGAAGGTGCAATAGATTCAGGATTTCTCATACACTCTTCAAGAGAGTATTTGTCCCCATCTGGAGTTAATTGTTACCAATAATGATGCATCTATCTTGATAGGTTATTATAAGAACCAATGGACCAAAGTTCCATAGTCTATCTTATCATTTTGAGAAATAATCAAGCACTCATTGAATCAGTGCTAGTGCCAACAAAAGAGAAATATTTTCAGTATGGGTATAAATACTTACAATGCACATCATCTAGGTGCATGAAAATCCTTGATGGACTTGTAAAAGTCTTTCCACAACATGGCTTTGGGAAAGGATACTTCTTCACCTCTCTGGATTTCAGATTTTGACTCTGTCATGACTCACCCCTCTCTTCATGCTGCTTCAAATTAGAGATAGATGATAATTGCAGATTTCAGTCCTCTTTGGGGCACACAAATAACTTTCCTTCATGCTTTACCAAGTCATTATTTAAATGGTCCTGCCTCTTGTAACTACAAAAGAAACCATCTATTGGGAAAACAAATGTTCTCTGCAAAAAATAAAAAATGAAAAAATTACACAAGCGTTAAGTGATAATAAGATAGACATGGTTGCCACATAATATCATATAAAACAACATTCTGCAACACATGTCAATTTTTTCTATCCTAAAGAAATATAATTCATATTTTGAGACTGTTTTATAGTAACATCAATCATATGAATTGGTATATTTTAGTTCAAGTATGGTTAGGTAAACATTACTAATTAGCATTTTCTAACCATGATCACATGGGAGTGGTAATGTGTGCACTACAAGGATACCAACTTGTCAAATTGCATATAAATGTAGGCTCGGTATATGAATGTAGGCTTAATATACAACTATGATGTGCAAAATTTATAGGCTATGGAGAAGTAGTTACAATAGAAAGAAGCTATAGTTTCCATTTGAACAAAAAATTAGTAGAGTAGGCACAGAGGTGAGGAACATAATTTGCATACCAATTAAACATTCCTTATTGTTGGAAATATTGGTGCAACAAATATTGCATAACCATGAGTACAACATAAAGAAGAAAAATGCTCAAACAGTAGGTGCCATTGCAGGAAAATCTTGTATACCATGTGTGAGATGTAAGCCTAGCATAGAGGAGTTTTGTTCGCAAACTACAAATTACATCATGGAAAATTTTCTTTCCATCAATAAGGGATTCTGAAACCATTCATACGGTAATTTTGCAAGTTACAGAAAGGGAAATGGTTGCATATTATGTGTGAAATGTGAGTGCAACATAGAGGAATGTTGTTCTCAAACTATGAATTCCATCATGAAAAGTTTCTTTCCATCGATACAGATTAGTGTAGCATAAGGAGTTCTGAAAACATTCATATTGCAATGTTGCGGTTTCAAACAGGAAAGGGTGCACTATAAGGGATCAGAAAACCCAGACCAAAGGTGCCTTTCATCTGTGACTTCAGACACTGGATGGGTGGCTGTGTAATAGCATATCAAAATTCCTACACTAGGGGTGTTAGTTGGTGCATCATAACTCAGTGACTCACAAAGAGGATTTTTTAATTGCTGAAAGTGGAGAAAATAATAACTAATGTAGCATATGTCATCCTCCATCACTCTGGTACTAACATCATAGGATTGTTCCCTATTTAATTTGTGGATCCCCATGTGATTCTTGTCTTTGTGATGCATTTTTAATTGTAAGATTAATTAATATCAAAGTGCCATATTTATTACTGAGGATTTCATCCAACAACAATATAAAAAATCTTTGATACCAAATCTTTGATACCCATTCATAACCTTTAATTGATCTATAAGTTCATAAGACCACATCTTTGATACCCATTCATAACCTTTAATCGAGCAATCCAAGGAACAAACATGCTTTTTGTCATAAATTTACTATAATTAAATTATCAGGAGTTGTGAATTACTACTCAATAGCATCACACGATACTGGACCGCGAATGCCAATATGCTTGAGAGGGAAGTTGGAACTTGGAGCCATAATTGGGAAAGCATTGAATAGTACATAACAATGTTATCAATAGATTCAAACAAACAACAATTAACACAATGTGGTGTAGTTAATAAACAGAAATGAGTAGATGTGCCTATACGAAAGCCTTAGGGACATGCGTTGCATCCAAATTTCAAGTTTAAACTACTGCAAGGAGACACCATATGAAAGAATGCATATATAAATCTGCATAATATAACCTTCACATTTGTGACTAATTGCACTTTCTAAAGAAGTACAAAATGTTATGGCCCATCAACAGTGAAAAATACAAAATCATATAAAGAAACATAATATCATTAAGTTCATGATAATATATGGAAGCAATGGGAATATATTTATAGGAAAATTACATGCCAAAGCAACAAATATGGCATTGTCAAAATGACAGAAAACTCACTTTCAGAAAGATAATAAATGGCAATACATGCAGATCAAAGATGTAACATGATGTAACAGAGATTGCATCAAAATTCTAGTTCACAACTCACAAGCCAATAAATTAATAGTTAAAATATATATCCCAAGAGACCTCGTAATTTTCAATTGTATGAGTCATTTCATGTTGTCTGAAACAGAGAGCACCCAAACCAAACTTTATTCAACAGGAAAGGCCAGTGATTGTGCACAAAATATAGTCATAGGAAGTGAAAAAACGACCATGTTAACCATCATATTTTTCTTTAAATAATGATTATAGACAATACATCAGCCCAAGTGCTCCACACAAACAAGGTTTTGAAGAATCACCTTGTACCCAACCTGTAAATACACCTCTCAACGCAATAGATAAAAGTATTGGGTCACAATGTGGATAACAATTTATGCTTGGTTTCAGTTCTGATTTATATATACTTTGTATGAATAACTTGTATATGATAAAAAATATTAATTAGCAAGAGAAGAGTGGGCCACCAAAGACAAAGACATGAAAGACCTAGAAAAGGTAACCCCTTACCAGTAAAGAATACAGTCATGCCTCGAGGTTTTGAGAATTTATCTATACGTGTATCTATAGCTAAATCTAACTTCTCCTCCTTAAGGACAAATTCTTCTTATTTTCAACCAAGTCTCCTTGACCAACAACCAAGAAATATTCTGTTTTGATCAACGTTACCCAATTAATTCTTGATTTTGGGTGTTCCGATCGACGACGAGCAGACTGCTCAAGAAAAGGCTCTTCCTCTGAAAGGTATGTTGCATAATATAGTTGTTTGTTTCCATATTTTCTCCGTATGTATATAGCTTTTCACACACAAAAAGCAAGTTAGTATGACCGTATGAAAAAAAAATCATCAGACATTGAAAAAGCTTGAAGAACTACTCAATAATTGCTCCACAAACCCAATTTGAGGACGAATGAATTCCATTTTACCCATTTTACCCAAATCGAGGACGAACTAAGACAAGTTTACCCAAAGATACATAAATCAGGGGCCAAATACCAAATTTTCAACCTATGATTCATAAATCTGGGCGAACCATCTCAGTTTCTTATCCAAACCTGGAAAATTCTGGCGATTTCACCTCCATTACCGAAGAAATCTACGCGAATGTCAATATTTTCCCCATAATCGAGTGGGCTAAATTCTAGTTTTTGAATTTTTGCAGTTTCACATTGCAGGCTATTTAAATTGGGGAAATTATATGTAAAATAAAAAATGGGCTATTTTATTAAATAAAAAAAATCATTTTAATATTAAAAATTCGCCCACCTTTTTTTGGTAAGTTCTTAAAATTCTCCTATGGGCTATAATTCGCCCCTAAAATCATCTATGCTTCCATGTGTAATGTTTCCCGTGAGAGAAGAAATCAAAACATATTCTTCATCACTTGAAGAGTCTTCACTTTCATATATGGTTCTCTTTGTGGAAGGTTAATCGTCCTTTGCAGCATGATCATGATGTCTTTTCTTGTTTCCCTTCTTCTTGTGAGAGACATTTTTGTTTCTAGGACATTCTCTAGCATAGTGTCCTTTCTCGTCACATGTATAACATCTGATTCTAGACAAATATTTTCTAGTGTTATCTTTGTGATAGTGCTTACCTCTAGAGTGGTGAGAACTTCTTCCGGTTTTCTTGGAGTGTACCATGAGAGCTTGATCTTCACTTCCCATATTTTCTTCTTGAGCTACTATTCGAGCTTCTTCTTGAGAACATTCTTCCCATAGTCTGTTGAAATTGACTAACTTCTTTCTGGTACAGATTCCTTGAATAAAGGAGTCCCATGATCTAGGGAGACCATTCAAGGTGGTCATTACAATCTCTGCATTCTCCACTTCTTCATCTACTGCTTCCAATTGTTCCTTGATATGAGAAACCCTTGTAAAGTAAGACTGGATGGTTTCTGCATTCTGGATCTTTACATTCTTCAGTTGGTTTCTCAGAGTCATCTTCCGGTTTATGTTCTTTCCTTCAAATAGTTTGGTTAGGGCATCAAACATAGCTTTAGGTGTCTTTAGGGAGGACACTTGTGGTATGAGGTGATCCTTGATTGAATCAGCAATAATCCTCTTAGCCATAACCAACTTCTTCTTGTGTAATTCCTTAGCCTCATCTCCCTCTCGAACTGGAACCTCCTCATTGATATAGGAGTCCAACTCATTTTCTTCTAGGACCAAGGAGATCCTATACTTCCAGGCTCGGAAGTTATAAGCTCCCTCAAGCTTTTCATCAAGCTTGGTATGATGAGACATCTTAACTAAGAACCTCAAATGGAAATACAAAAGATTTAGATCTTACCAGTTCATGATGTCAGATCTGGATTTGGAGCTGAATTTCTGCAGTGCTGGTTTAGGAGCATATTAGGGTTTGAATTTTCCAGAGTTTTATCCAACCAAATTCTTTGATAGTGATCTCTAAACTTCTATTTTGAGGAGCAGATCAATCCATGCCTGGGCTCATTGAAAAAATCCTCTTCTGTGAAAATCCCTAATTTTCGGCAGTAGTGTCGGGTCCAAAATGGAAAAAGCTCAGAATTGGATTCTACTTCGACAAAAAGATGCACTGCAGGGAGGAGTGTTATCCCAACCTTATTTTGTTGAAAATATGTGGAGAGAAATCCAAAAACTAGGAAACCCTAGTTTCCGCAGCTGCACAATCTCTTCTTCTCAGGTTAGCTTTGATACCATGTTCAATTTTTAACATTAACCTAGCATTTATTAGGATGTTTAACTGAGAGAATAACAAGCACAAAAATCAAACACAAGAGACAATGAACACAGTGTTTTTCCTTGGGAAAACCATAAATGGAGAAAACCCCACAACTTCCTCAGAGATAGAATCAACACCAAAATTAAGACCCCAAAATAGTAAGATGATCTCCAGACAACAGTAGCCTCTTTCTTCCTAGCCCCAATGTCTTCTTCTTCCTCAGCTATGTGCTACAACTGAGTGTGAGTGAGTGTGTGATAAATAGAGAGGCTCACTCACTATTTATACTAATTCCCGACTTGACAATAACCTACTAGGGCCGACTTCTCTAGGAGAGTCTAATAACCCTAGTGCCTCGAAATTGCAAGGACTTTAACCCTTGATTAATAGTAGGGTTACCCACAATGACTTGACATGACTTGTTTACATTATAGAACCTCTTGAGAGGAACATCGGGGCATGACATGACTCAAATACATTACAGACACATCCCGGAATAAACATCGGGGTACAATACATAAGGATAGAAGTGAATACATTCCGAAGTTACAATTACATTAACAATTTTGGCTTCAGGAATCAGAATTTCATCTTTTGGACTTGTCCTAGTAAGGGCACATTCACCTTCTTCATCAAAAATGAAAAACCCCTTGCCTTGACGCGAGGTGTTTGGCCTAGAAATACCTAGAGATGCTTTGATTTTAGGAACCACGTTCCTTTCTCTATCAGGCTCAATATTTATGAGATATGCTTCTGTTTTCTCGGGCATGTCACCCAAATAATCATCTTTGTATTCATCATATATGGGTGCACCAAAATCTTGCTCTGGGATACCATGTGTACCATCCGTAATAGGATGGTTGCAATTCTGTAAGGATGGAATGGTAAAAATTCCCACCTTTCTTCCCCCGTGGTGATATTCTTTTCGTATAATTGAGGAAGACGCAATTTTCCAAGGAAATTCTTCATCCATCTCATGCAGCTTTACTCATTTCAAATCTCCGTCGTTTTCAATATTACCACCCTGGTCTGTAAACCTTCATGATAGCTTGATATTTTCTTTGACTTCCAACACATCAGCAAACATATTCTATAACGAATACGATTTCCTCTCCAATAGAAATAGAGACAAATCGGGGGGAAGAATAGAAGCATAATGCAGTTTCACGGCGCCCTCTAAGGGATGAAGTTATTTGGGCATGCCATAATAAAAACTTGCAAACCGCCTATTGAAACTTGACGTAGGTTTGTCTTCACATTTCCTCATAGAATAAAAATATGAGAGCACCTGGTTTAAAGATCTCTTTTCACCCAAAAAATCCAGGAACACATAAGAAATCACTTCCCACGTACCGATGGATTCTGGATGCAAATGTCTGAACCATATTTTGACACGGCCTTGCAAATATTTGGAAAAATCCCTCATACAAACATCATCATGTTCTATCTCAAAAAGATCAAGAAAATATTCAAAATCCTGTAGATGTTTCTAAGCTATACATATTTTAGATTCTCCATCACACCCAGGAACGTATTTATAATGTTTGGTAGGGAAGTCATGAGGGGTCTAAGGTAGGTGAAGAGGCATGTATCGACTTTGGGTATCGGATGCAATAGGATCTTGTGGAAAAGGTTTCATCTTGGAAACTGCATCATGAGGCTTATCTGGTGACCTTTTAGTATCAGGTATTTTCGATGGAGGATCCAGGCTAAAATCAGATGTACAGGATGGGGATATATTCTCTGTCCGTAGGGAAGGATATATAGGAGTTAACTCGTGGCTTTTCTTGGAATGAAATAAGTCATGGTAAACTATCTTAACAGACTAAACAAAAAAGAAATAAATATTCACAAGAAGAGCCAAGACGTTCTGAAGGAAGCTAGATCTTAAGTACCTTGTCTTCTCTTCAAGCCTACCCATGTCTTTGTCGTGAACTTACACATGTTGCGGAGTTCTTCCAACACCTCCTTGGAAAATTAACTTTAAGTACCATGGCATCGGTGGAGCTGTCGCAGTATCAGAAGCATGGGTTTATGAAAGTTGTTAGGTGAGAGATTCATTTTCTTCTGGATGCTCGATTGTCGTTCACCTTCGACAATCTGGTCTACGGCCATAGTTTCAGGAGGTTTCAAAACTTCCTCCTCGTATCAGTCTTTTTCGGCCGTCGATCCCCCCAGTGGAGTCATCCTTCAGAACTTTTAATGTGGAGTCTCCAGGGAAAATGATACAACCTTTTTCACATTCATGAGCCTCTATTTTCCCACATAAACTATTTATCCTCTGAATCTTTTTCGTTCTTCCCAGGGATGATCTTCAATCTCGTCCTTGACAATGGTGCTATTTTGTTAACCCAGAATTGCTCCCAAGGTTGTAGGAAGGCATATCCCGAGGTAACAACAGAACCAATTTACAAAAAGGGATATGGATCCTCCGATTCCAGAGAGGGATCTCTCACAAATAAATAAACAAGGGAAGATTTATATTGTCACAATTGGGTATCGAACATGTGGTGGTTGGAGGTGAAATAAAGATATATCAAGCTATGGAGCCAAAAGAAAAACTCAAAGAGACAGAGTGGCTTGCATGGGAGAACGCTTACAAGAGCGAGATAGTGCTTCAATTACTGTCATTGTATTTAGGGTCTGGTGAAAAGTAGAACGATGATAGTCCGCTAACATGGAGCACCGCTAAGATGAATTCTGTGCCAGTTTTGGAAGAAATAGTTTTGTGGATGTCACAGACAATGGAAGGATCATATGAGTATGAATTCATATTTATTATACACTAAGCCTATGACGTGAAGAAGAAAGAATGTAAAAAAAAGATATCTAGAAAACATGCACATAAGAAAGAAAGCACAGACATTAATTTTGAAAACACACAAGAATTCTTGAAATGATTACAACTAGCATTCGGCTCTATATATTTCTTCAAGGTATTGTAGACATGATAGTCTTACAAACTTAAAAATATATCAACCCACCAACCTCGTCTCCCTCAGCGGGGAGCTTTTTGTAGCGTTTTAGACCCCTGAGGCTAATCCTCGAAATAGGGCGATAAACTGTTTACAGTCATAATAAAAATACTAATGAACTAGGAAGTGGCACCTCTACCATGATTTACATATATTAAACAAACATCATGGAGAAAATGCACGTACTCGGTCTGGATGGCAGTGTGATGCTTCCGGTTTTGAGCTCACTGGCCTTGAAAATGACGTCTCAGGATGTTTTTGGGTGGCTCATTACTGACTGGGCTTGAGCCATTTTCCTATCTGTCGAGTCAACAACATGTTTTTCCTTCTTTCCATTTATGTTCATTTCGTGCTCAAAGGAACCTTTCTGCATGGGCTCAAATATGGCTAGGGATTTTGTGTCCCTTCTGTGCTCAGCCTTCCTCACACCTCCCCCCTCTCTGCGTAACACTATTATATGAGGGTACTTGAAGAAAGGGGGAATTGCTTTTGGCAGTAACAAGCCTCTTCGATGGCTTGTAATTCTTGTACTCCTCACCTTCTATGGGGAGGGTTCTCATGCAATAAATACGGTGGGATGTGCCTTCGACCTCCTCACCACCTCATAAAAAGTTGGCGGATGGGGTGTATGAAAGTGATGATGAATACTTTGGACCCCCGATGCTCTAGTACGAGCATTCGCTCCCACAGATTGCTACTAGCGACTATCATCATGTGTTGAGGATTTGGAGGAAGCAATTGCATCCAGGGATTCTGGAGGGACACCCACGGGACATGAAATCATAGGCACCGCGCAGTTGGAGGTATGTCTATCTGAAAATAGGTGGATATCCTAAATTGTTGGACATATTTTCCCTGATGGTTGACACTCCCTAGGTGTAAAAAACCAGGGCGATATATGATCATGGAATCGAGCTCGCCAACAAACAACACACCCAGAATAACAAGTTTCTCGAACCAGACCACCATTGCAAATTTCTCATAATTGTCGAAACCTTTAGCAGAATGATACCTCGAGTTTGATTCTACACTGGCTCATCTTATGCACCTTAATGGATTTGAAAGGTGGTGTTTATATAGGATTGGAAAACCCATCAACATCCTCGCACACTTCATCGTTGAGTATCCTGGTGATGGCACGAGCAAGCACCTGAGCCGAGGAATTCCTTTCCCGTGGGAGATCTAGTCATGCTACCTTATCTGCTCTGACATTTCGTTATTGGTTGTAGAAAATATTTCTGGCATTACCCTACCTTGTCGACCATATGATTTAGGGCACATGGACTAGACATTTTCTTATCCTTTTGTTCCTGTGACGATGATATCAGAATAGTTCCCTTTTTCCACATCTTCCCTGCTTCGTGTGGAGATCAAATTTGCTGCTCCACATCTTAGTTTTTCATGACATCCTTCTGATTTCACACACCAACAACACAATGGATATTCGGTTTTGGGCGAGATGGTGCTACTGTGGGGATGATTTTTACCTATAGGCATGTCACAAATGGCGTCTGAGAACTCAGTTAATTGTCAGGAAAGCAGATCACACATGAGGGCGTCCGTTCCGCCTTTAGATCGACCTTAATATGATCTTCACAAATCTGAAATGTTCTCAACTACTCGATTTTAACACCTTCCATATCCATCGTCCACATGTACATAACCATAATGTTTCATCAGTTTGATGAGGTCACTTATCATCTTGCTAGTCCCATCGGCGAAGGCACTACCCACCGTATATCTTGCCTTGATGAGGTCCCGACCGTCAAATGCTGCATTACTTTAACCTATTTCACATATCGAGAGACAAAAAAACCCAGCAAACACTTTGACCTGGTGAAATCAATCTCGCATATTGATCTGTCTCCTATCGATCGTGGCATTTGGAACTTGCGGCTGCTTTAGTGTCATTTTGCAGAAATGAAAAGGGCATTTTTGATCGTGCATGTGGTATTTGTGAAAAGAATCTCATCTGTCGATCTGACTCACCATCAGAGCCTCATCGTATAAACAATATCCTTTTTAACATGATCTTTCAACCACCTTGAGACAGGATTTTACGCGATTTTTTTGAGGCTATGGTCACTCTGCCTTACCTTCTCGCCATCGCTCGCTGGGTAAATAAATAGTGATAATAAGAGGATTCCTTTGGGAAGGTTTCCTTCCTCTAGATCCTATAAAACCTATCGATCCTCTGTAGGAACTACAATGCGTTCATTCTCAGTTCCCATGGGTTGGTGACAAAGCCTACGATAATGATTTAACTGAAGTGTTAGCTCTCGAGTTGAACTTGTTACCATAAGGAGGAGGTCTAGATTGTTCTCCCATGAAGTACGGTCATGGGGCCTTTGTTAGGATTATTAGTCCCCCTTAACCAAACTATCTATTAGATTAATTTATCCTAACTTAGGAGTTTTAATGAATTAATTAAGTCCAGTAGTACCATTGGGTCCACATGGCCTAATGGGGACACATGCAC
Source organism: Pseudotsuga menziesii (assembly GCA_001517045.1). NCBI lineage: Eukaryota > Viridiplantae > Streptophyta > Pinopsida > Pinales > Pinaceae > Pseudotsuga > Pseudotsuga menziesii. The sequence continues at coordinate 682,221 of LPNX010868599.1, forward strand.
CAGTTAATAGAGTGTGGGGAACACTATTGTAGGCTTACTCCACTGAATACAATTGCATGCATCATATTAGGTGACTCCTACACAAATCCCTACATTTTAGGAGCCACTAGGAATCCCGACACCAACCTCCTTCACTCAGTTGGAATTGGAACTAGTTAAGCTTAGTTAATTTCCAGTTACACTCAGTTAGATCACAATCAATTTAGTTAGTACTAGTTATGCATGGATGCATGTGGATTAGGTGCCTTTTCTCACCTACCACTTCAGTTAGACCAATTTAACTATTTATTACTGATTGTGTGAGTTGTTTAGACATCTGGAGTAAACTATTTGGACTCCGATATTGATTGCGACATCCTGAGTTAGCTAGTCAGTTAGGTACAGTCACATCCAGTTGGTATATTCAAATTCTTTCCTAATGGATGTTAGATTTTTATCATTAAAGCTAACATTATGATCTTAGGATCTTTAACTGAGAGAATAACATTCACAACAATAAAACACAAGAGACAAGAGACACAAAGAATTTTCCTCAGGGAAACCATAAAGGAGAAAACCCCGCAACTTCCTCAGAGATAGAATCAGCACCAAAAGTAAAACCCGAAAACATAAAGATGATCTCCCGACAGCAGTAGTCTCTCTCTTGTCTTAGCAACTTCTCCTCTCACTCATGCACCCCAACAAGTGAATGTGTGTGTGATAATTAGAGAGGCTCACTCTCTATTTATATTCTTCCATTCACTTGAAACCCACTCCAACATGTCTACCTCACTTAACAATTACTTACTAGAGCCGACATCTCTAGGAGTGTCTAATAACCCTAGTTCCCTACAACTTGTGGGGAATTTACCTCCTCCGACCAACAAGGAGGTTTATCCTTAACACAATGGTGGGGACTATTTCTCCGACTTATAATGACTTACCTAGGGTTGACTTCTCTAGGATAGTCTAATAACCCTAGGGCCCCACAACTGTGGGGAATTTAACCCTTGACCAATAGGAGGGTTACCCACAATGACTTGACATGACTTGTTTACATTATAGAAACTTCCCAGAATAAACATCAGGGTATGACATGAATCAAATACATTACAGACACATCCTGGAATAAACATCGGGGTACAATAAATAATATATACGGATGAATACATTCCGAAGTTACAATTACATCAACAATGGATTTGAATTCTTCCTTATGTACACTATTGTAACACCAGATTTAATTAATGAAAATAATACTGTAACTATCTGAGCTATACTCATTTGTTTCCTGTGTGGTTTGTTTTGTTAAGTGTATATATTCATTCTCCTTTTACTGCAACAATAATATGTGTCTCATTGATTGAAGATATAAATGGAACAATAATTTTAACAACCTTCCCTGTAACATACTGATGGGACCCTATCACATTTCTTCGTCCCTTTGCATCTGACATATCCTCTGCATAGCGAGCATACTCAACTGCCATAGAAACTGAAGTTGGGTTCCACATCTGTACTGCGTCCCTGATCTTGTAGTTGAGTCTATACACAAAATGATCCACCTGTCGATCATCTGAGTCCAAGTATCAAACATAATTTACTAGTTCCATGAATCTAGATTCATATTCTTCCATCGTCATGTTTCCTTGTACTAAATAATGAAAGGCACCTGCTCGTTGATCCCTATAATAAGATGGAATATACTTCATGTTGAATCTCTCCTTGAATAATTTTCAAGAAATAGTCAGAGGAGTAAGATGCAATTATTTCTCCACGTCTGACCACCAATTTAGGGCATCGCCCTTTAGCTGAAAGATGGCCATTCTAGCCTTGGAACTGGATGTATACTCATTTAGTGCAAAGCATCTACTCATTCCTTCAAGCCATGCTTCAACATGCTTATCGAATCGTTCTCCATAAAAATCAGGAATTTTGATCTTCTGCGGCTCTCTAGAAATATCCTGAAGCGATTCTGTCCTAGGGCCTTGTGCCCTCTCAAAGTTTTATCTTCTCACCTGCATGGGTTCGACCTCTATGACCCTCTCTGAATTCTTGTTCAATGTGGCCATAATGGTTTCCAAGGACCTCAGTATTACCTCCATCTTGGGAGTGGAGGTTGTCCTTGGCAGTGTCGGTGGTGGTTCTTATTGTGAGGGTGAGGGTGGTCAACCTCGACCTCATCCTATAAGTGTTTGAACCATGATAGTCCTTGGGCCATTTAAATAATGTCACATGGTTAGTATTTCAATGGTATACATGGAGATTTAAAATCTAGATATACAAACACTATATAGAGCATGTGTAGTGGATAAATTGTGTCATGAGATAACAATTTGTCAAGATTAGCCTAAAACTTGCGTTGCCATTTTTATTAAACTATTTTGTCATGTAGTAAATTAGTGCCCTGCCATTTAGCTCGTCGTACTGGTCTCAGTGGTGTCTTGTTTCTGTGATTTTGTTTTTATTTTGTTTCTTCGACTATACGTTGAAGCATCGACACTGCCTTTTCTAAGTATAGAAACACCTAAATTTAAAATGTTGTAGTTTAGCCTTACCTCTAATTTTTAAACATAAAAAGTTGTACCCAACACTAAGTGTTAAGTGAGCATTAATACTAATATTAAAATTTAATATTAAGTTAATATAAAATGTAACATTTTGATATAATGTTTAATTAATTAACATACAATTTAAACATAACCTTGATCCCTAATTAATTTAACATAATGTATAATTTAAATAAATAATTTATAAACTAGTTATAACCTCTAATTAACTAATTAAATTAATTAATTATATATATACAAGTTTATGAAATGTCAAATAACCTTGAAAATTTTAAATTTCGAATATATATATATAATGAAATTAAAAAAAATTGAAATCTCAGCTTGACCCTACTTTAGTTAGGGAACCCATGTGAAGGCTATGCCATATGGGCTCTTCACCTACCCTCCTCCATCTAGTTCCTTGCATGCACCAACACCCTCTTCTTCCACCGCCCTACCTCCTTCTCTTCCATTCTCCTTTCGCCCTAGAAACCCATCACCAAACTGCCCATAGGGATTCCATGTTAGTCCAGGTTTCATGCACGCCACGCGTCCGCAAGCATGCAACCAAGCGACCGGTCCGTGGTGCCGATACCCCCTTTCAAGAACCCTCCCACTCTCACCCATGCGTGAGGCCCCTCTTCAGTTTTTTGTTTGCTACAACGATTGTTCAGTGGTGAAGATGGTGGCATAGGAGACCAACCCCCTGTTTTAGGAGCCTCCATGGTCGTTGTTTCCTGATTTTCTTAGATTCTTGAGTCTACAGATCAAATATGAAGCGTTTATAATTATAGTGATGAAAAGGGCCCTGAAACTGCTACTGTGTCGTTTATGAAGTTTTTTTTTCTATGCATATGATTTCGATATGAATTACAACCAACGATTTGCATTAGAGGAAATTTGAGGTCTAAAATGGGCCTCCTAAGGAAAATAATAAAATAATATTTATTAATTTTGGAGGAAGAAAGAAAAAACTACTATTTTTGTTCGTATTTTCAACATATCTCTATGTGTTTTTACTCAAATTTCAAATTTCGATCGGGAGGGCTCGTGGGATATTCCACATCCATAGAGAACCCACACTGCATACTTTTGATGGGCTCCGCTACTCCAAAATCAAGAAATACCTGTGAAAACGTGATGATGATGTAATTCTGCATCCAACGAGCCCTCCCGATCGAAATTTGAGTAAAAACACACGAAGATATGTTGAAAATACGAACAAAAATAGTAGTTTTTTTATGACAGATATGTCAAGTCAACCATTATGGTTGACTCGTTTTATTGAAATTCTATTGGTTCTTGAATTCCAACTCATAAGAATTTATTGTTGGCTCATTTTCTTATAAGACCCATTTTAGACCCCAAATTTCCTCTAATCTAGCGACAATAAGGTGCGTGTTTTAGTTCATCTGCATTTACTTAGAAATATCATTGAGTCCGTGGGTTCTGAAGACTTAGTGAATGAAATAGAATTTTCTTGCAACATTACTAAGGTTCTTTTTACTGCATTTGCAAATTTTTATTAGGTTTTGGAATTTTGAATATCCATTCCGAGTATTGTGCCTCTCACTTCTTGTAGAATTCGCCATATTAGACTTCATGTCAATTAATAGTTTCAATTTTTTTTATAAAGGTGTGTTAAAATGAATCTACTCAGTTATATATTACTATAGATTTGATCAAAATTGAAAAGAATATTCGAATGCCGCATAGTGTCTCGTGGGATTTGCTTGTGAGTGCTCTTGCACTTAGACACTAGTTTTTATGACGCTTGGTAGGTAAGGATAATGGCTGGACATGTTGTGCACAGTGCTCCACTTGTGGACTTGCTTGACTTGCTTCTTGGTGCTTGACAACTAACTCAAAGTCAGAAGAGAAAGGTATTATTAATAATAAGTTGTATTAGTTATTCAGCTAATTTGTGTGGGTAGTCTTCAAATAAATATCCTGTTACACATTGTTTGAATACAAATCTTCTAAACAAATTGACCTTGACCAACACAATTACCCGAGGAAGAAGACAAAGGGCTATTACAATGGTCAAAGCAATTCGACCCCATTTTTTCATGGTCATTCACTTTCACCATTTCTTTCCTATAAACTCAAAAAAATTAACTGAACAATGGGCGTCCCCTTTAGGATATTAATCCCAATAGAAATTCCCATCTCTATGTTTGCGAAATGAATTATTTTATAAATTAAAAAAACTCTATAAGGCTCTTGTGCGCCTTCTTTGGAGAAAATCCCCAAGCATAATTGCCTATGTAGCTCTTTCAAATTTGATAACTAGGTTTAAAAATTAACCTCTGCGTTTTAAGGGATGGCTGGCTGGGATTTTCCATTCCCATGCAAAATAAAATTTAATAGCTTAGATTAAAAGTTTAATATCCCTCCTTCTCTTTAAGAAATGGATGGGCGTTTCCATTCCCAAGTTTGGTCTCTTACACCATTTACTGGAAATTTGTTATGTATCATTAAAGCTACAGATTTATTGTGATGCAAAAGAAACCAATCTATAGACATGGGTTTACTTTTAACAATGGGAATCGATAGTATTGCACATCAAGCATCTTTTGATGATAGTTTGTATGTGATTTCTATATTTTATATATGGATCATGTAAAGTTTAACAAATTTCAAAATATTTATTGTAAGAAAAGGTAAAAAGGAAATTCACAACTTTTCTTCTTTGTCATTAGAAAGCAAAATCATATATATGATTAAATTCAATTAATAATACAAACTATTTTCATTGCAATCATTTAAAGTACTATATATATATATTCTTCACCTCAAACATATATAAAATTATTATTATAATTTTTACACACATAAATGTATGATTTGTTTATATACTCAAATAGTAAATTTTTTCAAAGACTAAATATTAACAATAGAAAATATGACTTGTCCTTGGTTCTATCTCTGCGTGTAGTCTACAAAGAGTTTTGGTAAGAGATTTAGTGTGATAGCTACTCCAATTTGTAAATATGTTGTTCCAATTTTGTATATTTAGGATATGCTTCAGGGTATTTCTAGGTGTAAATAGGTCCCTTAAGGTTTTGGTGTTTGAGTTAGGGCTCTGATACCATTCTATAATGCTCTGCTTGCCTGACATAGCACTAAGTCATAAACTTCCTAAACTATTTTATGTAATGACTCATCTCATTCTGAGCTATTCTAATAAATCTCAAGAAAATAATTTTTTTCTCTTGTTGTCTCTATCAGTTTCTATGTTCATAGTTCTGTTTGTTTACCTATGTTGCAGCGTAACATTTTCTAGGATATTAACATTAATAAGTTTTTCTCTAATTCAAACTTGTAACATAGGGAAATACTAACAGCTTAATAATTATGTTATTGATCTATTTATATCATTTACACTAGGTATACTTCTAATTCCCAAGAATATTTACTTCTCCACTATTATTAAACATTTGATTACTAAACAAAAGATATTGAACAGAAGAATACATAGAATTATGTAGGTTGAAAATAGTCCTCTTGCTCGTGTATCCTTTCCCGTCCAAGCCTTTGTTACCAAAACCAGATGAACCACCATGTCGTCCAACTCTTATCATGTTGTCGCTAGGAAACTGATGGGTTTCCTAGCCCCCGATCCCACATGCCAATAATACTGAGATAAAATTCCTTTTTTTTCCGATAAAACCTTGAGTTACCCCCCTTCTCAATATTTTTCTTCTGTCCTTTATTACAACATCCCCGTCTCTTTCTCCTGTAAACTTCCCAAAATAACCATCCCCTAAAACCCATTAGATTCCTCTCTATATAACTTCTTCGACCTTCCTTTTCCTTCCCCATCTTCCACCACCTTTCCCCCCATCCCCTAAAACCCATCATATTCCTATCTATATACCTTCTTCGACCTTCCTTTTTCTTCCCCCGTCTTCCACCACCTTCCCCCCTAAGCATTCATTTCGATGACCTATTTTACCATCTAATTCATATTAAAATATTATGTATTTTGTACTTATTTCTCGGGCAGTTAAATTGTATTAAGGCTTGTTCATATTTATTTAAGTGAGGAATGCACACGAATTAAGTATTCTCTAACTAAGACCTTCATGAAATGGTGGATCCATTATTAGCCTTATCTTTCATTTAACATATTGAATTAAATAATAATTGAATAGTTATCATGTTGACTTTTCATAATTTAAGGAGGTAGTTTTATTAATTGATCAAATATAACCTTGGATCGTTGTCTCACATAGTAGTACTTTTATAATTATTTTAATGAACCTTTTCTTGATTTATATGGTACATTCAATAAACGAATAATATTTTTACAAGGTTTTTTTTATTAATCCATTTCATAATATTAACCTAGTAATTTATCAATGATATTTCATATTGACAACACTTAATCTTAATTTCTTATTACGATGTCTACATACAATTAACAAATAGTTTTGTTGACTTATTCTTACACATGCCCTAACAAATAAGCATCCATTTTTTGAATTGATCAATGCACAACTATCTTATTTTCCTACTACAACTTGTATGAGTATTCGACATGTTATGTACATTCGTATATCAATATTAGGGTGCATGTGAAAGGTGTGCCTGCAAGGACAATACATGCACAGGTTGACCATATACTATACAAATATATGATCTTTCGAGCGCATAACTGCTAACTAATACTAATAATCCTTCACACAAGCATAACAAGTATACATATATAATATAATTGATTTTAACATTCACAGTTATTTAACAATTACTCCGTTTTATGGTTTCATATCTTATCTTCATGTTCTTGTCAACTTAACCGATTAAATAAGACGGGTACCTACTACCACTAACTCACTATCAAGAAACACCCAACCCTCAACAATACTATCTAACATATCCTCCTATCCTAACCTATGTTCACATCCTCCCTTTCCTTCCTCTTCTAGTACAAAGTGGATTCCAACTATACTGACCTGACCACATATAACCTGAGAGCGGTAGCATTGGGTAACTAGCGGAACTAGCCTCTCCTGGCAGGAATTTGACCATTGTCATCACACATACTTGGGGAGCATGTCTCAACACTACCCTCCCACGACCTTAGGTATCATAGTGACATAGGGTGGGAAATACATCCATCCCTCTCAACATATTGGGTCTATACCCTATCAAACCATACTGTGTTGCTACCGAGATGATTGAAATGTGTCATCATATCATCACTTTGGTAGTTAAATATCTCTACAAAATATGTATTACATCACCCTTCATATCACGTATCCGACTATTACATAGCCCCTGTGTCCTGAGGGTTAGTACTTTGCAAACATGTATTCATAACAATGTCTACATTTAATCAACAACTAGTCCATATTATCAACATCATTTCCTTTCTTTGCATGAAATCATTAAATAAATCACATAGTGGGTGGGTATCCATGTACCCCATCATACATATCACATCATATCAAGAATGACAATCCATACATTGTCGTTATGAAATAAATAAATCTCATGGTAACTAAAACATAGTAACCACATGAGCATAGTAACATCATGAAAATGATAATATCATAATCATAGCATCCACATAGGCATAGAAAATGATAACATCATAACATCGTAATCAGGGAATCCTCATAACAATAGTAACATCATAAACATAGTAGAAACTTATAATCAGGTCTAACATGCCAAAATATAGTTTACTTAGTCTAGCTGAGTCCAATAGATAATATGCAAATACAATGTAATAAGTCTGACTGATAAACATGCCTAGTTAAAATATGGGGAGTTACACCGCTTTCTTCATTTTGTTGACACTTTTATTTTCTACTTTCACCTGCTTAATCAAGGCGTCTCCTGTTACTTTCATCTTCATGGTTGTGGAATTTTACATTACATAGACTTTAGATATTCGAATCTGTGAAAATTCTATTGTTATATGGCCTATAATTTTGGCCACACCATTGAATTATGGGGTTCCTAGGTCAAGTTCTTCACCTGACACTTGCATCTTGATTAGTGGAATTGACATTGGTATCTCACTTTGTCGTTGTTTTGAAGTGCCAGGTACATCCCACGACTCAGTTATATGTGGTGTATAATCTACTACAATTTTTACCTCTTCAAAAAATTTATAGAGAACTTTCAGTAGATCAGTGATAATACCTATGAGATCCGTATGTCGCTCATCTATTTTATTGAATATTTCTTGCACAACTTCTGTTAGTACTTCAGTGATAAGTGTAAAATAGTCACCATCAAGGATGGCAGTATTTGCAGTTATGCCATCCTTCCTCTTCTTATGGAGCACCTCCGTCTATGTTGTTTTAGCCTGTTTTCTCTTTTCTCCTACAACTAGAGCCATCGTAGTTGATCTTGATCCATTCTAGGGAGGGTTGGGATATTGTGTTTCTTCCTGCTAGTCCCCTCCCTCAAAACCATCATTTTGATGTGGCGGGTTGTCTTGTCCCAAGTCTTGTTCTACATCTATTTGTTCTTCTGTAACAATAACATGCCATTCTTTCGACCAATATGGATGATGGCCTCAACCTCTTCTTCGGTTAACAAAAATTGTGTCTCCAACCATTGGTGATGTGGGTCTTGTCGTGGCTATAACTTACCATGATGCAGGTCGATATCAAAATTGATCATTTGATGAAACCGCTGAACGGTGTCGTCCTTAAGCCTTGCCTTCTTCTTTACGTGATACCGCATGGCCTCTCCATGCAAAAAAAATTCCAAATCCTTATATTGCTTCCTTTCCTTATTATCTTTGTCGAACCAAAGTATTTGGTATCGAGCTCTTCTACAGCGTACTAACAGGTCTTCCCCTTGGTAGTTTGGTGGTTCCACCCATGTGACAAATGAAATCAAAATCAGTATCTAGGAATAGTGGAATGCACTACCTTTTTCTTACGACTTTGTTGCATCTACTAATAAATCTTTCAACAAAAAATTCAGCCAGTTGATTTGAACTCCCTCTGCACAGAGTTCAACTAGTGCAACCGCACCTGTAGTACACTGGGTCGATCATATTTTGTGCAACAATTTTCTAGCGAATACCTTCGTAGTGAACCAAATAGTATGGTCATTAATAGAGGTGATGAGAAAAACTTTGTTATCTCTAATCAATTCATACTTTCCTTCATCTTGGCCGATGTCACAGTGTCCTGGTATTTCCTTAAATACAACATTGTATATGTATCTGCTAATGGTAGGTTTGTAGTTACTGGAGTGAATTCTACATCGACAGAGATTGTTTTGTCAATCCAAACGTAGCCACCATGAAAATATACTAACAATTGTTTCAAACAAGTAATCACTTCTAAGCTTTGTCTGAAGTGTGGCATATAAAGCAATGACAATAGTCCTGACTGGTCCAGTCCTCTTTCCCATTCCATTTTAACAAGGCGCTTCGACACATCTGGTGTATCATTCACAATAAGAATGTATTTGTTCCTATCTAAATCTTATTTCTTCTTTGTGTTGTGATCAATGAAGGACGACTTCAATAGGTTCAACAAAATATCCTGCAATACCTTAACTCGCTCCAACAACGTGGGTGCTACCAGTGGATGCTGTGACTTCTTTGGGATTCTAATGTTTGGAACATCAGAGCGTTTAGGTGGAACATATGGTGGAAATAGATTCCTAGTTTATGAATCTTCATCCTCATAACGTGGTGGTGGTGTTGGTGGTGCTATTGCTTTTCCTTTCCTCTTTTTTTTCCAGTGCACTTCCCCCATGTTGTTTCAGACGAACCTGGTTGGCCTACACACGATTTTCCTGAGGGTCTAACTAGAATATTCTCAGTCTATTGAGAAATAATGTCCTGTGGTGGGACATATCCAACACTATCTTCCATGATCAGTGTGGGTGATACAGTCACAATGTCAAATTACAGAGCTGTAGTTGTGATGGAAATTGAAATGGCTATACTCTTAAAAATTCGGTTTGAATCTTAGAGTTGTAGACAATAGTTTCTCTTCTCACATGAAAACATAATGAAATGAAACTTGGGCATGAATGTTGATAACGTGTACATTCTCTTTGCAACCATTCTTCACACACGCACAAAATCAATGGAAATGTATCTGTAATTTCAATCACATCGGTTCATTGTCCCAATAATTAAGGAAACTTCTATGCATGGCTTCGTTTACTTGTCACAACAAGTGGTAGTTATTGTCATAAATACAGATACAACCAAAAATAATGTCACCGAAATCTCTCAGGATTTTCAAATTAACGATGGCCAATTGTCCCTTCTGCGATTCTAGTATTGCTTGCGACAACGTCACATTCTCTGTGACCTATAGTATTTTTGTGATAGAGTTCCTTTAGTGCAACAAACTAAGTGTCTTTTCCCTCATTTTTCTATCTATGACAAAATTAGGGTTTGTGACACTTTTCTTCTTACTGCGATAGACTATTTGTTTGGGATAGGATTTGCTACCAAGATGCTTGAAGAATTTGTTGTCATACATAAGAACAAGTCCTCCGACCTGAAACTGTTTATTCTTAATGTGTCTATCATGCCATATCTTTTGTCTTTCTTTTTCAACGCTGTGGTGATACCCCGTGACTATCTCCTCGACAGCATCAACATCTATCATCTCTGTGATCGTGATGTTTCTGAGAATCAGCACAATATACTCCATTGGCATCATGAATTCCTGTCCATACACCAAGTGAAATGAAGTGTGGTTTGTCAATTTTTTACAAGCTGTGCGATATACCCATAATCCTCCAGAAATTTTTTGATCCCAGTCATCTCTTTGGGAATTACAAATATTTTTCAATGCATTTTCCTGAATATTATTAAATTATTCGACATCACCAATCGCCTGAGGGTTATATGGTGTTGTATTTCTATGTTGAACTTGGAAATCCTCCATCATTTCTTCAATCAACTGGTTAACAAAGTGTGTACCTTTATCGTTTATTAAAATATTTTGGCATTCAAAATCTTGTCACAACATTTTCCAATAGAAACTTCATAGAAGTTGCAACAGTACGATCCTTTACTACTGCTACTTCAACCCATATTTCTAGGTAGTCGGTCGTAGTGATAATATAGCGTGCACTTGTTCACTTCCCTGTTGGACTGATAGGGACCACAAAATCAACGAACTCTATATCAAATTACTGCAATTTTACTTGAGGTACCAATGAAATTTCATCCCAATACGATGACTTTCCTGTTCTTTGGAAGATATCACAGTTGTGACAATAATCCTAAGAACCGCATGCATGGTGGGCCACCACAATCCTTCTAGCAAAACATTTCACACAATATATTTTCTAGTTATTGGCCTCCTATGATACCATCATGAGCTTCATTCAATATCAACAGTCGCTCATGTTCTAATACACAACGATGAAAAATATCATCAGAACCCATTAGTATACAATTGTCCTGCAATCAACTGGAAGTCCGCTGCTTGCAAAACCAAAATTTTCTTCTGCACAGTGGTGAATTTATTTGGCACATAACCTGTACTAAAAAATTCTATGATATATCTATACTGATAATAAAACATGGTTATCACAAACAGTTGCGCATCAGGGAGACTATCATCCAAGTTACCAGGCTCTTCACCACTTTTGATCCTTGAAAGATAGTTCAGTTCCAAGTTTAAGCGAACAGTTTAACAATTACTTCAAAATAAAATTCCTGGAAGAGGAGAAGCCACTGGTAGATCCCCCCCAACACTATCTTATTAACCAGGTACTTAAATGAAAAATGGTCTGTGTACATTTTAAAATGTCCACCCAATAAATAATGTCTGAATTTCTGCAGAGCATATACCATCGCTAATCCTTCTCTTTTTGTCGTGGTATAATTATTCTCTATTGTAGATAATTTTTTGATGGAGAATGCTATACGATGGTCAATCGAACCTTCACCACACTGCATTAGTACCATGCCGAGCACGACAGATGGAGCGTTGACATGTACATAGAACTCTTTCTTCTAGTATAGAAATACAAGTATGGGTGCTTTAACTATCATGTTCTTCAACGTGTCCATTATAGTATAGTTTTTTAGGATACCTGACTCTCACCTCAGAGACCCGAGTTCAAGTCCCGACAACATAACCATTTGTTGTCATTTATTCTCTCTTCGACCCAGGTTCATACCTTCTGTGTATTAACACCAAAAAATGTTCACCTATCTCTCCATGGTCTAATCCATAGTCATACATCATTTTTGCATCATTATTTCCTCCATTTTGACCTTCACAACTAAATTTCCACTAAATATGGTCTAAATCATTATTATCCCTTCCCCATAAATGAAGGGAAGTTGAGTATTCATTGTGATTTATCCCCACTCTCTCCAAAAAGGACCAAAAAACCCTACAAATGAGAATGGCTCAAAATACCATAGATAAATACCATGGACAATAAAATACCATGGGTTAAAAAACCTTGGACCATCCTATAAATACATTGTGAAGGCCTCCCATAAAACACTTTTTTCCATTTTCTCTTAGTCAGACCATTCACCTTTCGAATTTATACACATAATTTGCACACATCTCACATCCTAAAGAAACAACGCTTGGTTCATGACCCCAAGAAATCCTAAAAAATAAAATTAATACAACAAACATTGTAACCTCATTTCTGGATCAAAACAATGTTGTAGCTAAGTTAGGACATTGGGGATAGGAATCCAAACAACACCCGTTTGTCTCTCACATCTTGAGACATAGTTGTTGTCCATTAGGGGACCAAAATCCTCTTGTAATTTTTGATACGGTCATGGCCATTTTGTCCTATCCTCCCCCCCCTCGCTCTGTAGGAGTAAGCCACAATGAAGGGGTTCCAAAAGTCACGGTGGAATACCACACTCCACTTTGCACCAAAGGATAACCCTTCATATTCCTCCTCGTGCATGCTGGAGTATACTGGGTGTTGTGGGCCAAAGGGCTGAAGTGCTAGTAAACCAATCCAGACATCTCGTGAACAAGGTAGCCTAGTTTCCATTCTATCTAGGGATCTTTTACATATGTGTACATCTCCAGATCCAACATAGCATTAATTGTTATGATATTGCATTCTATGAGAATGCCATTGTTCCTATGTATAAGTTCTTCAAATCAGCATTTGTATTTAGCTTCCCATTGAGGCCACCATTATGTATCACTAGTTGTATATGTATTGACCGACTCCCATTATTTGAGCATTGATCCCCATTTTCATTATTGTGACATTGTTACGAGCATGGGTATGCCCTCCTCGTCCATATACATGTCTGAGATTATATGTACCTCATCCATTTTTTAGAAGAAATACAAACCAAAAGCCACTACAGTTCAGATGAGGAAACTCCACTCCTCTGTGGCCCTCTTTAGTCTCTCCACTGTTTTCACCATTCGTTGTGATCCTATGACATCTATCGACCATACAATGATCTCATGCCCTCACACATCAGGGGGAAATCTATTAACACCAAAAAATGTTCACCTAGCTTTCCATGGTCTAAACCATAGTCATAAATCATATTCCCACCATTATTTCCTCCATTTTTACCTTCACAACTAAATTTCCACTAAATATGGTCCAAAACATTATTATCCCTTCCCCATAAATGAAGGAAAGTTGAGCATTCATTGTGATTTATCCCCACTCTCCCCAAAAAGGACCAAAAAACGCTAAAAATGAGAATGGGTCAAAATACCATGGACAATAAAATACCATGGGTAAAAAAACCTTGGACCATCCTATAAATACATTGTGAATGCCTCCCCCAAAACATGTTTTTCCATTTTATCTTAGTCACACCATTCACCTTTCACCATTATCCTCATATTTTGCCATATCATCTCCCATGGTGTGCGTTGAGCTAGCTCCATACCCATTTGTATCCATTCCCCCATTTGAAAACCACTTGCAGAATAGGCTAGAAACCCGAACCGTGGAGCTACGAGACCATTTCCTCGAATGGCTACGATGACCCACTTCAAAGAAAGGTATGTCTATTGGTGTTTCCTTTTTTTAGTTAGATATAAAATAAAAAAATCATAAAAGTTGTTCTTGTTTGTTTCCAATTATTATTGTTGAACTCTACCCTATGATCTGGATGATATAGGGTAGGTGCTTTTGCATGTAGTAAGGGAGGAATCCCCACTACACTGTCAAACACAACAAATCCCAATACATCGGCCCAACAGAGCAAGGATCAGTTGACAACACCTACGATGCATATGCGGTCTCACCTGAGATATGTTTTATGGGTAGCTCCCAAAACCAGGTTTTTGCAATTGGGTGGGGGTTTCTTCTCCTTTGGAACCTTACCGACTTGCTTGACTGAAGCTGGTGGGTGTAATTATTAACGTTAATGTGTGCTAATAAGACACTACTTAACTTATCCGTCACAACGATTATAACAACAATGTATGCTTAACACACAGGTTAAATCTATCAATCGTGTGACTCATGCATAAGAAAATTCATTCATAAGCAAATACATAAACACTTAATCACAATATACATTCCTGTGACTTAAGCACATTCATTATATACAATTATATACATTCACATACATTCATGTGACATAACCATATTCATAATCTACTCAATGACACAATCTTTAACGTGGAAACCCATCCAGGAAAAACCACAAAGGTGCTCTTCATTTGGAATGAGAAATATATGGCATCTTCAGTCTGCGCACTAAGATGCAAACTCTGTTCTATATCTTCTTCTCTTATCTATACAAATTTCTATATCCTAGCATGCTCTCTGGTCTTATGTCACTCAATCTTCTCCTACTTGACTCTACTGTTGATCCACACACAACCTGGATCAACTACTCTTCTCTATACTTATGTGCACTCAGCTGTAGACTACTCAACTCTTCTTACAACAAAACCTACTAACTAGCTGAGTAAGTAACCAAGAAAGTAAGCAACTAACAAAGTAAAACAAGTAAGCAACCCGCACACAACCTAGGTTCTTCATTCTTATAACTCTTACATGTCTTTATCATCTGACTTCATTCAATTAGACAACAGGTTGTCATTCTTATTCTAGTGACATTTTTTATTAGGCACTAACACACCAAATTACAAATATGCTTTTATTCCTTACAACACATGTCACTTCTGTCGATTCTAGCTGACCTCGTACCCACAATCTTCCTTGAACCGTCATTTTTCATCCATTGCGCCGTTGCACACCTTCTCTAGCATGGTTTCTTTCATCGTGAATGATCTCGTCGCATCCTTTCCTTCTATCACGACTTCTATTCCATCATGGATTCTATTCTATTGTGGCTTCTCTTCTGTCCTATATTCCTCTACAACTACTTCTTTCCTTGGCTCTTTCTTCCTCATCTGCTTTTGTTCTTCCTTCTCTACTTCTGGTGGAGTTCCTTTTATTTCCTATGGCTAGACTCTTTACCTCCTTGGGAACAATTCTTTTTGAATTCTTCCTATCTTTTCCTAGAGACAACACATTTATAACCAACCGGTGAAAAATAGACAAGGCTTGAAACCATTTGATATAAGTCACATTGCATAAGAAACCAATGAGGAATCAACTAATGAACTTTGGTTTTGTATAGTATTAGGAGTATTTATAGGTATGGTACATGGTCTGGATGCTGTCATTCCATGAATATCATCCTACAAACATTATTCTAAATTATAATTATTATCATTTGAATGAAGTGAGGAAGATCTTCTTAAATACAAGTCGAGATCTTGTGAAAAATCAAAAGTATTAGAAAATGAATCTAGGAGAGTGATAGGTGGATTATTCAAGAAAGAAACTGAGATTTATGATTTTGATATATCAAAAGGTAAATCTATATCATATATGTGAGGAAATAGTTTAAATCTGGCACTCAAGGCATATTTTATACCACCTTGGAACTGTGCACTATGACAGTGTTTTGAGGAATCAACATGCTTCTCTAACTCATCTGGAACTTCGATGTTGTGCTTATCAAGAAGCTGATACATGATGTCCATATTCTTCTTGAAATATTTCTTCTTAGGATGAAATATCTCTCTGCAATAAGAACAATTGGATGCACTCCCTTTCTTCTTGACTTTATTCATTTAACATTCACCACTAGGCTTTGAACTTTCATCTTTATTATCTGACTTTGGCTTCCTCTCTTTCAAAATTTGATTCTCTTTTGATCTCTCATTCTTGCTTCCTTGAACTATAAGAGCATGATCCTTTCTATCGGAATGTCTAATAGCATCCATCTGGATCAATTTATCTTTCTCCTTTGTCAGTGAATCAAAGAATGTACTCAAAGATGACATTTTCCAATTAGAAATAGCAAGATTAGTAGCATGAAAAGTAGACACAAAAACTGAGTATCGAGGAGCCAATTTTGATAGAATGGAAATGATCAATTGATATTCTTTCTTCTTAATCCCACTTTGCTTGAGAAATAGAACAAATTACTTGAATTTTGTGAAGAATCCTTCAATGGAATCGAAACTACTTGCACTCAATGAGAATAACTCATTCTCCAACTGATGAACTCTTAACTCATCTTGAATTCCAAAGAGAGACTCAATTTTGTTCCATACTTGGTTTGGAGTCATAAAACCATCTAGATGAAAGAGTAAATCAAGGGAAATATAGAGGCAAAGCAATACATAGGCTTCATCTAACCTATTATGCCACTTAGCTTTCTCAGCAACATAATTTGGTTCATTTTCTAAATCCATAGAAACTCTATAGAGTCCCTTACTCCGCAACAGAATGCCAATTTTGGATTTCCATTCATTATAGTTGAAGGGAGTTAGGATCGTATCTAAATAATAAACCATACTGAGGCATTGATGTGCTCAAGAAGATACTCTCTGAAACCTGCACAAATAAAACTAGGAGAAAATATTGTAAGCTTAATACAACCTCTTGTTTAGAGAGGAATAAGAGACTGGATACACTTTGATAGAGATAACATATAGCTCCTCAAATTTGTTGAAGTTGAAAAACCTTGCATTCTTATAGCATGTATAAATTTCAGCTCTGCTAGCATGTAGAAATAGAGCCTTGATGCAAAGAATAAGCATAGGAGGTAGATATTTCTACAAGATAATTCTCACAAGTATGAACAAGGAAAATAGAAAGAAGAATAAAGAGATTGAATCACATGAATAAGTGAAGAATGAATAATTGATTATTGAATCAATGAATTGATTGATTATTACAATAGTAATGCATCCTTATTAAGGAAAACTGAGTTGGTGGAAGACAACTCATGCTAGCTTATAAATCAGGCTTACTAAATATGATAAACTCTCACAGGTGTCTAAAGCACTTTTCAACTCTGTCAAGGACCTCACGAATTAGCTAAATCATGAGTGAGTTGTCACGAGTGATGGAAAAACATAGTAATCTTGGAATTTGGAGAGAAAATCATGGAGGATGGGTTGGTATCAAAAGATGACACTTTTCTAGTTGACTAGATTTATCTTATCCACTGAAAAGATGGAATAAAGAAAAATAAAGAAAAATTCTGCAGGAAGGCATAGTTACTAATTCTAGAAGTCAATAAAGAGGACAAGATAAAAGTATAATTAGGAAAAAAGCACTTCTGGGGTATATATTGCAAGTATTGACCAAGTGGTGCAAGTCGATGGCAACTATTTAGGCTAGTAGGTAGGAATTTAATAAAAAATGATTAAATATTTTATCCTAAGTATGAATTGCGTTTATAATATTCCCACATTTATCCCTTTAAACACCATTAGAAGTATGGTTGACTCAATAAAGGATTATGTGCATCTGAAGCAACAAAACAGTGTGTACTCGATTCCTTATTCATGTGGAAAATTCTATATCTGAGAAATTACGGTAGGTCATTCCAAATCAGGCTCAAGGAATATACAACAAATATAGTGAGGAATAAAGCATCTAAATCATCCCTTTCAGAGCACT
This sequence comes from Pseudotsuga menziesii, assembly GCA_001517045.1. Classification (NCBI taxonomy): domain Eukaryota; kingdom Viridiplantae; phylum Streptophyta; class Pinopsida; order Pinales; family Pinaceae; genus Pseudotsuga; species Pseudotsuga menziesii. Next base: position 700,661 of record LPNX010868599.1, read on the forward strand.
CCCATAATTATTCCCATGACATTTGCATTGATAACACAAGACTCATTATGGAGGAAGAATAGTTCTTAAAAATGAGAATAAAGGAAACAACTGAGATAGAAAAGTTCAGAAACACTCTAAACATGGATGATGGGTTGAGACTAAGTAGCGGTGGAAAATAGTCATAAATAAAATTGGCCATCATGCAAATATATGGATTCATGGTCATGTTGACCTCACAATTCTCTCATAACAAAAAATATTTATGATCACTCTCTTAGGCATTGTTAACCATCTAAGTCACGAGATTGTGGTCCCTTAATGATGGACTCTCCATGGAAGTCTGAAATGTTGGGAATTTTAAATCTGTAACACGTGTTTTCCAATTCTTTCTTAAATCATACTTGTTTTATTGATAAGATAAGGAAATAACCACCAAGAATTTAAATTTTTCATATCATATAAACGAATTTTTGGTCGAGGGAATTTGAAGAGTTTATGGTAGTAAATCAATTGTCAGAGCCAACTATCAAGATCTATGATAATCAATTATAGGGTTTTAGAGGTATTTCTTATCATATTTGGGAGTTTTTGGGTTAGGGATCATAGATGACATCAATTAGCCCCAATTTTGAGGATGGATTGGAAGGTTCCTTGAATTTCCTATCATGGAAATTCAAGGTAACACTTCTATTTGAAGATAATGATGTATATGATATTGTCCAGAATACAATGATTTTGACAATGGATCCACATGGTTTGACATTTGAAAAGAAGAAAGAAATGAAATCCAATCAAATGATCATGGATGCTAATATAAAGGATCATTTGATCCCTTATATATCTGAGAAAAAGATGGTGAAAGATATTTTCAATGTTATGATTAACCTTTACCAAAGCAAGAACATCAATAAGATTTCCCAAATTGATAGAGATGACAATATTTGATGTAGTTACCAATTACATGATGAAGGTCATGCAAATACATGATCAACTTGTAACATTTGAGGAGAAGATTGAAGATAAAGCTAGTGAATTGGGAATTGAATGAGTTCTCATCTTAATTGCAAAAAATTGTCAAGGGTGTTTGCACTTGGTAGATTCTTCCTTCATTTGAAACATCACGGGATGATTTTATCCAGAAGGATACTTGGTTGGAGTCAAAGGCCACCAGGAAGGGAGGTGTTAGTGACCATGCCCTATTTGGTATAACAAACAAGGGTAGAGTTAAAATACCTAGTAAGGGGAAGTTCAAGAGTGAGGAATCAACTTCACAATTAGGGAAGAATATATTGAGTAAAATCAAGTACTGCATATTTCATAATCATAAGCATTATGCATCACAGTGTCCAAAAAAGCAGGGTAAATGGAAATAGTGGTAGAATCAGGTAACAACCTTTGTTGAAACTTAGATGAACAAGTTTTCCTTCAAGTTTGAGATGGATTTCTTAATGGTATATTGTCTCTCTATTAGCATGATTCCAAGGAATTCTTGGTATACATACAGTGGGGAATCTACACATATGAAATATGCCTGAGGTCTATTTTCAAGTATACAAGAGCATGCATTAAGGGGTTAATATATCTTGGTGACAATTCCAAGTACATAGTAGTAAGAGTTGTTACCATTATTTTCTAATGCTAGTTTGGTAACTCTTTTGAATTTAATTATGTGTTGTTTGTTCCAGGTATCAAGAAGATTTTTATTTTAGTTTTGGTCATGGAACATAAGGGCTCTATAGTAGAGTTCAAGAACCAACAAGTCATTCTAAAACTGAAGGAGTCTATCCTAGATTCAACACGAGTGATAGTGGTTAGCAAAGGAAACTTGTAAATGTTATAGGGTGAACCTATTCGAGCCGACCTAGACCATAAAACATACAAATTGTGCAAGTTGTGGCACAAGAGGATGGCGCACTTGCATCATAGTGCAGTACCTATTATGAGGGAAATATTCATAGGTATTCTAGGTCCAACATTTAGTAGCATGGAGTATGTAGAGTTTGCATGCTTAGAAAGCATGCTAAGGTTGTTTTTCAAATAAATGAGCATATGAATAAGGATGTTCTTGACCTAGTGCATTTGGATGTATGTGGACATGTTTCAATAGAATAAATTGTAGGAACATGTACTATATTTCCTTAATTGATGACTTATGTTGTAAAACTTGGTTCTACTTCCTAAAGACTAAGGATGAGGTCTTTAGCATGTTTTATAGATCAAATTTTTGATATCAAATAATGGAGGTGAGTATAACTCTAAGGAGGTTGAGGTTTTTTTCAAAGACACATGAATAAAGAGGGAGATGATTGTTCCATACAATCCACAACATAACAAGGTTGTGGAGAAAAATAATTGATCCATCATAGGGGTTTTTAAGGCTATGATCCATGATCAAAATTTGTTGTTTTTTATATGTGCAGAAGCATAAAACAAAACAATATACATCCAAAAAATATGTCTTCTTAGGACCTTGGAAGACAAGATATTGGAGGAGGCATCCACTCATGTGAATCCAAAGGTGACTCATTTCCGCATCTTTGGTTTTCTAGTTTATATACAGGTTCTAGTAGAGAAGATGACCATGTTGGACCCTTCTAGAAAAAGGATGTGTTTGTTGGTTACAATGAGCCTTTAAGTCCTATAAGGTATTTATTCTATAGCAGAGAAATACAATTGTAAGCATGGATGTAAAGTTTGAGCAAGACTTTGCATCTAGGAAGTTTCATGAATATATTCTAGTGATATAGGACAAGAAGCGTGAAACTAATCAAAAAATAACAATAATAATCAATGCTAATATTAATACTTTTATTTATCTTTCCTTTTCATGAAAGAAAATTACTTATACCAGTTAAACTTAGTCAAAACTTATCAACACTTTGGAAAATTTATCTAGACTCACAAGTATTCAATGAGTTTTTTAACTCTCTTCATGAGAGGATTTTCATAAAGAAAATGTTGTGTATCTTATTTTTATATTTGAATTCAAAGTATATTAGAGGATTTGATGGAATTTTAAAAGGAAAAAATGTTACACAATGGATTTTTACTATGTTTCATATTCTTATTTATTTATGAATTTTTTTATTATGTTTTTGACTAGGATGATGATGATGACGATGATGATAATAATAATAATAATAATAATAATAATAATCTGTTTTTAAGGTTGCAACCAATCTAGAAATTAATTTGTTGTATGATAACCCCTGGTTTGTGGGACAAGGGACCTCACTTTGCGCAGTGATATAACTACTAAATTCTACAGAGGTGTGCATAACTTACCCCTTCTCCAGATTTGAACCTATGACCTCCTAGGGGTAAACAAATATTCTTAACCATTAGGACCATTCAAGCTATACTCTTATCATGAGATTTGTTTAGTCTTTTCCAAGTTTAAGTTGTGAGACATACTTATTGATCATTTTTATATAAGACATATAAATTCTTTTCGTGAATAGAAATCAAAATCATTTATATATCATCTAAGAACTATATTGGGATATGTTTTGATAATATAATATGTAATAATAGACATGCATTAATAAATAGGGACTAATACCTCATGGAGCTACGAACCCTATCATGATTACTATCACTACCTTCTTATATTAGATCCTTATTGCCATGGCTTCAAGGGGATCCATATCCCTGTCCCTTTTGTAGGAAGCATTTTCTTTCAAAAGAATGATAACCACTTCTCATAAGAATCCCTTGGATAAAAAATCAGCCCCATCTAGATTCGTGAAGAAAACAAACTCAACCCTAGAGGTTAAACTATTGTTGTCTATTCCTTGTCTCAAAGCTACAGTTCTAGCACAAAGGAATATTTATTATAATTTGGTCCTTGTCCAAAGGTTTGATAAAATGTAAGTTATTGTATTTATTTTGTGGTAGAAGATATTATACTTGAATCTTGTTTGTAAAAAAAACAATGTTTTAATTTTTAGAAGGAGACTATATTTTATGGTTCCTCATGGGAAGTATTTGAACCAATGATCTCTAAAGTTTGATCTTGAAGCCAATGTTCCCTTGATAGTTTTGATTTGGGTCTTAATCTCTCAACTATAGTTATATTATTGAGATAATTAATCCTTGGAGCCTATAAGAAATGCTCTAGTAAAATATATAAACAATGTGAGCTAACATTCGGTATGTTTACCTATAAAAAAACATATGTTTAGGTATATATTGATAAAGTTCTACTAGAGATTATAAATCTAAAATCAGATGAGTGGAGCCACATCCAACCTTTGGATTATGAATAATTCACTTTCAAGTACAAATATTTCCATGAATATGGACACTTTACTAAAGATAACAAGACTCTAATTGATCTGAATTTCTCTCTTCATCAAGTACAGTAGAATTGTAACCCCCTGTAGCTCCAAATTCTTTTGTTGTCGCTCCTTCTTCATTATCTACAACCTTGTTATGATCCAAATTCTTAAGATATCATAATATATCAAAGTACATGCATGCACAATAATGTAAATGTGGAGAAAACCTCCAATATAGATAATAAAGATGAGTAAACAAACATTTCACATGTTCCTCAATAATGACTACATTATCTTTATATATACATAATTCAGTCATTGCACATGAGGCCCATTCATTAGGTGAATCACTATTACATATACATTTAGCCCCAATATATGTGTCTGCTTGGGGTCATATTATATACATTTAACACCATATATTCCTCCCATTAGGTGATATCATAGTACCCTCCTTCGCAAAGCTATGTTCTCAAAGCCTAGGAGTTAATGGATTTACATGTGATGAAATCAAGTAATACGATTTCCATATATTCCTTTCTTGTTTCAACTGATAATGATCCATCCATCCAAATTCTATTATTTTTCGTCTCAATTCTTGATAGGTGATTGTTAGGTAATTTTGATTGTGTATTGTGATTTTGAGTTCTCAAATTTGTTGTAGGTTTTGGTCCCTAATAGTATCTTGTTGAATAATTTAAAAATTTTACTTACCCTTATAAAAAGAGCTAAGATTATATATTATATACTACACTATAGATTGCTAGATACATACATAGGGAATAAATTTTGGATCTAATCTATAATAAACAATAATAAACTAATTTATTATCAAACACGCATAGCGGAACTGTAAATCAATCACATACATACAATTTAACACAATGATTTACCCTGGAAACCCCAATGGGGAAAACAAATAACTATGGTCTTTCAATAATATGAGCCATACAAATTTATGGAATGATTATGTTGCCGCCTTTCACACACCTGGGTCACGTGGCAGAAATATTCAAGTCACTCGGTGTGTCCTTGGGGGCAAGTCTCGAGTCAAGGCTGTCACCTTGTTCTTGACTCCTCTGTTTAGGCTCAACTCTTAATGAAGCCAAGGGGGGTAGACCCTATTAAGTTACTAAGGACAATTTACTTAGTAAGGTGATGTTAAACTAAATGAGTTACTTAGGAGTTCGAGATTTAACTATGGACAATCAAAGATGACAAGATATGAAAATAAACACACGAAAGCACAATGCTGAGACACAATATATATGTAAAGCAAGAAAATAACCAGTGCCTTAGAATGGAGTCAAACAACAAGACCAATATACTTGCATGTGCTTGGAGTGAATGTTTTGCGATTGCCTCTTGGTACGTTTTAAGTTAAATTTGAAGTGTGAGTTGATTAAAATTAGGTGAAGGGAGGACTCTAGATATACCCAAGAGTACTTGGAGTATGTCCAAAACTAAACCTTCACGGCTACCCGCAAGGAATATGTGGGCTGAAATGGAGTCTCTGGGGCTATTTTTCATAACGCACCCATTAGGGTGTGATAGAGATCAGCGCCCTGAGGTCACTTTTCAGAAGTTCCCGCTTCCTTTGGGTATTTTGCCACCGTGATGGTTTGATCTAGGTGTTGGATTTTCACCTGTTGGTTTGTTAATTTGGGAGAGTGAGTCCTAAGTATACTAGTCACTCAAGTTATTTTGATACAGCTTGACTGATCGGATGAATCGCAGCCAAGTGTAGAGCATACACACTGGAGTCTTGTCAATTTTAGTAAATTTTACAATGGGTGTTCTTGTTT
>LPNX010868599.1:716156-731617 GCA_001517045.1 Pseudotsuga menziesii
GTTTGATGCGCATGATACATCATTAAAAAGATCTGTTTAAGTACTACATCCATAAATAGCAAATATCAAGTCCGAAACAAAATTATACTTGTACGACCATTCGATGCCGAAAAAATGCCGTTTAGGGCCTCAAAATGGCTCCGGAAGTTTAGGACCCGAAAATTGCTAAAAATAGTAAATTGTGCTACAATTAAGGAAACTGGAAAAGTGAAAGAAACAATGGTGGGGGTCCAAGTGGAATAGGTGGGTGGACACCAATTTCCTCCTAGATCAACCTCACTCAAAGTCAAATCATACCTTCTCTTTCTAGAAATGGAAGAATTATCCTCTCACTAACTCCCTTGAACTAAGGATGCTCCCTTAGTTTTCAATACTAAGGATTGACTACTTGGATCTAGTTCAATCCTTGGATTTTATCACTCTCTATCCGTATCAGAATTAGAATCTATTATCCACCCAGATCCTCTAGATGTAGGATGTCCATGCACTACATACTCATTGTCTCTCCCAATGACCTATCAACACTGGGTCAACCAAATCCACTCCCACTAGGAAAATGGATATGTTTTCTTTCTTGAAAATTACTACATATCCCTCCCCTTCCAAGGATGGAACCTAGAGCCAGTTAACCTTCAACCATAGAACATAGAGTACTAATAATACCTCCATGAGTTCTCAAAAATCTATCTAGAACCTCACTTGTCCTACTCCTCATACTATATGCAATGTCTACATGCAATGTGCCCTCTATACCATGTACAAGATGATCTGGAACTGTCCCTAAAGTGAGGAATTCCTCTCGCATTCATGTCATGAGGCTACAATTCCCACTGTCATCTATACATATCTCATCAACCTCAAACTCATGTTGATTACTGTCACATCCTAACTTAAATGAAATAAGGGAGAACTCCCTATCGAACTTTGCAGTAAACTTGTCCACCTACATGATTGCTTTAACCTATCCATCCTTCTCCTTCTTTCCCTTATTTATATGAGGACATTGGTGTGCATAATAGCCATACTCATTACAAGTGTAACATCTAATTTGAATCAGATCCTTCTTACATTAGGGGAGTTTTGACGTCTAAAATGGGTCTCATTAGGACATAATAAAATAAGAGTTATAATAAAAAAATAAAAGTTCTGAGTCTTAGAGGAGAAAAAGAAAAAACTAATTTTTCTTATTGTATTTTTGACATATCCCCTTATTGGTTCACCCAAATTTTGATTCTGGGTACTCATTGGATGCATAATTTTATTATGCATCCAACCCACACTCACAGTGCATACTTTTGAGATATCCACGGTACCCAAAAATGAAAATTTCAATAAAAACGTATTTTAATATCAAAATACATTTTTTATTGCAATTTTCATTTTTGGGTGTTGTGGGTAACTCAGAAGTATGAAGTATGCATATGGGATGGATGCAGAATTAAATTTCTCATCCAACGAGTCCCCAAAGTCCAAATTTGGGTGAACGGATAAGGATATATGTCAAAAATACGGTAAGAAAAAAGTAGTTTTTTCTTTTTCCCTCCATTGTTTTTTACAAATTTTACCCCCATGGTTGACATCATCCTGTTGAATCCTATTCGTTCTTATAAAGTTAATTTTAATGGTATAGTTTTCCTTAATATTCCCATTTTAGACCTCAAAATTTTTTCTAATGCCCTTCCAAGTCTCTTTGAATTTCTTCTTACCTTTTCCCTTGCTTTTACTCACAAGTGCTAGTTCCTCCTCATCATTTCCCTCCATGTGGTCTAAGTGATCGAGTACCAATATTAGCTCCTTCTAAGTGAAATGGTCCCACAATCTATTCCATATAGAAATATTCTCTCTAGCAATAATATAATTAACAATGGTCTCCCATGGTTTGGGGAAGCCTTTCAAGGACAACCTCACCAACTCTGCATCTGCAATATTTCCACCCGCTGCTCCAAGTTCATCTTGAAATTGAGTAACTCTGGTAAGACATGCTATAACTGGATCATCCTTGAGCATATTAATACTATGAATCTTTTTTTGTAGCACAATATTCCTGTTTTCATTGCTACTCTAGAAAATATTCATTGACATTGTCCACATCTCATAGGCTTGTGTCTTTCTACTTACATGTGGAATTATATGATCCTTCATAGAATCTAGAAGGATGTGCTTGTCCTCCACCTTATTCCTATTACATGTGGCCAAACCTATTGTATCTATTGGAACTATCATGGGATTAACTGTTGTGTTCTTTGTAATATCCCATAACTCTTACTCTTCCAACAACAACACGATTATTTCCTTCCATGCACTAAAGTTGGCACCTCCATCCAACCTATCTTCAAACATTCTAGTTGCCATGACCCTAAATATACATAATAAATATGATTCAAAACCCTAAATCAAATTGATCTTCACTCTTTGCAATATCTATGTGCAATCCCTATAATACCCTTATGTAATCCCTTACTTTCTTTCAGAGATTAAGGGAGTTAGAAATTTCACCCATGGGCGAAATTAAGGGAGTTAGAAAAATTTAATGGGAGAATTTTAATATGAAAAGTTATTTTTAAATTTTAACACATTCATCCAATATTTATTAACAAATAATAATTAAAATAAAAATATACCTTCCCCCATTAATGAGGGAGGAAAACAATAATGATTTCTCCCTCCCAAAGTTACCTAAAATCCTCCCTTTGCCCTTGATTTCCAGTGAAATTCATATTTAATGCTTCCTTTACTCCCTATTTTTAGTACTAGAAAATTCCAACACTTATTTACCCTCCATATTTTTACCTTTGACCCAAATTTTTACCTTTCTTCGCGCAAAAATAACCCCCAATTTTCTATAAATTTTTATAACTTTTACTTGTATTCATTAGATTGACCAAATGATATTTTTGGCCAAAATATAATATTCATCATCCCAAATGTATCATCTTTTTTCTTTATTTCACAAATCGTCCTTCACCCAGTGGTAAAGTAAAATCTTCCCGTTGTTTATGACACTTTTTTTTTCTACAGTTTTAAATTGTTTTGGGTTATAGTTACATATTACTATTAATGCAAGAGACAATAATGCCAAAAATATTAAAACCCTACTTATTGTAATGTTCCATACAGATTTAGTGATGGATACCAGGTAGTTAATTTTATTGACAAAATGGCCTCTTCTCGTGGAAAAAAGGTCAAACATTTTTCAATTTCAATGGCTAGTTGTAAGTAATTTGGTTAAGTTTTGGATCTTTTGTTCACTTAAGTTTGTCACCTTATATTGTGTTGTTGGGATTAATAAGATAAATTTTAATTGAAATATGAATTATTCATGATTTTGCATCCCACTTTTCTATAAATTATGGTAAGTTGAATAGAAGGTTATGGGATTTGCATCTAGACATGTTTAATTTTGATAGCGAGTTTAGTTGTGTCTAACAGGTTATGATTTTGATTTTTTTTTCATTCTTTGATTCTTTGATTTCCTGAGTAGCAAGCCCATTCTTTGTTTACCCTTTTTTTGTAATTCGTAACACATTTTTTCTTATAATATTAAAAAAATCCAATCATTTTTATTAATTTGAATAATAAATACAACCTGCACGGGTGTGGCTCATTGGCGGTACCGTTTTTATGAAGTCACTTGTTGTAAATTGGAGGTCACGAGATCAATCCCACTCAGGTTTACCTATGTCCCATGTCTTGCGACGGGTGTAGGTAACCTAGGGTTATAGTGGTATTGGGAATGGATCCCTGGACCCCATGTCACGCGAGTACCAGCCCGACCCCAGTTGTCGATTAGCCTAGTAAAATAAAAAAAAATAAAAATTGAATAATAAATACATATTAAAAAATTATAATTTTTAACTTGACAACATAATAAAATCCATGGGATTCCATCAATTTGTGAACTTCTTTTTCTCCGACGAGTGCCATCTAATTTCTACTTCTCCATTAAAAACTTAGTTTTTTTTAAAATATATTTCGAATACATATGCACAAAATAAAAAACTACTTTACCCTAGTATGATGTGTTATGTTAGTATGCAATACAAGTTCTATCTAATTTCTCTAAGGTGCCATCTAAAACTTAGTTTTTTTTTAATATATTTAGTATATATGCACAAAATAAAAACTACTTCACCGTGTTATGTTATGCCATATAAAACAAAAACTACTTCACTGTGTTATGTTATGCAGTACAATTTTAGGGTAAAAAAGATGCCATGAAAATTGGATGGACAATAGAATTTTTATTAGTATATGCAATATTTAAATTTTCCAACTTTGTTTTCTTTCAAATATATTTATTATATATATGCACACTAAAAAAATACTTCACGGTGTTCTGGCATAAAACCTGGATGGAGGATGGATTTTTTATTAGTTTATGCAACAGTTAAAATTTTCAACTATATCTATATTTTTAAATATATTTAGTAGATATACACAACAAAAACTACTTCACTATGTTATGCAGTAAAAGAAATGTCATAAAACCTAGATGGACAATGGAATTTTTATTAGTATATGCAACCTTTAAATTTTCCAACTTAGTTTTTTTTTCAAATATATTTAGTGTATATATGCACAAAAAAAATTGCTTCCAGGTAATATGCGATCCTTTAATTTTTCAAAGTAGTTGTTTCAAATAGATTTAGTATATATATACAAAAAACAAAAACGAACTGTTGGCAAGGGGTTCGGGATAAGTAAGTTTCACATCATCGTGGATGGTTCGCAAGCTAAAAGACACCGTGCAAGGGGAAGATGGCACACATGGAGGACAATAAATGTTTTATATACTTTGTGTTACCTTTTGTAGTTTTGGACCATATTTTGTGGATATTGGTCATCATTTTGTAAAATCAGTTAAGAATTAGTTAGGAAGTTATCTATGTGGACCTTGAATGTAAAGGCGTAATCCTATAAGTAGATGGTGAATTGTAAGTGTTAGGGGCCTTTTATGTACTTTTGGAGAGCACTTTTTGATTTGTTGAACTATTTTGAAGAATCTGTGATTTTGAGCTGAAGTAATATGACAAGACAGAAGTTGAGTTGAATCTTTGTGTTCTTTTCTATTTTTGTATTTTACTATTTTCTACGACTCAATTATGAATGCACTATGTATCTACGACATGGATCTATAATGATGCGATTTTTTACTATTTTAAATGACATTATTCTATTTGATCTGTATGCGCATCAATGTGTTTACTGAAATTATGATATGATGCAATCTTTTAAATGGTAATGAATGGTTCTGTTAAGTGAATGAGTTGAATAACCAGATCTGTTGCACTAAGTCAATAAGTTGATGCACATTGTCCTCTCCCATTCTGCAGAAACTTGGTTTCGTCAGCCCTCCCTCGAACATCTTGGGTGAGACTTCATCCTCTCTATGGGTGTTGCTAGACGGGGTAAAACCTGTCTGGGCCGGTGCCCAGGGAGATCGCGGTGGTTTGGGTGTCGATAGAGAGGGAACCCTTGTCAACTAGTTTTGTTGATTGAGTTTATGTCAACAAATGGTTATGTTTCGAGGACTTTAACCCGGGTCTCTCGGGTGAGAGCTGAGTATCCTAACCAAAAAATGGTTTCGTTGTCGGGACCTTGGTTCAACTGAGGGGAGGATATGTTGTGGCATCCGACGAGACTAGAAATTCAAGATTGGTTCAGCCAGAAGCTATGAGAATTTATTGAGAAGGAAAACCAAAACCTTGGACTGATGACGAATAAGTGGATAGCAAGGTACATACATGACAGTCCACACGAGTATTTTTTCTCTGAATTCTCGATCATACTATATGAGTGGTTGGAGGGATTCACCTATCGCAAGACAAATTTTGAAGGAGGTGAGCCAACGTCCTGGACCCCTAAATTGATCCAGGAGTTGTGGGAAACCAACAACAAAGCATTGTGGGTTGTTGAAGTTTGGTTGGACAATATCTTGGAAGGTTATATCACCGAGTTTGCGGTTGATACTACTAAGTCCTACAATGAAGTGGAAAGGGAATTTTTCAACGGACCAAGAGGTAGGTTCTTATTTTTGTTACAAGTATCAATTAAGATGCTTGTCTGTGAAAATGGCATACTGAAGATGCACCTGACGTAGTAGAAATTTGGTGTGCAGAGGCTGTGGATACCGCAAAGAAAGGGGAGAGATGAATGGATGATACGGGGTAGATGGGTGAAAATTACAATGAGACTGTGAAGGAAGCTGAAGAAGCAAGTGGTATTACGAGAGGAGCAACAAGGTTTCAACAAGAGAATAGGTAGAGGAAAGGGGAAGGTCCCATTGTGTTGAAATGAAATACCTACAGTGACGATGAGGAAGGCCAGACTCAGACTACACCTAGGGTAGATACAACATCAACCCCCAGCAGCAACATACCCACACCTCCACACACTATGTCACAATCAGGAACAAACACAAATTCAACACCGACGTGTCCGAACCCTTTGAGTTGTGGCGGTGTACCATGGTGTCGCATTTTTCAAGTATATGGTAATCAACATGAGGAATGTGGCTACATGCAGAACATGGTAACAAAGACGACGAATCTATACTACACATTTTGTCGATCTGTCAGGCATGAAGATAAATATTGTTGTCCATATGACCTACTCTAGTATAGAACATATGACTTGTATTATGTGAAGGGTGAGGATCACCGGGCGGTACAGTAGCAGGTGGTGTAGCCACCACATCAACCTCAGTTTGTACCGTAGCAGCAATCGTAGATGTAGTTTGTACCATAGCAACAAAAAATTTCACCACAACCGCAATATAATCAGATGGCTTTGCAGCAGCCACAGTATGTTCAGTCAGCGCAGTATGTTAAGCAGCAGCTGAATCCCCTGTAGCAGTAATCTTCTCAACCATAGTTCAAGTAGCAAGGAGGATTCTGAGGAGGATGAGGAGGAGGCTTTGTTTGAGGGGGAAGACGCATTCATGGACCTGTCCAATGACATAATTATGGTGTATTGGGACATTATTAGAGAGATTATCCATAATTGAAGTGTACATGTATGTATTGTATCACAATTGATCACACCGTTGAGAACTGTCCACAAATGACCATGAAGTGGCAGTTCAGGAACATGCCTCAAATACAGAACCATAGTCAGAATCAATTACAAATCCAAAATCAGTTACAAAATTAGAATCAATTGCTGAATCAAAATCAACTACAGATTCAGCTTAGTTGCAGAATCAGAAACAGTTTCAGAACCAGACCCAAAATGTAAACTAGGCGGTAACTCAACCTATGAATCCACCGATGAACCAGAACCAAGGACTAACTATTGAGACAATCTTGATGGAGCCCAGAATGCAAGATGTTGATGTCGTTTTCGTCACTCACAAAGGTGCAACAACTGGAGAAGATAGTCTGATTCCACAAATTCTCCTAGATTGAAAGAAGAGGGTACAATTTGACATCGATGCTGAGAAATATACATTTTTTGAAGCACGTGACGTGATAGGAATAAATCCTGGTAAGTTACCTATCTATGAAATTCCGACTGCTTTTGATTCCATTTCAGTCACAGGACCATCGCGACAGCATGGTACTTGCAACAGGTTTTTGAAAGTTGTTTGTCATTGGTAAGAGATCCCAATGCTCTTACCGAGATTGAGAATCTATTGCATCAACCGGCTAAGGGGTGGAAGGATTCCATAGTGAATTCTTTGCATAAGAAAAAGAAGGGGAAAGAGATGCACATGAACATTCAGATTGGGTACTATGAGCTAGATTTAGTCATCCTGGATCTAGGCTCTGATGTTAATATTCTGACCAGACAAACATGGTAGAATATGGGGAGCCCAACACTGAGCTGGTCTCCTGTGCAACTGCGACTGGCTAACCAGGACAGAGTAATGCCGATTGGGAGAGTTACTCACCTTGTTGTGGAAGTTGAAGGCATAAATACCTATGATGATTTTGGCGTAATTGAAGTCGTTAATGGGGGAGGCTCCTATCTCACATTTTTGGGGATGGATGGGCCATCGATAGTATGGTAGTAATCAATTTTAAGAAGCGCGTAATTACATTCAAGAATCAAGACATTAAATTCATTGCTCTAATGGATCCAAACGAGGGATGAAGTTATAATGAGCCGGTAAAATATGAAGTTGTCCGAGGATCGGATCATGCTTACAACATTTAGAATATTATGTCCATACGACTACTGATGGGGAACTCAGTTGACACAGCACTATCTCTACATCTTTTGACTCTGAAGATGCTTTAGAAACCTGACAGAACCGCTTGCATGAGGTGTCACTAAGAATGTCACATGCCCCAATTTTGCAAAAACAATTTTATATTATTTGATTTTATTTGAGTACAATATGTTAAATTTTATGCTAAGTTGTAATTGATGACTCAGCAGAGTCAAGGATATTTAATGTAATTCTGAATATTTTAATTATAAATAAATAAAGGAGGAGACAACAGCTTAGGAGAGCTATTAAAAGAGTGTTTACTGGTCAAATTGGTGGAGGAAACTGGGTGGAGAGCAAACTGACATGTGGCAGCATCCTCAAACCACTTCCAACTGTTGCAGGTGGCAACCTCCCTACATTTGGGGTCATGATTCCCCAAGAAAGTGGAACCAGAGCAGGTGGCTCAATTAATGAAAACTAACCCAAAAATACCTAGGAAACCTTTCTAAAAATTCCCATTGAAGAGATCTGAGGCTGCTCATTCTAGAAAAGTGATCATTTAGGTGAATGAATGTACTTCAGAGAAATTCAATGGAAGGGAATTATGGAAAGTGTTTGAGGGGATAACTGTTGATTGATCTAGTGCAGCTTTTAAGCTAAAAGATCTTACTGCTGAGAGCAGGGTGTTTTTACTGAGATATTGGACTAGTTTACTGTTTGCATTCTCCATCAGTTCTCAGCCAAGAAGACCAAGAACAGGCTCGGGGTCCCGAGGAAGCGTTGTTTGAGCGCTCTCCAGGAGATTGGTAGGGAGGAATGACCTTCTAACGCTGTCATCGTCTATCCTAAACAGGTTCTACATTATTTTGTTTTACTGTGTTAGTATCTGAGTCTGATTGATATATGAATGTTAAAGATTCAGTTTTTAGACTGTTAGAATCTAGTAGTCTTTTTAAATGATTGAAGAAATGAACTTGATTAGAAAAGTAATTTGTTAGAATAAAAATAATTTCTAGACTGTGTTTTTCGACACCTAGAAAACCAAGCAGTACTCCAGTACAAGTAGAATGTTTAAGTAGATAAGAGAATGTTTTAGTAGATAAGAATGTGTATTTGTAGACAACAGAATAATTTTATTTATGTTAAAATATTATGAAATTTAAACAGTGTTATGAAATGTTTATATATCTTTGTTTTCACTTAGTAATTGAATGAAATGCAGAAGAAAATCCACATTAGAATTACAATGATTACATACAGTAAGTAGTTAAAAGAGCTACTAATCACTTAGTTTAATTTCTGACAATATCAACTACATTTAAGACTAATATTTATTATTAAACTAAATAGGGTTATATTAAAAGTCCTTAAATTGTAAAAAGTACACTGAGTTACAGATTCTCTTCTATATCTTTTCAAGAACCATGAATAAATTCTACTTAATAGTTTAGTAAATAAGAACAATGTAAATATAAATAATAGCTAGTATGAAACTAAAAATTTTACATATGTAAAAACTATTTTGTAAATATCAGAAAGGCTTATACCTATGAAGGAAAAACTTTAGGGTTGAAACCCTAACCAATTTATTTAATTATTATAAGTCAAAACATCTAAATTGTAATCCATTGACCTAGATAATTATATCAACAAACAGTTAAACTATTATACATTGGTTATAGTCCTTCCTGAAAATATATGTACAGTTACAATTTAAAAATATCACAACACACTTGTATTATTAATTTAACCGAAATAACAAGTAGCAGAATCCTATTATTAATGAATTGAAGAACTTATTTAGACAAGGGTTTTATTTCAGGAAAACCCTAGTCTGTATATTCCGAACAAGTAGGTTAATATTATAACTTACACACTATGACTCGGTTACAGTCTTAAATAATAACAATAATCTATTTACAAAAGATATTAGACAGTAATATTCTTCATTAACAGTCGATTAGGGAAAACCCTAACATACACAGAGTCACAATATACAATATTATTGCAAAATGAGACTGAGCTCGAAGAAATTTTTTTTTTTTTAAATCCAATGTATTACATTGACAGGCCGTAAGCCTGGAAATTTAACTAATTACAATACCCAGTTCAAGGCCAGGACTACCCAACAACATAGTGAGGGTTTGTAAACAAAATAGAACCAACAACTAAAAAAAAAAATGAAAACCATGTATCTAATGGAGAAACTGGACAAGCTTCCAAACTCAGGGTTTCACCATCAACAACCCTGTTTACAAGCAGGGTAAGAACCCATTCTTTGAACCCAGGGCTTACGGGATTGGAGCCACGAGTCCTTGAAGCCAGCCAGCATTATCTTCGTCACTGGTTGCAAGAGTTGTCACAAGTTCCTACAAAGAAAGCATAATACTATGCGTTATTTACAAAACTCAATTTCTATTAAAAACATAACTGTAAAATAACTTTACTGTGAGTATTTCATTTTAGAAATAAAACCAAACATTTTACCTTTAATAAAAGAGTATTGAACAGTCTATCAAAGAGACTATCACCAGCTGCGACTTGCCCATACAAAATCTCCAAACCCTACGATGTCGATGGAGCACAACTAGTAGCAACAAAGCCTTAGCTACTCATAGTAGTGACAGGCCACGGGGAAAGCAAGATGGAGCTAAGGACAGGCCGTGAGCCAAATGCAAACAAAAATAGTAGAACCCATGGCTAAGAAGGTTGGCAGCAAGACCGAACTCAGGAGACTACAGCCACTTTAAAACCCAAGTTTTTGGAGCAAGCTAGTATAGGAAGAACCCTCACGGCCACCATGAAACTATGCAGAGCAGCCCAAGGGCCAGCAGGAACTTCGGAGGCAAAATGACAAAGCGAATAGGGTTGCAAGATTTTATATCGCCAATACATGGACAGGAGGTAACCACATGCCCTCAAATATTTCTAACCATGCAAGGGTCGATTCCAAAGTCCACCTGCGGTTTTCATCAAAATTATTAAAACAATGATTTTCATCAAACTATGCATGAACTATGAAGTACGCATACGTATATCACATCGATATTCATATATAATCTATATTGTAATGTTTGATAGCTTCGAATTTGGCATTTGGTTAAACAATAATTTCTTAACGTTGACCCTAGTGAAAGGTGGTAACCATTTAATCTTATGGATTATCTCAAAGTCGATCATGCTTAGAACCTTTCTATCTACAAATAGATTTACATACTTGCAAAACAATGTTATGAATGCATGTATTATAATCCAAATTATCACTTATAAACCAATGGCTTGGGTGGTTATATTATATGGAGTTGAATATCATAGTAAAATATTATAAACATTACTTTTACAAAGTTCAACTTGGGTTTAAACTTTCATAGACACTAGTTGCTTCTCGACTTGTCAATACTAGTAATATGCCATAACTTTTTATATTGGGTAAGATAGTTTGTGATTGTTCCAGATAACCTGTACTTAGCATAGGGTAGAATTTTGATCATAGTAGAAAGATCTACCATAATAGCTACTATAAACATTAACTTAATATAAGAGAGGCATTATGGTAATAGTAAATTATAATGGAATAACCATGCTCAAGTCTATAATCATTGGAACGACACTGATTAACTTAGATTTAGGAAGTAAGGGAAAATAGTATTCCATCTTGAACAATGCAGTTATTTTTACAATAATCAAGCTTATAATGTCAAGGAGATTTTTAGGCAGTAAGATCCCTACAGAATGCAAATGACGATGAGATTGGTACTTTAGTAAATAATACGATAATGTAGGTGGTTACAATAGTACATGCAGTACGATGTTAATGTAAGTAAGAAAGTTGATAACTTGTTAGTGAACAACTGGTTTTTACATACAAGTAACAGGTTGATAACTTCCATAACTAGTAAGTTAAAAATGAAATCGAAACATACATTCTATTGAGAATATTTACTACCAGTATTGATAGAAGCTCTTTCATGAATAAAAACAAATAGTATGAATAAATATAACATTTGTGAGATAAGCATGTTAAATAAAACTAAATATACGACAAAGATTACGGGCTTAGATTTCACAGTAAGTATCTTTGGTGTTGCTAAGCTTAATAAAGAAAGGAACCCGTATATCTAAACTCTGCTTACAAGAAGAACTAGAAAAGATAAATTACTTTACGTCATTGAATTTGCTTGAAAATTATCAGTGTATTTTACTAGCATATTATTTTGCAAACATAAATACTTCTTGCTACCATAAGAATTTAAAATGTCTACTTGTTCGATCGTACCTTTGAACCTGTAAGAACCAGCAATCCATCTGCATTGGCATAAATGCTAAGTAAGCCCAGTATTCAAAGTTAGATTCCATCTACTTGCCATAAAGTAGACTTATTAGTAAACTGAAAGAAGACAGTATGCAAGTAAATCTTATTTACGTTACGAAAAAGAATCTACTTTAGTTAACGTAATTTGAAAATGTATAATACTAATCGTTGGACTGTTTCATTTTCCACTAACCATTAGCTGTTAGTAAACCGCATATTTAGCATTTGATGTTATCTTAAAATTTTTTAATTTTTGTGAAAATTTGGGGATTTGACATGTGGTATCAGAGCACAAGGTTCAAACAGTAGGCCTTGATGAAGCCCAACTTGCTTTCATCAAACAATGATTTTAAATTAATTTGCTGATGTTATTTTATTTTAATGTTATTAAATAGAGAAATTGTTTTTGAAGTTTAAAAACAGGTATGGAAAGGCTGGAGGAATATGCAGAAGAGGAATCTCCATTTACTGAATGAGAAAACTTACCAAGAGACCCTATACAAGAAGATCTAAGCACTAATTCCTCAGAACTGTTACAAACAGTAAAAGACTTAAAATCTGAAATGGAATCTGTTAAATGAGAGAATGAAAGGATTCTGAGGGCTCAGGAGGAGATGAATCAGATCCTAACAGAAAGATTTCAAACTGAGGGAAGGGGGAAAATAGCTGATTCAGAAGATTCAAGTCATCAACATAAATATAAAAAGATTAAATAGACTAAAAATGAAAGCAGCTCCTCTTCAGAGGTTTTGGTGATCAACGTAATTTTCAGTCCACTAGTGATAGTAGTGATGACAATCATTATATTAAAAAGAGAAAATATAAACCCTATGAGGAAATTTATAAGGAGTTTAAAAAAATTAAACCACCAACATTCAATGGAGAGACTGAGAAGGGGAAGGAAGCAGAATCCTGGTTATTTGGAATGAAGAAGTACTTCCATATTTATAACTATTCTAACCAATTAAAGGCTAGAATGGCTATCTACAATCTTTCAGGAAAGGCTGATATTTGGTGGCAGGACTTGAAGAGAGTGAAGGGAATAAAAGAGAAGAACGTAAATTGGAGTACCTTCAAGAGGTACTTTAAAAAGAAATTTATGTCTGAGCAGTACTATGAAGAGAGAGAAAAAGAATTCTATGAGCTTAAATTAGGATCAATGACTATGAAAGATCTGAACATCAAGTTTTTAAGTCTGCTTAGGTATGTGCCATACCTTGTAGATGAAAAACCAAAGGTACAGCTATTCCTCAACTGTCTACCTTATCATATTAAGGACATGATTGAGTATGACAATCCAAAAAAAACTTTGGAAGAAGATATGAGGAAAGCCAACTTCTATTATGAACAGAATCAGAAGAAGGAATGCGTGGCCAACTGGAAGGCCAAAAAGAATAACAACCATTACAATCAAAGGAAGAAAGAATTTTTTCCCAACGAGAATTCTAAAAAAAAATAAGAGCATAAATTTTCCTAACAAGAACTTCCAAAGGAATAAGAATAATGCACCAAGTAATCAAAATAATTCAAAGGGTAAAGAATCTGCTAATAACCATGGTAATTACACCAAGAACTTTGAGCGCAAAGAACCTATAAAGTGCTAGGAGTGTAATGGCCCACATTATGCCTCAGTATGTCCTAATCGAAAAAAGACTGTCAGTAATATCCATGCTATATAGGAGGAGATGACTGTTGGAGACTTAGCGAGGACTATGCCCAGAATCAATGCAGCCTTGAAGAGTCGATAAGCAAAATATCAAACTTCCATGGTGGAAGTAGAAGGTATGTTAAACCAAACCCCTATAGCTATTTTAATTGATCCAGGATCTAGTCTCAGTTATATTTCACCTAAATTGGTAGAAAAATGTAAGCTTCCTGTTGAAAAATTTGGAAATTCTTGGTTGGTTCAGTTAGCCACTGGTGCAAAAAGGAAGGTAACTAGTTTTGTAAAATAATGTGCAGTAGTTATGGATCAATTTGAAACTGTTGTAAAGATTAATGTATTACCTCTTTGTTCTTATGACTTACTAATCGGTATGGATTGGTTGGAACAACATAGGGTGATTTTAAATTGTTATGATAAAACCTTTACGTGTATAAATAATGAGGGAAAATCAGTAAGTGTAAAGGGAATCCCTAGAAAAACAACCATAAGGTAGATTTCTGCTCTGCGGCTTAAGAGAGTTGTTAGGAAGGGTTGTAAAGCTTATGCAGTAACAATAACTGATGAGGAGAATCTAAATAAAACAAACAAATTAAAATTGGAGGACATACCAGTTTTAAGAGAATATGTTGATGTATTTCTGGAATAAATTCTGGGATTACCTCTGAAAAGGGAACTAGACTTTACCATTGAGCCGGTACCTGGTCAAGTAACCATCTCAAAGGCCCCTTATCGAATGAATATACTTCAAATTAATGAATTAAAGTCACAATTAAAAGAACTTATTGACAAAAAGTATATTCGACCTAGTGTGTCTCCCTGGGGGGCACCTAACATCTTCGTTATGAAAAAAGATGGAACCATGTGACTTTGCATAGACCACCGTCAGTTGAATAAGATGACTATTAAAAATAGATACCTGTTGCCTCACATAGATAATCTATTTGATCAACTATGTGGAGCCACGATGTTTTCGAAAATTGATTTAAGGTTTGGATATCACCAAGTTAGGATTAAATATGAAGATATCTTTAAAACAACTTTTAGGACTCGATATGGTCATTATGAGTTTGTCATCATGCCATTCCGGCTTACAAATGCCCCAGCTATTTTTATGTGTTTAATGAACAGCGTTATGCATAAGTATCTAGATAAGTTTTTGGTCGTGTTTATCAACAACATATTAATCTATTCAAAAACTGAAGAAGAACACAAAGAACATTTAAAAATTGTTTTGCAAGAGCTACGAGATCATCAACTCTTTGCAAAGTTTAGTAAATGTGATTTCTTTAAGGATAAAATTCAGTACTTAGGTCATGTGGTGACTAAGG
>LPNX010868599.1:731662-775425 GCA_001517045.1 Pseudotsuga menziesii
TGATCGAAGATTGGCCAGTTCCTAAGGATGTAACTGATGTTCGATCCTTCATGGGAATTACCGGTTATTACCGGAGGTTCATTGAAAGTTTTTTGAGAATAGAGAATCCGATAACTTCTTTGCAAAAGAAAGGAAAAAAATTTGATTGGAACTAGAAATGCGACGAAAGCTTTAAAAAGTTAAAAACTTTATTAACCAGCGCACCTATTTTAAGAATAGATGATCCAAATAAAGAATTTGTAGTGTGCACTAAAGCCTGCAATGATGATTTAGGTGGTGTTCTGACTCAAGAAAGGCTTGTTATTGCCTATGAGTCTAGGAAATTAAAAATTCATGAAAATAATTATGCAACTTATGATCTAGAATTAGCTGCTGTTATACATGCTCTAAAGATGTGGTGTCATCACCTAATTGGAAGAAAATTTATTTTAATGATTGATAATAAATGATTAAAATATATGTTAGATCAGTCTAATCTAAATGCCAGACAAGCTAGGTGGCTATCTTTCCTAAGTGAGTATGATTTCAAAATTCAGCACATTAAAGGTAAAGAAAATAAAGTTACTGATGCATTAAGTAGGAATGCAAGGCTGAACTTCACTGCAATTATCAGTACTTATACAATAGATCTGGATGAACAGCTTAAATTGGGGATAGAACAAGATGAAATTTACCAAAACTTACAAGCTAAAGCAAAAGAAAATCCAACAGAAAGCTTGAGTAAAGGGTACAGTTTGAATGAAAAAGAATTTTTACTGTATAAAGACAGAATGTATGTACCTAATGTACCTAAAGTTAAGTTATTAATTTTAGATGAAATCCACAAAACTCCACACTCAAGTCATCCAGGCTATCAAAAGACTATAACTATTTTAAGAAAAGAATATTTTTGGCCAAAGATGATTACTAAACTAGCAGAGTATATCACTAGGTGTTTTGAATGTCAGTAGGTAAAAACTAAACATCAACACCCAGTTGGATTACTTCAGCGATTGCCCATTCCTAGATGGAAATGGGAGATAATTAGTCTCGATTTTGTTACTGGACTACCTAAAAATCAAAATTTAAATGATTCTATCATGGTAGTGGTCGATAAATTAAGTAAAGCAACTCACTTTATACCTGTTAAAACTACGTATAAAGCTGCAAACATAGCTGATATCTTTCTAAAACAAAATTTTCAACTGCATGGAATACCGAAAGTTATAATCTCAAATAGAGATCCTAAATTTACAGGTAACTTTTGGAAAACTCTGTTTAAAGGATTAAACACTACATTAAATTTTAGTACTTCGTTCCATCCTCAAATAGATGGACAGACTGAAAGAGTAAACTAAGTACTGAAAGATTTATTAATAATGTATGTGAAAGACCAGCCAAGTAAATGGGAGGATTATTTGCATCTGGTGGAATTTACTTATAATAATAATTATCAAGCGTCAGCAATATTTAGTCCTGTCAAAATCTTGTATGGAAGGAAATGTAATACTCCTATCTCTTGGAGTAATTCAGTGGATAGATTAGTATTAGGTCCTGAACTATTAAAGGAAATGGAAGAAATTGTTAAGCAGGTACAAAGTAATCTAAATATTGTGTAGGATCGACATAAAAGTCAAGCAGACCTTAAAATAACTCCAAAGGAGCTTCAGGTAGGTGAACATGTGTTCATCAAGGTGAGGCCCAAAAAGATATCTCTGAGATTGGGTAGTTGTGCAAAACTAGCACCTCGTTACAATGGTCCATTTGAAATACTGTCCAGGATTGGACAAGTAGCTTATCAATTAGCATTGCCACCAAATTTAATAGTACATAATGTTTTTCACATTTATGTATTAAAGAAATATGTTCATGATGCAACTCATGTTGTTAACTGGAATGATGTACAGGTGGAACCAGAAGGAGATTTTCTGGTGGAACCGGACTGTATCCTCGGGCGAAGGGAGATCACACTTCGAAACCACACCATTGGTCAGGTGAAGGTGCGATGGAAGCATCTTAGTCTAGAAGAAGCCACTTGGGACTTGGAAAGTAATATGCAGGATGCATATCCAATTTTGTTCTAGGGGTATTCTGAGGACGAAGAATAAATAACATTGAGGACGATATTATATTTTAAGGGGGTGTGTATGTCACATGCCCCAATTTTGCAAAACAATTTTATATTATTTGATTTTATTTGAGGACAATATGTTAAATTTTATGCTAAGTTGTAATTGATGACTCAGAAAACTCAAGGATATTTAATGTAATTCTAAATATTTTAATTATAAATAAATAAAGGAGGAGACAACAGCTTAGGAGAGTTGTTAAAAGAGTGTTTACTGGTCAAATTGGTGGAGGAGACTGGGTGGAGAGAAAACTGACATGTGGTAGCATCCTCAAACCACTTCCAACTATTGCAGGTGGAAACCTCGCTAAATTTGGGGTCATGATTCCCCAAGAAAGTGGAATCAGAGCAGGTGGCTCAATTAATGAAAACTGACCAAAAAAGACCTAGGCAATCTTTATAAAAATTCCCATTGAAGAGAGCTGAGGCTGCTCATTCTAGAGAAGTGATCATTCAGGTGAATGAATGTACTTCAGAGAAATTCAATGGAAGGGAATTGTGGAAAGTGTTTGAGGGGATAACTGCTAATTGATCTAGTGCAGCTTTTAAGTTGAAAGATCTTACTGCTGAGAGTAGAGTGTTTTTATTGAGATATTGGACTAGTCTACTGTTTGCATTCTCCATTAGTTCTCAGCCAAGAAGACCAGGAACATGCTCGGGTGTCCTGAGGAAACGTTGTTTGAGCGCTATTCAGGAGATTGGTAGGGAGGAATGACCTCCTAACGCTATTGTTATCTATCCTAAACATGTTCTACATTATTTTGTTTTACTGTGTTAGTATCTGAGTCTAATTGATATATGAATGTTAAAGATTCAGTTTGTAGAATGTTAGAATCTAGTAGTCTTTTTAAATGATTGAAGAAATGAACTTGATTAGAAAATTAATGTGTTAGAATAAAAATAATTTCTAGACTCTGTTTTTCCACACCTAGAAAACCAGGAAGTACTCCAACACAGGTAGAATGTTTAAGTAGATGAGAGAATGTTTTATTAGATAAGAATGTGTATTTGTAGACAATAGAATAAATTTATTTATGTTAAAATATTATAAAATTTAAACAATGTTATGAAATTTTTATATATCTCTGTGTTAGCACCGGAAATGAGCCCAAGGTTGCGGAAGGCTCGCCTTCGGGTAAGAGCAAAAATGCTTTTGGCCGCACCTCTAGCCTTGTGAGGTCAGAGAGGGATCTCTCATTCGTCACCAGAGCAGCTCTACATAAGATTGTCAGTATGATGTGTCACCAGAGTCTACTCTGCATATAATTTTCAATCGGTATGATCAGGGGGCTAGGATCCTGAATGGGGCAAAGTGGGTCGAGGTAGGTGCATGGTGAGGTTATCGGGGTTAAAGGACCATGGGAAAATGGAGTCAAAACCTACGCAAGAAACGATTATAGATGGAAAGAATGACAAAAGGTAGCAAACAAAGGCAAGATAGCTGTTGATTTCCCAATCAGGAGATTTTAGCAGGTGTTTCGGAGGACAAGAAAGAAAAGTCCATCTCATGGAGCATTGACAAGATGAATTCCATGAGACTTTAGAAGAACCATTGTTAATGCCTGGAACAACATTCGGAGTGTAGCAAGTACAAATTCCGAACCACTATACCCTATGTTGCAGGAATGAAAGCAATAAACAAAATGGAGTGAAAACAAGGAAACACAATTTACATGTAAAGAAAGCACTTATTGGGAAAAACAACAATACAGGAATCTCTACTGTGAATGACAATCTTCCACTGCAATTTTATTCATACACAGCTATCAAACTTTTACAAATGGAAGCCTCAACCCGGGATTGTTTCCCAATCCAATTCTCTAACTCTTTTCTCCCTCTATCAAGAGCATTTTTATACAATCCTAATGCTGAGACTACAGAATAAAAAACTGTTACAAGTCACCATCCGACGTTAATAGTGCAAAGAGTGGGATATCGCCACATTTACAAATATAAACAAAGATTATGGATCTAGTGGCTTTATTTGACCCGGCTAACAGTTCGACACATTCAGATAGGTCATGGCATCTCACTGTCTACTATAGGAGGTGGAAATGAACTTCCTCTGGTAT
The DNA here is from genome assembly GCA_001517045.1 of Pseudotsuga menziesii. Classification (NCBI taxonomy): domain Eukaryota; kingdom Viridiplantae; phylum Streptophyta; class Pinopsida; order Pinales; family Pinaceae; genus Pseudotsuga; species Pseudotsuga menziesii. The sequence goes on from LPNX010868599.1 coordinate 735,842, forward strand.
AGTAGATCCACGCTACATATTCCCTAAAGTGCATGCTCCCACGTTGCATTGGCTTTTCCCTGTGTGAGCAATGGATTCACCGGCTACTTTACTCATTTTCGTCGGCCAGTCCACACAAGGCCACCTCATAGGGATGGATTTCTCTGGAATGAACACGTGATACACTTGTGAACTGGGAAAACTGTGCCACTGGACGAGACTCCCACCTCAGGTGTATCTTGAATGGCGTCGGAGGAATCATCCAATCTGCGATGAGGCAGATTACACATGTGAACACCCCCTCCACTGTCATTTCCACACAGGATGGGAGATTTGCACTTCGGGAGTCTTCTTCAACCGTTCAATCAAAGGAATCTTTTGTATCCACCATCCACGTTCCACTTATCCCGCCACCAACCTTTCTCTTCTGAAAATCATGGGGATTTTGGATCGTGACATGTCCTGAGCTGTCGATTGAGATCGACCCTTCGTGTAGCCATCGATTAGAGTGGGCCTTGTCATTTTTCGCATCGGGGAACTCAGATATTTGTCTGTGCTAGTTCTCCTTATGAAATGAGACATAGCCATAGATATTTCCTCGCTTTTATCACAGCCGTTGATCTCCTTTGACCTCTATGCCTTTTCGCAATTTGAGACTACGGTTTTACCCACACAAGTATGGAGTGCGAAATTATTGTAGGTCGTAGATCTACCCCAGGCTTCATCTCAACCGTCAAAATTCATCGGTCCTTAACACATTTTTCACTTTGAGACAGAAACTTTGATCGCGCGAAGTGGTTCAGAACCGTAGATCCTCCTTCGATCAATTGCAACCCTTGAATAGGGATCAGGCCCAATGCTACAATACACCTGCCACTTTCCTCATTGAAGGATGGTCACATGATATTCGAGGGGCTAGGATCCTTGTCGAACCTCTATCAAGCCCTTGAATCAACTATTAAAAATGGAGTGTTAACAACCGGCTCCATGAGGGATGCTATCCTCCCAGTGAGGTAGCAAAGAACCCCCATAGACCAAGTGCTAAATCCATTGGGCCACCTTCAGTCTTCCTTGGAAATGTCCATTCTGCTTCATGCTACTGCTCCAGCAAATTTGTGCCACTCTTGCAAATCATGCTGGCGACTGTAAACCTATGCTAGTAACTGAAAATGGAAACAAATTGAAAACAGTAACGAAGGAAATGCTCAATAATAGCTGAGCTTATTTTCTCCTACCTACTCTATCTAACTCTGTATAAAAGTGTGATTAAGTGAAATCAGACTTCCAGTGAATCCAATCAAGCAACTCGCCTAATATTCTTGTTCTTGTATGGTGCTCGATGGACAAAAATGAAACAGATAATGGGAGAAGGGAATGATAAACAAACTGATGTTTAAGGTAGAGATATGACCAATCATTTCCTTCACCCAGACCCTCCATGTATTTGGTCACGGGGTCATAAAAAACATGACAACCCTCAAAAAATTATGTCATTGGATGACCATGAGAAAGCCGCCCCAACTGTAAATTCCCTTGCACGCTGTCAAACCGATCTTCAAAATAACCATGCAAGGAAAACATGTGACAATTTCCAGGCAAAACATCCACCACTTCATTTAAAATTTCTGATTCCAAAACTTCATATTCTTTATATGTTTCAGCAGAAACATCATTCATTTCTTTAACATGTCTAGTTTTTGCTATGTCTTCATACTTTTGATCTTGGATTGCAATGAGATTTTCTTCACTAACAAAAATTGTGGCATGCTGATCACATTTTTTAGAAAAAAAATCAGTATACCCATCTCCTTCCAAATCACTAGGCTGATCGTCTCCTTCAAGCACTATTTCAAAATCTGATTTCTCTTTACTTGCATTTTTAGAAAATGAACATGTGTAGGGACTACAAGACTGAAATTTTCCGGAATTATCATCTTCTGTGTAATCAATCACACAAGCACTATAACTTTCAATAGATTGCTGCTGCGAAAAGGAATTTTATGTTTGTGAAGGGGAGACCTCTTCTTGTAACAAAAATTCGGAAGTTGAATAACATGAGGAAGGATCTGATTGGCCATCCCAACCTCTCTCTTGGTCACACAAAGAATGGCAATAATGTTGCAAATCATCATCAGTTTCAGGAAGAGAGATATAACTGGTTGAAACAGAGCTTTGGTCTATGTCAACTTCAGCCGAGGAAGACAATACCGACTGCTGGGAGTTTTCTTAAATATCATGGAAATTGGTTTGTCTTTCTTTTTGAGATGAATATTCATGTAAGATATCTAAAACCTCTTCATCCACATACTGATCATCACCACACTCATCTTTCACATTTTCAATGAACTCTCTATCATGTGTGCAACAATCTTGAAGTAACAACAAAGAAGGATAATGCCTTTTGAAATGTTCATGAAATATTGTATGAAAGTCTTTAAGGGAGAATAAACTCCCTACTGGAAATCCCTCATACCAAGACCTTGCATAGCCTTCCAAACTAAACATGAACAGTCTCATTAAATAATATTCATCCCATCCCACTCCCAGCTTATGTATATGCTTATGAAATCTAAATAGATGAATGGCAGCATCATCGCCATTTTCATCATTGAATCTTGGAAGATATGTCTGCCAATATACCAGAGGTATTTATTGGGATAACCAGGAACGGTAGCAAGATTCATAGGAGCATACCTTGCAGCCTGAGAAGTCATCTTGATGGTGGAGAAACTGAATCAGCTCCTCAAACTTTGGAATCCCATTTGATAGTGGAGCTGCCATAGAAAATTATGAAGAATGGATCCTTCGCGCATGGAGTCGCCAGGTGAAAAGAGACATGAACTTATTGATGTTTGACCATTGTTCACCATCAATAGTTAGATATAATCCCTTCATTAAAATCCATGGAATATTTGAGACATCTCCCCATCTCTTTCTTTCTGATCACCGGTCTCCTCAGTGGAGTCACCTTCTAGAATATTTCAATGGAGTCACCAGGGCAAATGATACAACCTTATTCATATGTAAGAATCTCTGTTTTCCCACAGAAATCCTTTATCCTTTGAATGTTTGTCATTCTTCCCAAGAATGATCTTCAATTTCGTCCTCAGCAACGGCACCGGTTTGTTAGCACCGGAAATGAGCCCAAGGTTGCAGAAAGGCCCATCTCTGGGTAACAAAAAAATTGCGTTTGGTTGCACCTCTAGCCCTGCACAGTTAGAGAGGGATCTCTCATTTGTCACCGGAGCAGCTCCACATAAGGTTGTCAGTCTTGTGTGTCACCAGATTCTACTCTGCATAGGACTTTCAAACGGTATGATCAGGGGGCTAGGATCCTGAATGGGGCAAAGTGGGTCGAGGTAGGTGCATGGTGAGGTTATCGGGGTTCAAGGAACATGGGAAAATGGAGTTGAAACCTGTGCAAGAAATTATTACAGATGGAAAGAATGATGAAAGGTAGCAAATTGAGGCAGGATAGCTGCTGATTTCCCAATCGGGATATTTTAGCCGGTGTTTTGGAGGACAAGAAAGAATAGTCCATCTCATGGAGCATCGGCGAGATGAATTCCATGAGACTTTAGAAGAACCATTTTTAATGCGTGGAACAGTAGTCAGAGCGTAGCAAGTACAAATTCTGAACCACTTTACCCTATGTTGCAGGCATGAAAGCAATAAACAAAATGGAGTGAAAACAAGGAAACACAATTTACATGTAAAGAAAGCACTTATTGGGAAAAACAACAACATAGGAATCTCTACTGTGAATGACCCTCTTCCACTGCAATTTTATTCATACACAGCTATCAAACTTTTAAAAATGGAAGCCTCAACCCAGGATTGTTTCCCAATCCAATTCTCTAACTCTTTTCTCCCTCTATCAAGAGCATTTTTATACAATCCTAATGCTGAGACTATAGAATAAAAAACTGTTACAAGTCACCATCCGGCATTAATAGTGCAAAGAGTGGGCTATCGCCACATTTAGAAATATAAACAAACATTATGGATCTAGTGGCTTTGTTCGACCCGGCTAACAGTTCGACATGTTCGGATAGGTCACGGCGTCTCATTGTCTGCTATAGGAGGTGGCAATGAACTTCCTCTGGTACAGTAGATCCACGCTGCATATTCCCTAAATTGTATGCTCCCATGTTGCGTTGGCTTCGCCCCGTGTGAGCAATAGATTTGTCGGCTACTTTACTCATTTTCGTCGGCCAGTCCACACAAGCCACCTCACAAGGATGGATTTCTCTGGAATGAACACTCGCTACACTTGTGAACCGAGAAAACTGTGCCACTTGACGAGACTCCCACCTCAGGCATATCTTGAATGGTGTCAGAGGAATCGGCCAATCTGCGATGAGGCAAATTACACATGTGAACGCCCCCTCTGCTGTCATTTCCACATAGGATGGGAGATTTTCACTTCGGGAGTCTTCTTCAGCCGTTCGATCAAAGGAATCTTTTGTATCCACCGTCCACATTCCACTTATCCCACCACCAACCTTTCTCTTCTGAACACCATGGGCATTTTGGATCGTGACACGTCCTGAGCCGTCGATGGAGATCGACCCTTCGTGTAGCCATCGATTAGAGTGGGCCTTATCATTTTTCACAATAGGGAACTCAAATATTCATCTGTACTAGTTCACCTTGCAAAATGAACCATAGCCATAGATCTTTCCTTTCTTTTATTACAGCCATTGATCTCCTTTGACCTCTATGCCTTTTCACGATTTGAGACTGCAGTTTTACCTTGCACAAGTATGGAGAGTGAAATTATTGTAGGGCGTAGATCTGCCCCAGGCTTCATCTCAATCGTTGAAAGCCGTCGGTCCTTAACACGTTTCACACTCTGGGACAGAAAATTTGATCGCGCATGTTTGCTTGCGCGAAGTGGTTCAGAACCGTTGATCCTCCTTCGATTAATCCCAGCCCTTGAATAGTTATCGGGCCCAATGTTACATTACACCTACCGCTTTCCTCATTGAAGGATGATCACATGAGATTCGAGGGGCTGGGACCCTTACTGAACCTTTGTCAAGCCCTCGAATCAACTATTAAAAACAGAGTGTTAACACTCTATTTTTACTTAGTAACTAAATGAAATGCAGCAAAAAATACAGATTAGAGTTACAATGATTACATACTATAAGTAGTTAAACGAGCTATTAATCACTTAGCTTAATTTCTGACAATATCAACTACATTTAAGACTAATATTTATTATTAAACTAAATAGGGTTATATTAAAAGTCCTCAAATTGTAAAGAGTACACTGAGTTACAGAGTCTCTTTTATATCTTTTCAAGAACTCTGAATAAATTCTACTTAACAGTTTAGTAAATAAGAACAATGTAAATATAAATAATAACTAGTATGAAACCAAAATTTTTACATATGTAAAAACTATTTTGTAAATATTAGACAGGATTATACATGTGAAGGAAAAACTTTAGGGTTGAAACCCTAATCAATTTATTTAATTATTATAAGTCGAAACATCTAATTTGTAATCCATTTACGTGGATAATTATATCAACAAATAGTTAAACTATTATAGACTGGTTACAGCCCTTCCTGAAAATATATGTACAATTACAATTTAAAAATATCACAACACACCTGTATTAATAATTTAACCGAAATAACAAGTAGCAGAATCCTATTATTAATTAATTGAAGAATTTATTTAGACAAGGGTTTTATTTCAGGAAAACCCTAGTCTATATATTCTGAACAAGTACGTTAATATTATAACTTACACACTATGACTAGGTTATAGTCTAAAATAATAACAATAATCTATTTACAAAACATATTAGACAATAATATTCTTCATTAACTGTCAATTAGGGAAAACCCTAACATACACAGAGTCACAATATACAATATTACTGCAAAACGAGACTGAGCTCGAAGATTTTATTTTTTTAAATCCACTGTATTACATTGATAGGCCGTAAGGATGGAAATTTAACTAATTACAATACCTAGTTCAAGGCCGGGACTACCCAACAACAAAGCGAGGGTTTGTAAACAAAATAGAACCATCAACTATAATAATAAAAAATGAAAACCATGTATCTAATGGAGAAACTAGACAAGCTTCCAAGCTCGGGGTTTCACCATCGACAACCCTATTTACAAGCAGGGTAAGAACCCATTCTTTGAACCCAAGGCTTACCGGATTGGAGCCATGAGTCCTCGAAGCCAACCAGCATTATCTTCGTCACTGGTTGCAAGAGTTGTCACAAGTTCCTGCAAAGAAAGCATAATACTGTGCGTTATTTACAAAGCTCAATTTCTATTAAAAACCTACCTATAAAATAACTTTACTATGAGTCTTTCATTTTAGAAAGAAAACCAAACATTTTACCTTTAATAAAAGAGTATTGAACATTCTAGTGAAGAGAGTGTCACCAGCTGCGATTTTCCCATACAAAATCTCCAAACCCTATGACGCCGATGGAGCACAACCAGTAGCAACAAAGCCTTATCTACTCACAGCAATGATAGGCCATGGGGAAAGCAAGATGGAGCTAAGGACAGGTCGTGAACCAAATGAAAACAAAACCAGTAAAATATCGCATAGTAAAACCCACGGCTAAGAACCCTCAGGAGACTACAGCAACTTTAAAACCCAAGTTTTGGGAGCAAGATAGTACAGGAAGAACCCTCACGGCCGCCATGAAACTATACAGAGCAGCCCGAAGGCCAACAGGAACTTCGGAGGCAAAATTACAAAGCGAATAGGGTTGCAAGATTTTATATCACCAATACATGGATAGGAGGTGACCACGTGCCCTCAAATATTTCTAACCATGCAAGGGTCGATTCCAAAGTCCACCTGCTGTTCATTCATCAAAATTATTAAAACAATGATTTTCATCAAACTATGCATGAACTATGAAGTACACATACGTATATCACATTGATATTCATATATAATCTATATCGTAATGTTTGATAGCTTTGAATTTGGAATTTGGTTAAACAATAATTTATTAACATTGACCCTAGTGAAAGGTGGTAACCATTTAATCTTATGGATAATCCCGAAGTCGATCATGCTTAGAACCTTTCTATCTACAAATAGATTTACATACTTGCAAAACAATTTTAAGAATGCATGTATTATAATCCAACTTATTACTTATAAACCAACGGCTTGGGTGGTTATAATATATGGAGTTGAATATCATAGTAAAGGATTATAAACATTACTTTTACAAAGTTTGACTTGGGTTTAAACTTTCATAGACACTAGTTTCTTCTCGACTTATCAATACTAGTAATATGCCATAACTTTTTATATTGGGAAAGATAGTTTGTGATTGTTCCAGATAACCTGTACTTAACATAGGGTAGAATTTTGATCATAGTAGAAATATATACCATAATAGATACCGTAAACATTAACTTAATATAAGAGAGGCATTATGGTAATAGTAAATTATAATGGAATAACCATGCTCAAGTCTATAATCATTGGAACGACACTGATTAACTTAGATTTAGGAAGTAAGGGAAAATAGTATTCCATCTTGAACGATGCAGTTATTTTTACAATAATCAAGCTTATAATGTCAAGGAGATTTCCAGGCAGTAAGATCCCTACAAAATGCAAATGACGATCATATTGGTACTTTAGTAAATAATACGATAATGTAGGTGGTTACAATAGTACATGCAGTAGGACGTTAATGTAAGTAAGAAAGTTGATAACTTGTTAGTGAACAAATGGTTTTTACATACAAGTAATAGGTTGATAACTTCCATAACTAGTAAGTTAAAAATGAAATCGAAACATACATTCTGTTGAGAATCTTTACTATCAATATTGATAGAAGCTCTTTCATGAATAAAAACAAATAGTACGAATAAATATAACATTTGCGAGATAAGCATGTTAAATAAAAGTAAATATACGACAAAGATTATGGGCTTAGAGTTCACAGTAAGTATCTTTGGTGTCGCTAAGCTTAATAAAGAAAGGAACCCGTATATCTAAACTCTGCTTACAAGAAGAACTAGAAAAGATAAATTACTTTACCTCATTGAAGTTGCTTGAAAATTATCAGCTTATTTTACTAGCATATTATTTTGCAAACATAAATACTTTTTTCTACCATAAGAATTTAAATTGTCTACTTGTTCGATCATACCTGTGAACCTATAAGAACCAACAATCCACATGCATTAGCATAAATGCTAAGTAAGCCCAGGATTCAAAGTTAGATTCCACCTACTTGCCATAAAGTAGACTTATTAGTAAACTGAAAGAAGACAATATGCAAGTAAATCTTATTTACGTTACGAAAAAGAAGCTACTTTAGTTAACATAATTTGAAAATGTATAATACTAATTGTTGTACTGTTTCATTTTTCTCTAACCATTAGTTGTTAGTAAACCGCATATTCAACATTTTATGTTATCTTAAAAAATTTTAATTTTTGTGAAAATTTGGGGTTTTGACAGAAATTGCGGCTTGATTACGCAGTCATTGTGTCGTGTCGCAACTGAGACCATTGAGTTACCAATATATGAAGTACTGCCTGATTTATCTGAGTATGTTGTTGAATTCGAGGATAAGGTGTCAAAACCACAATGGTTTCTGGCATTGGACGAAGTGTTGAAGGCTACTCCAGCATGATGGTGGGTGACCCATAAGAAGTAGATCATTGGATGGTCATAGTGTCGAAGACTGATGACAATTTTCTTTGGTGATGAAAAAATGTACCATGATGGAAGGTATGATGGGAGAAGTAGTCCTCGTAATCATCTAATTGAGTGCTAGACCTTGTGGGAATCATGACCAAAGGATGAGTGGGTCCATGCCTTTGTTCACACATTGGATGAAATGGTGCGATCTTGGTATATATCAACTGAGTTGTGCAGAGAGAAAAATACCCAGGAAGAGTTGACGGTTTTCTTCACTCACACCTTCAATTTCATGGATGCCAATCCAGATGTTCATAATGCGCTACAACCCATCCATGATGTTGTTTTGAAAGTAGTACGATTCACATATCCAATGGATCCACATGCGCATTTTCAGATGCAATCGATGATGGAATGTTATAATGTAGGGGACTACTAGGATGAAGAAATGATGGCTAAGATCACATATTTGTTGCAAGAATTCCAATATTTGTTCCCTATGAATTTTTCTGAGATGAGGGGATACTGGGAGATTTAGGGGAGATGAAAATTCCATTAAAACCAGATGCAAAACCAGTAAGGCAGTGACCGTATCACCTGAATCCATGATACAAGGAAAGGGTCAAAGCTAAGCATGACATAATGGTAGATGCTGGGATAATTGAGCCAATTGAAGAGTCAGAATGGATCATTCCTATGGTGGTACAAGAAAAAAGTTTGGTGATGTCAGGATTTGTGTCGACCTGAGGAAATTGAATGATGCATGTCTACATGATCCATTTCCAACACCATTCACTAATGAGGTGCTCGAAGGAGTCAGAGGTCAAGAAGTGTATTCTTTCATAGATGGATTTTTTGGTTATCATCAGATCAGGATTGCAAAAGAGGATCGCTACAAAATAACATTTGTTACTGAATGGGGTTGTTTCTAGTACACTGTGATGCATTTTGGGTTAAAGAATGCACCTACGGTATTTTCCATGGTTGTTGTCACTGCATTCAAGGACTTTATTCAAAATATTTTGCAAGTATACATGGACTATTAGACATTTTATGGACTGATCAAAGACCACCTAGAAAACTTGTGACTGATGTTGGAGCGATGTCGACAACATCAGATCATGTTGAAATCCAAGAAGTGTATTTTTTGTGCACCTTTTTGGATTTCATTTCATCACATTGTTGGCAAGAAAGGACTGTTGGTTGACCTTGAAAATATTGTGCTGATTTTAAGCTTGTCGTCACCTATGAATGTGAATATGCTTAGAGCGACGTTGGGGCACATAGGATATTATCGCAAGTTCATACAAGGTTATGTTGCGATCGCAACACCAATGGAAAAGTTGTTGAAGAAGAGCATTTATATGGAGTCAAGAGTGTCAAGATAGTTTTGATACGCTGAAGGAAAATATGGCTTCTGCACCAATACTAGTATTTCTTGATTAGAACAAGGAGTTCCATGTTCATGTGGATGCATCATCCATTGCATTGGGAGTGGTGGTTGCGCAACTGGGAGAAGGAGATCTAGATCACCCAATTTCTTTCGCTAGTAAGAAGTTGTCGTCTACAAAGAAAAACTATACGAACATAGAGAGGGAAGGTTTGGTGATGGTATATGCGCTATACTTCTTAGGCATTACCTGTTAGGTGGTCATTTCAATATGTTTACAGATCATGCTTGAAGTACATAGTCAATAAGCATGTGTTGGTGGGGAAGATATGCCACTAACTACTTTTCTTTCAGGAATTGGATTTTGAGATCATTATGAAGCTGGGTTTCTTGAACGTTGGCCCTGATCATTTTTCCCGAACTGAGATAGGTGAGCAACCTACAAACATTGAAGACAGATTGCCAGATGCGCAGTTTTTCATAATTGAAATGGTTGATGGTTACTATGAACAAATCATTTAGTTTTTGGCAACGGGAACCACTCCGGAGGACCTTACTACGATTCAAAAGAAGTATTTGGTAGTTAAGGATTCAGATTTCCAGTTGATCATTGGACAACTATATAAACTAGGACTGGCTGATATTTTGTAGCAATGTGTCCTACTGAATGAAGAAGGGAAGATTCTGGAAGAGTCCCATGCGGGGGTTGCCGAAGGACATTATGGAGGACGAGCTACTACAAGGAAGGTGCTTCACATACACTTTGGTGGCCCACTCTACATGGAGATGTGACAGATTATGCATAGACCTGTGATGTCTGTCAACGAACTAGAAAACCATCGAGCATGGAAGAGATGTCGTTGATACCTCAGGTAACATTGCATCCCTTTGATAGATGGCCGGTGGAATTTATGGGACCAATCAACCCACATGGGAAGCGAACTGGTTCACTGTATATAATTACAGTGACAGACTATTTGACAAGATGGTCGGAGGCCACACCGGTCATGGATTGCACCGCTGCGACAACAACGTGGTTTTTAATTGACAACACTGTGATGTGGTTTATATGTCCAAGGATATGGATGAGTTACTAGGGGAGTCACTTCGTCAATCGCAGAATCAGTGCATTAACAGAGGATATTTAGATACAACACAAGAAGAGTACCCTGTATCATCCTCAAGTGAACAGGATAGTGGGATTTGAATATTTCGACAGTCTTATGGGCATATTGCACCACTTGCAAAAGATTGATGGGACAGACACCATTCAAATTAGTGTATGGACAAGAAGCAGTCAAGCCTATGGAGTACATTGTTCTGAGTTGGCGCATTGTAGCAGTGACGAGAATGGATCAGGAATCAATGTTAGAAGAATGCTTGGAGAAAATAGTGCAACTCGAGGAGGATCCCTTTGTTGCTGGTTTTCACCGACGTGTCAAGAAGGATCACCAAAAATCATGGCATGATCGACACATAAAGAACAAACAGTTTAAGCAAGAAGATTTGGTGTTATTATACGAAATCAAGTTCATGAAGCATTCGGGTAAGTTACAGATGCATTGGCTAGGTCCATATCTTGTTAATTCCATTACTTCAGGAGGTGTAGTTTAACTACATAGTTAGATGGTTTGATGATGCCTAGGCTAGTGAATGATAGCAGGATGACTCCCTATAGAACGGGTCTAGAACCGTGCGATGCTTAAGGCACTGTGCAATGGAAAAAAAAGTAGGTAGGAAGGATGGATAGAAGAATGGCGCACCAGCAAGAAGTGGATGCACAAGTATGGGAGTCATTAGTGCAGTTAGAAAGGTCTCTTGAAACAACCATAGGGTCGTGACATCATCAAATCAACAATAAATGTATACAATTAAAGTAGTTAACTGATGGTGCTTGCGGAAGTGACGTGTATTGATGGAATATCCGACCATTGGGTTGGTAGGATCACCGACAAATTCAGGTAGTTAATGATGGATTTGGTCATGATGATTGGCCTGATTCGGTCATGATGGTCGAAGGATTGATTTGGAGCTATAAAAAGTCATTGAGTGCAGTCGAAAGTTATTATTGTGCAAGGTTGAGCAGAGTTGTAGAGCTAAGTTAGAATGAGTTGCGTGCATGTATAAGTGAAGTGAGGTTGAGTGCTTATTGATGAATTATGAGGCACTGGTGCGGTATGTAAAGTGAACTTATCACAGTCTATATTTCAAGTGAAAGGGAGTCACCAATTGGTCCAGTAACAATTGATGAGGAAATCACCAGTATGTCGATAGGATCATCATTTGTACCGAAGAAGAAGAGGAAGGGTTAGAAACCTATCTCCTCAGTGCCAACGAAGAGGCGTATGTGTGGATACAAGAGGAGGAAACTGCACAGACAGGGCCATCTAGCATAGGATTTGTAGAGTCAGTGGCTCAAAAAGGGGTGTTTGTTAAGGAAATCCCAGGGTATATACCTCCTAGTCGACCAGGTGTGCAGTCCAGGAGGCTCATCGAGAATCAAAAGTACCAAGTGAATATGTTGGCGCTACCAAAGGGGATGGTATTCACTATAGATATCGTGCATGTGCTGATGCAGATGAAGTATAATGACCATGACTTGTTTGCAGGAGAAGATGTTGCAAAGGATCCATTTGTGTCAATATTAATGGTGGAAGGCGACCCAATAGAATGGATTCCAAGGGATTAGGCGAGCGGGGTGAATAAAGTGAGGATACTGGGGCTGATTAGCATGCCACATTTTGGGCAGCTGAATGAGTCGACTGCCTATGTCAAGAAGTTGTTGTCTTGTTTTCATGGCGGGCCTTTGTGGCTATACACACCAGTTGTAATCACCATAGATTTGATCTCATAAATCATGAGGCTGCCAAAGGATGGCCCATACCCCTCGTAGTATTTCAGAGGCAAGGATAATGATAAGAGGCTTGCAGCAAGGCTGAATAAGTAATACGGGTTGCAACGCGATAGGTGGGCTTCCCACATTGATAGAATCAATGACCTGGCAGTGCGCATTGATGCACGGATTTTAGCAAGGAAAATAGTTAGGAAGAATCACCCCATTCAATGTAACTTGGGGGTGATTACGTGCACAGAGCAATGCGTGGAGGGGGTACAAATGAGCTAGTCACTCTTTCTGATGAACCAATTCGTGGAGGACACAGTGGTAGTGCAGGAAGGAGAGCGGTTGTTTACCTATAGCTGGTTGTTGATTTTAATCTCACTTGTGGCTTGGATGGAGCCAGTCGACTATCAAGGCATAGATGTAGAAGTTGTGAAAGTATGTAAGGGTTCCCGTTATCAAAATATTTGGTGGGTGAAAGAACCTACAAAATTAGAATATTATGCAATCCAATTGTGGGTCTATTGGGAAGTGCTGCAAGTGATAGATGGGAAAGTTCCTCGATTATTTGAGGAAGCTACAGTGAAGTATCAAAAGATTGCACGGTTTGCAATTTGACCACACACCATTCGTGTACAAGCATGGCGTGACCCAAATAGGAAATGGTTGCCGACGCCTTATAAATTGTCTGACGCAGAGTTGGAGGCGATGGTTAATGATTGGCCTATAGAATGGTGGGAACCAGTTAGTTTGGAGGAAGTATCGATGAGACCCTTGCAGGATGCACCTGTTGATCCTGTGCAGAAGGAAAACTAGACTAGTGATCAGGATTCAGACCAAGAATTTTCGAAGACACCTACAGACCTGGAAGCAAAAGGTATGTTCAATGGGTTAAGAACAAAGAGGCACATGGAGCAGGGTCCTATTAGTAGCATCGCACCAAGGATGGAAGCATAGTTGAATTGGCTTATCAAGGCAGTTGAAGATGCAACAGATGTGGCAAAAAAGGAAATGACAAAATCTCTGCATGTGATATTTGCGGAGGTAAGAACAAAAATTGATTCATTATATGATGTTGTTTTGAAGAGATCACCAGAAGGTGCAATTGTGCGGGACTTAGCATCAATCAGCACTAAGCCACAGGTTAAGAATGTTCAAACTCCCCCAACTACGATTGACGATGGAAGAGAGGACTTGAATACCTCCCTACAGTTGTTGCAGGACATATCATTGGATATCAATGTGTTGTCCACATAGATGTTGGTACACATGTAATGAGTTTCCAACTAGGATTTGGATGACAGAGGGAAATAAATAAATGATCGATTCTTACGGTTACAGGAGAAATAGGAGAACACGTAGAAATAGGTTGAGGAATTGTAGCAGGCAAAGGAAAAGTTGATGGAAGAAAGAGAGTAGAAAATCAAAGTGCTAACCCAAACACAAGAGGAATTGAAGGTGAAGAGCGCCAAGGAGATTATGGAGCTAAAAAAGGAACAAGATCTCCTTACTATTGAGAAGGCACATCTTTGGGATAGATGAGTAAAGTTGGAAGAGGAAATTGTGGATTCTTGTCAGCACATATTAGAGAGTACCACAGAGCTGGATGCGGTGGACAGAGCACAATGAATTGGGTCCTTCATTTCCCAGTTACAGAGGGACAATAGCATTTTAGAGGCTTTGGTGCACCCGACCATGCCACCACAGAAAATAGTAGAGCAGAATATTGTTATAGAATATTTGGCAACACAAGTCGATGAGATGGAGCAAGAGGAAAAGAAAGTGATGGATGCGACTATGCAGTTTTGGGGAAGGGTAGTGTAGGATGAGTAGTTGGCGTAACTGACTACATAGTTACAGGAAGAAAAAGGGCATCCCGTGACAATGAAGACGTCATGGAGAGGGATGCCATTGATGGTTCAGATCACCAAGTCAGTGGAGCTAAAGGAGCTGTAGCAGCGGGTAGCAAAGGTGCAAGAAAGGAAACAATGACGCAACACACAACTAAATGAGTTTCAAGATATTGGAGTGCAACTCTCTATTAAAGAGTTTTCTACACTACATGAATCATAGGATGGTAAAAAGGATATCACCGAGAAAATAGTCGATCATCCAGTCACACATGATCTGACGACGAGCAAGGAGATAGCTGACAGAGTAAAATTGTAGGTAATTAAGGTGATTACTCGATAGTATCAGGATTTCAAGCTCAAGAATACTGAGTACGCCATATCCAGCTAACATGGATTGAGGATGAGACACAAGATTGTGTTGGGGGCCTGTTGGAAAGGGGTTCAAGATAACTAAGTTGCACAGCATCAAAGATGTTGCATAAGATCAAAGACACCATGCAACTGGAAGATGATGCACAAAGTGGAGAATGGAATATTTTATATATTTTGTGTCACCTTTTGTAGTTTTGGACCATATTTTGCGGATATTGGTCATCATTTTGAAAAATCAGTTAAGAATTAGTTAGGAAGTTGTCTAAGTGGACCTTGAATGTAAAGGCGTAAGCCTATAAGTAGATGGTGAATTGTAAGTGTTAGGGGCCTTTTATGTAGTTTTAGAAAGAACTTGTTGATCTGTTGAACTGTTTTGAAGAATTTATGATTTTAAGCAGAAGTAATATGAAAAGACAGAAGTTGAGTTGAATCTTTGTGTTCTTTTCTATTTTCGTATTTTACTTTTTTTTGCGACTCAATTATGAATGCATTGTGTATCTGCGACATGGATATGTAATGATGTGATGTTTTACTATTTTAAATGACATTATTATGTTTGGTTTATATGCGCATCAATGTGTTTACTACAATTCTGATATGATGCAATCTGTTAAATGGTAATGAATGTATATGTTAAGTGAATGAGTTGAATAACCAAATCTATTGCACTAAGTTGATAAGTTGATGCACATTGTCCTCTCCCATTCTACGAAAACTTGGTTTTGTCAGCCCTCCCTCGAACATCTCGAGTGAGATTTCATCCTCTCTGCAAGTGTTGCTGGATAGGGTAAAACCTGTCTGGGATGGTGCTCAAAGAGACCGCTGTGGTTTGGGTGTCGACAGAGAGGGAACCCTTGTCGACTAGTTTTGTTGATCAAGTTTGTGTCAGCACGAACTGCCATGGAAAATGGATGGAAAATGACTTTTTTTATGAATTTATGCAACCCTTACATTATTTCATTATGTTCTGTAGTGCAATTTTACGACAAAGAGATGCAATAAAAAGTGGATGGAAAATGGACTTTTATTAGTTTATGGAACCCTTAAATTTTCCAACTTCGTTTTTTTCTAATAGTTTAGTATATATGCACAAAACAAAAATTATTTTAAGGTGTTATGCAGTACAATTTTATGGTAAAGAATTGAAATTTTGATTAGTTAATGGCATCCTTAAATTTTCCAACTTAGTTTTTTTTAAATATATTTAATAAATATACACAAAAAATATTAAATATATATGCACAAAATAGATAATTTTACGGTAAAAAAGCCACAATAAAAACTAGATGGACAAATGAGCTTACAACTAGCTAAGCCAAGCCATTTATGCACACTAGTTTCATAGATAACACTTACTATTTTGAGTCTTATATGAAACTAACATTTGAAACGAAAAAATATCAATGCAATAATGAATTTCTACTATCAATTAAGAGAATACAATATTGTTTGGGCCATATGAAAAACTTCGCAAATTATAGTGTGGATTTTTATGTCACTTAAATTGCATGCAAGAGCATTTCAACAAGCTCCATTTATCCAAGTGCAGTTCATTTGTTTGTAGTGGTTATCACTAAAACATTTATGATTGGTTATTATTTAAAAAATATATAAGTAGTGTGTGATTATATATATATAAAGTGAGAGATTGGAGAATTTTGAATTTTGAGAAATGTTGCAGCGGCAACATTTTCCCAAAATTCCAAAAAAATTCGGGACCCTCCTTTTGCTTAGATTAGTTTGATTTTCTTCTTTGATTTGATATAATGATTTTTCAGAAAGGCCTTTCTAATGCTTTGGATTGATCTACCACTTGTTTTAGTTTTTCCTCTAATGCTTGAAACAATCCAATGTGTGTTCAAACTTTATCGTTGCTTTTAATTACGTTTTCGGCACGTTTCAATCGGAAGTTTATTTGGTTGGTGCTCCTGCCGTTGCAGAAAAATAACAGGTTTTGGCTTCGTTATTTTTCTCCAACGCTTTTGGCTTAATCGGTCGATTTGATGGTTTCACGTTGGAACTTTTTGTTCTTTCATTCTCCGCCGTTGCGGACGACAGATCGCGAAGTCTCCCGACTATTGTATTGAATTTCCGGACCCTGCTTTGTTGTTGTCGCCGATCCTTAAAGTTTACGGTTCCGTCGTTGCGGATGAAAGAAGTGCTAATCTTCCCGATCTTTAGTCGTTCTCTCTTCCGTTTCAGACATTACATAGCGGGGCGTGATGGCCTTTTTTCTTCTACCATTGCGAATGAGAAAGTCACTATCCTTCCGGTCGTTTAGTCATTTCTCCTCCGATGAAGACTATGCCCATCACGGACTGCAATATCCTTTATATCTCCGCCGTTGTGGCTCCCGTTCCGCTATCGCTCCGATATTTTAGAGTTTCGACGTGCGAGTATTTGTCTCCCGGTTATCTCCGCAGATAGATTGGTGTTTTGGCTCCCGACGTTGCGGAAGGGATTATGCTTTCGAACTCCGATCTTAGAATTATGTCGTTCGATATCTCACCGCCGCGCGTGGTTGTATATATATATATATATATATATATGGGGGGGTTTGTTATTATTCTATTGTTATTCCCGACTATCGCAAGCTGTCATTATCGCGTTCTGTCGTTTGCTCAAGCTTGGTAGGACCCCCGTTGTTGGTACCCGCATCCAGGTGTCTCAACTGTGGAAGCTTGACCGCCTTTCTTCCCA
This sequence comes from Pseudotsuga menziesii, assembly GCA_001517045.1. Taxonomy (NCBI): domain Eukaryota; kingdom Viridiplantae; phylum Streptophyta; class Pinopsida; order Pinales; family Pinaceae; genus Pseudotsuga; species Pseudotsuga menziesii. Next base: position 753,640 of record LPNX010868599.1, read on the forward strand.
TCGATTACGCAGCAGTGCCAGGTAGGCTTCTATTGCATTATCCCATTTCGTTTGGGTGTTTGGTGATTTTTTTCCCACGGTTAGTTTTTTGTTGCGATCGTTTTCCCTTGGCCCCGTCATTCACTTGCATACATAATTGTGGATTTATATCATAACTGTCCGTGGGAGGGCATTTGGCCCATAGGGTGTTTTTCTCCGTGGCCTTTCATTATGCAACCCTGCGCTTGAAGAATTGGGGGTTTGGTGCGGGCGGTCGTTATGCTGTCTGCACCAATCTGCCCTGTGTGATGATGTTTTGATGGGGGACGGTTTTTTGTGGCTTTCCTTTGATGCTCGGACTGGTTTCCTCCCTTTCATGCTGCCCATACTCTTCATACCAGTCGCGTTTCACCGCGCTATCCCGCACGCCCGGTTCACGACCATTTTTGAACCTAGGCTGGTGGAGGGGAATGTATCACTGCAAAGAGTTTATTGACCATAGATTGCATAGGAAGTTTCTTTTCTGAAAATGCACCACTGTTAAGGCTGGAATAACTTCCACTGTCTTTCCTGCGCAGCGCGACGAGCATGGCACCCACAGATAGCCCAAGTTTCCTTCATTTTTATGTAGATTTGCTCCCCACTCGATGTTATTGATAGAATTTTTTTAGTAGTAGATAGCAGTGTTAGCTTGCACACCTTTTACTTCATTTAACTAATTGTTGTCAGGGTAAACATAGTTAAAGTGAAATGCTGCACATGTTGTCTCAATGTTTGCAACGTAGTCAGGAATGTCTTAATGATGATAATTGCATGTATAACAGCAAGATTCTGAATTTAATATGTCAAAGAAACAGAAGAAGAAGGCCCCTGTGGTCGAGGAGGAGCCCGAATTAGAAGTTGTCACCAAAACCGAGTACATCTATGAAGACACCAAGTGCATATCTGGTGTAGAACCTGAATACCAGTGGGGAGAGATATACAGGTTGATCACGCACTGAGAGGTGCCTGATATGGGCTTGGAAGAAGAAGGCATTTATGCCAACATAGAGATATCTTCACTGATAAAGATTGCCACCAGACCAGAGCTCTTCCCATGCTCTGAAGTGATAGGTTGGATTCTACCCCGGGCAGATGTAACCATGATGATCCTGGAGAATGTTGAAAAACAGGGCTATGCTACCTATAGCCCCGGATATGTAGCCTTAACCTACCACCTGCCAGAAGCACAAGTATTCTTGTCTAACAATTGGTTAAATAACCTCAAAATGGACCTTGTTGAGACTCTCAAAAGGATGTTGTTATCAGGAAAACATTTCAGAACCAGGCATACAGGAGAGTATGACACAGCAAGCTTAAGGGCCCCATACAGGTTCATAGCTTTAATGCTTAACAGGATTTTTGGAAGGGCTCATGGCAGGTTCTTCAAACTAGAGTGGATACCCATTATTTTTTATGTTGCAACCCAGGGGACCATTTTCAACTGGGCCAACATAGTATCAAACAGTCTTTCAGCCTGTATGGACTTAGCCTTGGGAGGAGTGTCCACAAAGAGGTCTGAATTTTATATGAGTTCCATACTCGTCGATTGCATATTGTGCAATCAACCTTTCCTTGGAATAAGGCGCATCTGGGACAGGGAGAGGATGCCTGTTTATGCTGCATACAAGCCACTATGGGTGCATAAATACCATAGTCATTACCGTGAGGTCTGCAAACAATTCATCATGCCATTGTATACGCTCATTTTCCTGAAGGAGTGTGATTGCATGTCAGAGGAGGCGTTACAAGTAATCAAAAATTATGTAGATTACTATCTGACTGAGGACGGACTCTACTTCAAAATGTTTGGAGGTTCGAGAGCACCCTCCCTACTACCCAAATACGGCACGGACTACATCATTCATAAAGAGGCAATCGAGCAAGTATTCCTGGATGGCATTGGAAGTTTTTTGTTTGAACATAAGAAGACTGCCTATCCCCTTTTGCCTTTCAAGTTAGGGAGCTATAATTTTAATAGAGTAAAGAAAGCAGATGAATTTGTAGAAGAACTGGACAAGTTTCATTTTGGTGAGATGCCCTTCCACATAAATGACTCTCACAGCAAAGTGGCGGAACACTGCAAAGAGCACAATGTCCACTTCGAATACACCCACCATTGGGATAGGGAAGAATCTGTCTTCCACAGTGCTTTCAATATGACAACCTTAAGGAGAAGGTTCAAAAAGAAGATAACCACAAAATATGGGAAGGGGTAGGATGAACAAGCCAAAGCTAATGAAGAATCAAGAAAACGAAATGAGGAAGCCCAAAGGCTGGCACAAGAAGCTGCAGGGTGGTTACAAGGAGAACAAGAAGAGAAAAGAAAAGCTGCGCAAGAGGCAGCTAGAAAAGTAAAGGAAGATGCAAGGAATGAAGAAGAAGAAAAGAAGAAGAAGCTCGATGAGGAGCTACATAAGCAAGAAGTAGAGAGGCTAGAGCTGACGCAGACAGAGATAGAACAGTCAGCCACTAACACAATTGGAGGACAGACCCAGGACATTGAAAACCCCGAGGTTCAGGACCCAGAAGTACCGACTGCTAGCACACCTGGACAGTATGTGGTCCCTACACTAAATATGGTCCCCTTTGAACAAAAGAAAGGGGAACAAATACCTGATTTTAACACTGTTTTCTACGACAAGGAAAGAAAAAGGATAGTGAAGAGAACAGAAAGGAAGGTTGAAATAGGAGGTCTGCCCAGGAAAATGATAACGGATACGCCCATTGTATTTGAAACAGACCAAGATCCAAGATTCACCATTAGAGTCGGGGCTGCACTTATTCAAGCTTTGGAAGATAATGTGGACAAAATTATGACAGACTTGGAGCAATCCAAGAGGTCCTCTGGTCAACTGAAGGACACATTGAGAAAGGAGAGAGAGGAAAGCAATAAGCTGAAAAGGAAATATGAGGACATGAAAAAAGAGATAAGGTCTTCGAAGGATGAACTGCAGCTCCTCCAAGCGGAGAAACAAGTTAGGGAAAATACACAGGAGTGTCTGGAGAGAGTGCAGCAAGAGTATCAAGAGCTTAGGGTGGATAAGGAGCAGCTACTGGGAAAAATAGAAGGCTTGGAGCTGCAAAGGACCACTTTGGAGGCAAGTGAAAAGCAAGCTCAAGAACAAAAGTTGGAGCTTCGAGAGCAGATTTCTTCTTTAACAATTGCTCTATAAGAAGCAAGAGAGAAGCAAGTTGACCTCCAACCCTTCAAGGAGCATGTGCTGGCACAAAAGGCCAAGATGCTTCAGTTGCAAACCGCCATAGAAGAAGAGAGATGTAAAATTTTGCAAATAGATGGCCGATTAGAGGAAATTCTGGAGACTTCCTCTTATTTTGTTGATAGATCTTAGGTTGTCAGGGAAGTCCTGACAGCAAGAATGACAAGGTTGGAAAATAATGAGGAAACTCCTGCAGAGCTTCCCTAGAAATATCGGCAAAGCCTTCAGCAGGATTATGACTTATTAGAGTTTGCTATAAACACAGCAAAAGATTTCAAAAAAGCTGTTAGGAAGACTAAAGGAGCATGTGTAGAATTCTTCAGAAGGCTCGTAATTACCTATAATAGATGCCAAGTAGCAGCTGAACAAAGAATAGAGGATTTTCCTGACCACAACTCATTTGTGGAGATTTTACAGAAGAGGCATCAAGAGGAAGAAGAAAAAATACAGCACATTAAGGCCCTCGACCACCAGGTCTTAAGGAGTGAAGTAGATCATTCGGCCATCAGTGTGTAGCTATTGGAGGACCAGCTTCATTTGAGTGTGGCCAGAATTGAGGCCATCAAGAACCAAGCTGCTAAGTTCAAGATAAACATTCAATTCTTGGAACCTTGTGCATTTAAAGGCATTTCCTCTGAAGCTTTGGCGTGGAATAAATTTTTAAATACCCAAGTGGGGCCCTCCTCATGAATGCTCATTCACTTTTGTAATGTGTAACGATTTTGCAAACCTTTGAGGAAAGCAAAATTTTGGGAGGCGAAGAGTTGGGAAGCCCATGGGTCATTCGTGGGCAGCCCAACAGTCTCATCCTTTTGTATAGATATAGGAAACTTAGTAGAACAAGGGGCTTTTTCCCCAGTTAGACATGGAAAGTGATATTGTCAGAAGAACTACTTTTTTTTGCAATAAAGAATTATTGTTTGCCTGTTGGAGAAAGATCGGTGGGACTTTGAAATGTTATGCTGTGGATTATGGAAAGATGAACTATTTTGTTTTTCCAGCTTTTGTCCATAAACCGTGAGATCGTTCTAACTCTTAGAGCCTATGTTCTTATTTGAATGTTTTCTGGTTCATTCTGTGGATTTACCACCATGAGTAATGTATGTTGTTCATAAACAATTTTCTATCTGATTGTCTAAATATCTCTAATTGTTCATGTGTTGTAGGAAGGAATATCAGCTATCTGTAATTTCTCTTTATAATGCATGCACAATACACATTACTCATAACTAAGTTACAATTTTGCTCCCCGGGGATAGATAGATAGGTAGATAGTTAGTTTTATTACTGCATATGTGATCGAGATGCTTGTGAGTTCTAAGACGAGAGGTAAGAACCTGCACATCACATTGTGACTACTCCTTGCATCCTTATCACCTTGTATAGTTAAATAGGCACTTGCATGTCATACTTAAGTCAAAAATACAAAATACACGGTGGACCGGGCCGCAACCGGTAAAACCTTTGTTTTTGTTACTTGACCTACGGTAGCCGGACCGCAAACCGGATGGATTTCCTATACCAAACAGTCACGGGATAGTTGGGAACATTGACTGGGGAGAATCCCTTGCTGTTGTTGCCTGTGAATTTCCAGGCCTCAACAAGAAATTAAAAAGATTGAAAATGTATTGTAAAGGTTGTAAATGGGTAAAAAAGAGAAATATTTTCATAAGGGTTTAATATAGTATTATTTTAGTACAAACAAAGTGTTTTCAATGGTTACACATTTTTATGTTAAAATTATGTTTTGAGAGATTAAAAATTATGCCTTTATTATGCATGTATGTGTGGGCTTAAGTCTTGTTTAGAGGATAAGTGTTTTTGTGCCAATTTGGAGTGGGATAAGTTGTAGTGATTTTGTATCATGCATTTCTTTCTTGCTCATTTTAGAATTTATATGAGAAAATTATTTTTTCTAAACCTATTGGCACAAATTATGTCTATCAGAGTAAAACAATGCAACCCATATTTATCACTAAATATTTATAGAATCTTTTGACTAGAAGTTATGGTTTTCTGGAACATCCATAGTTGGATATCCTCACTTAACTCAGAATGAACCCATAATTTCTGAAATAACCCACATATATGTAGATATAAAATGATGTATAAATTGATAGATAAGTGATAAGTGATTACATTAAGGCTCGCCTTTATAGGTTTGAGCATCTCTAGTGAAGGGTTACACCCTTTCACTTAGTAATTAATAACTATAACTAATATATTATTTTATATTTGTTACACTCTTCGTTAAGAGTTATTTATTTAATTATTAATAGTTATTAGTGTTTATTTATTATATTTATTTTCATTACATTGCCTCTCCCTTAGAATTGCTTTTTCCTCAACGCACAATTATGGAAGACTTTATCCCTTGTTCTTGCTCATAACACTTGCTCATGACATTGTGTGTTGGTAGTTGCAACACTTGACGAAATAAGACGATACGTTCTTTTAAACATTGTGTGTAAATTTCGTGTCATTTGAGAAGTCGTCCATCCGAGATCTACCTTTAATGGAATTGTTTGCGGATCGATTGTTGAGAGTTGTTGATTTTGTCTTTTCTCTTTGTAGGAATAATACTGGTAATTTTCCTTTTGATCTTGTCGTCTATCATAACGAATCTTCTGATTTGGACAAATATATAGAAATGGAATCACCTGTGAAGTGTTTACTGGAACTTCAACTTTTGGTGCTTATAACAATTTTTGTAATTGTTTTTTGGAACCATATTCTGTTGATGCTTGTAGCAATGTGACAAAAGATTTTTTATTTTGAACCTTGACAAACTTTGCATTTCTTCCCTTTTCTGATGTTTGAATTTGATCCTTTGATTACTTCTTTATTGTGTTAGTCATCGTCTCTGCTTTAATTTGATTTTGGTTGCATCAGGTTTTGTGATTTGGGTGAGGATAAGGCATTTGAGCCGTTTGTGGAAACCTTGTAGACACTTCAATTGTTGTGATTCTCACGATTTACTAGTTGATAATAACTTTGAGTATTTTTTATTTCTTTTATTTGTTCAGTCAACCCTTGATTCAAATTTTTTAAGCGAGAATTTTCTTCATTTTTTTGTAATAGTTTCTTATTGAATTTATTTTGGAGATCCACTTCCTTTTGGTGGAATTCCCCTTGGATTTAGTATTGCGGTCTTTTTTCCATTTTTAATTTCTTAATCTGTGTGATCAAGTCTTAGATATGATTCTTCAAACAAGTAATTTCTTCATCCTTACTAGCGACAATTTTTTCAACTTGTTTCTGCTTCTTTTGTTCTGAATTCTTCAGATGTTAGAGATTCTATATATGACTTCATTGTAATATCTTGAAATGTGATTCTCTTTTGCTTATAGGAAAATTTCAAAAACTTCTTTTCAGCATTTAAGATGAAAGTCCCCAATGTTTTTATCCAAGGTAAACCCAAAATTATGTCACCGTCAAAGCTCCATAAGGAACTAACAATGAATTTCGATGTGACCATATAATCCCCAACATTCAATTGTAAGACACTTATTTCAATTTTTTTTTGTTCCAAAAGTCTATCTCTTCCCTTATATTTGACTTGGGAATCACTAAATAGTTAGCGAATTCAGTTCTAATATAATTATTTCTTTCAACAGGTGCAATAGAAATGGTGAAATCCTTCCTTGCAAATGTCCCTTTAATTCTAAATAATATTGCAACATTTATTTGTAAGGTGATAGGAAATTTTTCCTTCTTTTCAACGTTAAAATCCATATTCTTGATTTTTCTTCAAAATTTAATCAATATCTCCTTTTTTTCCAATAGTTTTGTAAAATGTGAGTATATTGGGTGGTTGGGAGGAATAAGTGTCACCTTCTCCACCTAAGTTCAAATATCACTTTCTTCTTAGTAGTTATTATTATGCACTTTTATATTCAAACCAAAACCCACTTTAAGAAACCACGTCTCGTTTCACTTTTACCCCTTTTTTGTTTTACTTTTATCTTTTCTTTTTTAACTTTTTTTTCTTTCCTTTTTTTTGTTGTTCCTCCTTTTAGTTTTTTAGTTTTTATATTTTTTACTTTTGTTTATTCTCTTTCTTTTCTCTAAAGTCAAATACCTAATTCAAGGAAGCCTTAGATTGGCTTTGATAGCATTGTAACATCCATAGTTGGATATTCTCAATTAACTTGGAATGAACCTGTAATTTTTTAAATAACCCACATATCTGTAGATATAAAATGATGTATAAATTGATAGATAAGTGATAAGTGATTACATTGAGGCTCGGCTTTATAGGCTTGAGCATGTGTAGTGAAGGGTTACACCCTTTCACTTAGTAATTAATAACTATAATTAATATATTATTTTATATTTGTTACACTCTTCGTTAAGAGTTATTTATTTAATTATTAATAGTCATTAGTGTTTAATTATTATATATTTGTGTTCATTACAGTTTCCTTCTAATTAAGAATAAAATGTATTGGATGATAATGGAAAACAATCCTTAAAATAAATTATATAGAAATATAATGAATCACTTTCTCTCATAAATAACGCATTTGATGAACCGATATATTCAAGGTTTTATGTTGTAAGCTCATATAAAAAAGCATGTATTATATTAAAGAATACTTATGAAGATTAAGTATTAGAAAATGTGAATAAATTTAATGTGAAAATTGTATGTGCATAAGTAAATGATATTGAGGATGTTCAAATTGAGTTCGGGAAGGATGAAAGAGTTTGAATCCTAAAGATAGGGTTTTAACAATGGAAACCCTAGCCAATGAAGATCACAATGTCCAATTAGTGGATTATTCTAATGACTCAATAGAGAGTATAATTATTTTTTAGCATTTGGGTTTAGGGTCCCATGAGAGGCTTTTGGATCTTGAATTTTCATCACAATTGATTGATTCCAAACATTTAGTGCCAATGGGGCTTGCGTAATTTTCGTTTAATAAATTTAATGAGATATCAAGCTCACACGAGGATCATTGTCAAAACTATTTAAGTAAAGTTCATCACCATTCCAAGGTGGCAAGGTTATCCTATAATAATGACCTTCGTTATGGAAAAGCATATACCAAGGTGGCAAAGAGGTATTTTCCTTCTCCCAAGGTTAGAGCTACTTGCTTGGGATTTCGATCCATAAATTCCATTGGGTATTCAATGTTTTCCAAGTTTCCAATACGTTTTTAGAGCAAAGGGGAGGAGACATATAGATTACGTAATATTAACTTAATACACAATAAATTTGATAAGAAGGATGAAGAGTCTATTAAGGCATCATTTGTTTGGTAGAAAAATGGATTTTGAAACTCTTAGAAAAGGAGGTGTAGGTGTTTCAAAGGCTATAGAAATAATGACACCTAAAAAAAACCTAGGAATATGCTTAGGAGGAGAAAATACAAGGTTAGTATGGTGGTGAGGGAGGATATTGGGGTTAATTAGGTTTTGTATTTTTCAGGTAAGATCATTATGAATAATTTCCTATGGAATCACCTTAAGGAATAAGTCCGAAATAGATGGTTCTCTATGCTATCTTACAAACCCATCATCCATGTACTTGCTTGTGGTTATATTGTTTTCATATTCCATTCAAAGGAAGACACCCACAAGATTATCAAAGGATGATGGTTTTAGGGTAAAGCTTACCTAAAACTCAAACCATAGCACCTATATTTTTATGCCAAGGATGAGGTGGTCACAATCCTGCTAATATGGGTCAAAATTTCAAACCTCCTTATGGATTTATGGTCAATATGGATTTATGGTCAATGAAGGCTATATATTCAATTGGTAATAGACTGGAAAGGTAATAATTGTTGATAACTCATTCAAGGAGGAATGCATAAGGATGGTAGTCCATATTATAGTTGAGATTGATATAAGGAGAGGGATATTTGAGATCATATATATACTTTATGGTGATAAGAGCTATACACAGGTATTGGACTATTCAAATGTTCCATTTTGGTGCATCTCATGTCATATATGGAAATATTTCTTAAGAATTTCAATTGTGTTTTAGAAAGTATACGAAGTGAAAGTATTTTGGTTATGACTTTTCTCAGGTTGGAAAAATAAAAATGTATGGACATATAAGGATTAAAAATAAGGGTGCAAAGGGTGAAGACCATGTTCTTGTTACCATTTATTTGCACCCAGGTTCAAAATGATCCTTGGCACAAGGAGTAAATTGTAATCCGGGGGGAATTGATTGGCCTAGTAGAGACATGGTTGTGGGAGATCCCATGGGAAAAAACATGGAAGTGGCTAGTGGATATTATTCTACCATTGCTATTGCAAATTATAAAGGTAAGAAATCTCATATTTCTGAGGTTTCTAGTTCCTACTTTTATACAAGAAGAGAGGTATATTGACCAACCTCAGCTAAGGGAACAAAATATTTTGTCATCTCCTAATAAAAATATTAGTAAAGCATGAGGTTTTTTTTGGGTTAGAGAGTTTTGAAATATAGAATTTTAATGCACATGTTAACAATTTTACATTTGTGATGGTAAAAAAAAAACAATCCATAATTAATTATTTCAAGCTATATTTATATCACATCTAGGATCATTGAGTGGTATGGTTGAAGATAGATGCCCCTTCATTTTCCTTCCATAGCTAAAGTAATTGAAGAAGACCCATCCAAAAGTGTAAGGAAAAATTTCACTCTTGAGTACTCTTTAAACCTAAAACAACATCATTGGTGATTTTGATTCCCATGTGGATGCTAAAATAAAGTAAGCATTTTAATGAACAATGGAAATGTGAAGAGTTCTCATTTTCCTTCATACCTCCTATAGAGTTAGTGACTTAGTGACTTACACAATAGAGAAGAGATGTATTTCTTTGAAAAACTATTATATCAGCACTCTGATCTAATATTCTCTCATGTGATTCTTTTTCAATGAGGATATGTCAGTGATTATCCTCCAAATGAACTAATGGGTTTTCAAAAATAAATTACAACAACTGAAAAATATTATCATCTATGCATATTATGTTTAAGAAAATAAACAATATGTTTAAGAAATATGAAACCTTCATGGTTCCCAGAGTAATGGAAATCTATGTTACTAGAAACACAACCCCTCCATTTCCTTGAAACATACAAGGAAACTTTTACAAAGTGGAAATATCGTAGAAATTTCTTGGAAATGCCTGGAAATTTTTCCTATGAAATTTTAGTTTCTTCAAACCTTTTTTTTAAATATTTCCAAGTTGTGTCCTTTAGTTAAGTTACATTTCAAACATAAAATAGCATTTCTTGATATTTGAATGGTGAGGACCATCGTAGACCAAATTTTAAACATGGGATAAGGTTAAACAAAAATAGAAGAAAGGGACTAAATTGAGAGAAGGAATATCAAACTCTTTTCTTATAGAGAAACAACTAGCTTTAAGAGACTAGGAGTGGATTTTTCACAAGGATAAATAAGAATGGCAGTTGACATTGAGAATGACTTGGCTTAGAGTAGGTCATAGAAATATTAAAAAATTTCATAGAGAAGCCATCAAAAGTGCAACAACCAATAATTTCTATAGATTAATATTAAGGAAAGACCTGTCCAATGTGGGTAGAGAAAATACCTTTTTGTAGCATTAAATACATTATAGAATTAGTTTTTTTTTTAAGGAGGCTCTGTTAGGAGGAAAGGGACCACCTTGTGACCGAACTCATCCTGTTTGAATAGCTATAGAATTTCGTAATTCTTTTGGTGTGATAATTTGTTGATACAATGTATGTCTCTAGATTATGCAAGTAGTGTGTTGCTCGATCAATGATGATATGTAGCATTAATACATTGATGAAACAATTAGTTATTTAAAGTGTGTGAATCTTGCATTGCTGAAACAGTTGATTACTTCCCATGTGTGATCTCTCTTAGGGTATGCAAGCGATTTCTTGATAATTAAAAGTGTTGAAAATGATTTAATTTCTTATTGAATTTATATCACGTGTTGAAATTGTTATGATTAATTACTACTGAAACAAATCTATATGAATGTGTGGTTGTAGTTCATGGTCAAGTAGAATTCAGAATTATAGAGCTTGGATGTTGTGTCAGCAACATAGAACATATCTTTCATTCTTACATGAGTGGTGATTGGATTTAACTTCTTGAAAAAGTAATATAGGATTTAACTTCTTCAAAAATAATATATATGCTTTATCTTTATGAATAGTTATATATTTCCATTCTTGCTAGAGTGATTTCATTTTTCCACAAGGAGTGATTTATTCTTGAAGATTGAATTAGTAGTAATTATTCTTGAAGATTGAATTAGTAATTAGAATTAAGATGATTTAGTGAGAAAGAAGCTACATAGCAGTTTCAACAATTAGGTTGTTCAATTTAGTATTGGTTGATTTGTGTGATTGTAAGAGAATTAGTGTCAGATAGAATTGAAATAATACGAAGAGAAACCTATTAGAAGGAAAAGTGAAAGCACAATTAATTGTGATTTATTAGGAATCAAAGAGTTGGAAAATATTCTTGAGAAAAGATTCACCAATTTCTTACAATATTTTATAAATCAGTGAAATATTCGACAGTTTTTACAATTTGTTCTAATGCAGTGAAATGTTCGCCAATATTTTACAATATTTTATAATTTAGTGAAATATTCGCCAATATTTTACAACATTACATAATAAAATGAAATATTTGCCAAAACATTTATATATCATATTATATTATTGATAAAATAACCTTCAAAATTTCCTATATATCAGGGAGATTCTCCCATTTTTTATACATATAAATCTAGGGGGGGGTTCTTAAAATCATCCCTAGTCGCAGAAGGAGAGGGAGGAGGAGGAGGTGCAGGTGGGGAGGGGGAGGAGAAGTAGGAAGAGGGTGGAGAGGTGGGGGAGGTGGGTGAAGCAAAGGGGGAGGTAGGAGAGGATGAGGAAAGAGGGAGGAGGGGGAAGGGGAGGAGAGGGTGGAGGAGGAGGAGGAGGGAGGAAAAAATGGCACATGCAGTGGTGGAATAGAAAAAGGAGGAGGTGAGGGAGTGAAGGGGAGGAGGATACCATGGAGGAGGATGAAGAGGAGGAGGGGGGATGAGAAATGAGGAAAGGGTGGACTAGGAAGGATAAAGATAATGAGAGGGAGGGGGAGGAGGAAAAAATGTAAGCATGGGAAGGTGGAGGGGAAGGATGGCATTGAGGAAGATGATGACGAAGTGGTGGATGGGTGGGAGGAGTCAGTGGGGGATTGGGGAAAGGGGAGGGGGAGGGGGGAGATTAAGGGGAGGATGATGAGGGGGAGGAGGAGGATTTTTTCGAGAGGGTGGGTCATAGGAGGATTTCAGTGGGGGAGGAGGAGGATGCAAGGTATGAGGGGGAAGGAAAAGGTGGGCTAGGGGTTTTGGTTAGGAGGAAAAGGGAGAGGGAGAAAGTGGAGGGTGTGTGGGGGAAGGGGGAGGATGAGGGGGGTGAGGGGGAAGTTGCATGGGTATTAGTAGGGGGGAAGTTGAAGGGGGGTTGGGTGACAATGATGAGGATGAGGAAGGGGGAGGGAGAGGAGGAGGAGGAGGATGGGGCTAAGGGATGGGTGCAGGAGGAGAGGATGAGGATGATGTGGAGGGAGTTAGTGGAGGGGGGAGGGATGGGAGGAGGAGGAGAGGGGATTGGGAGGGGAATGGGGAGTAGGAGGAGGGGAGGGAAGGGAAGGATTTTGAAATTGAACTCATAAATAAATTACACTCAAAATCATTTTCATCATTGAACAAATGTAGCCTTTCAATAAATCATTTTCATCTTTTTATAAACTTGGTATAACATGTATTTAAGTAAAATGTATTTCTTTAGTATGACTTTGTACATGTGTGATAAGATGAATGAGTTATAGGTATATATTTCTCTAATGACTCGTGTTCACCTTCAACTTGATGACAATTGATATGTATCTTAACACTTCTCTAGTCAATTACCTCTATTTAAAAGAATGGAGGGTCATTTGTTCAATGATTTATTTTGAGAAACTCATAAGTAAACTATTTTATCTTTTTCGTTAATATTTTACATCAAGTATCTATTTGGTTAAGCCCGTGGATTTTTTCTCTCTTCGAGTATTTCAACAACTAAAAAATACTAATGTGTTTATAGGTTATTTTTTTATGTGAGTAGTTTCTTAATATGTCAAATAGGTTAGTGGGAGGAGTATTTTTTGACATTAATAAAAATAAATCAATCATACAATCACTATATAAATTTAAGGAATAGAAAACCATAAAGATATATGTCCTTATTAAATTTTCCATTACCTTTGCCTCCATGTGCCAAAATTTTCTTCTCTTTAGTAGTGGTTTGTGTCTTGTTTTTTTCTGTGTAGTATTGTGGTGATTTGAATTATGTATAGGGATGTGTTATTTATTCTTTGTGTTGTGAATATGAATGCATTTGTTTTCTGAAAATTTGGGGTGAATACACAATCTTCAACGAATTTTTGTCTCAACAATTTGTGGGCAACACATGGCAATGAGATAATTGGTGTTCTATTTGGTGGTTTTATTTTTTGTAAATGGGGGAGAATACACAATAGTGTAAATATTTAATCTTTTATACTATGTGTAAATACAATATGTATATCTAGCTACAAGATATTTCTCACAAGTATGCACAAGGAAAAAATAGAGAGAGGAATAATGAGACTAAATACAAGATAAGTGGAGAATGATCCATATATTTTTCCATGTATTATTAATCAACATAGTGTACATAAATAATACATACCTTATAGGTAAAATCTAGTTTATAAGGAGACAACTCATACTAGCTCCTAAAGCATGGCTACTAAATATGATAAAACCCCATAGGTGACTAAAGCACTTTCCAAATCAGTCAAGGAGCCCACGAATTGGATAAAGCATGAGTAAGTTGTCATGAGTGATGGTAAATATTTCTAGTCATGGAATATAGAGAGAAAATCATGGAGGATGGGTTGGCCACAAAATATAGCAGTTGCCTAGTTGACTAGCTTTACCTTAACCACTAAAAAGCGAGAATAAATCAGTCTAAAGGAAGAATATGCAGGAAGGCACAATTACTGATATGGGAAGTCAATAAAGTTGGAAGAATCTAACTAAAATCAATATAAAGGTGTTTCGGGGGTATATATGGAAAGTATTGGCTAAGTGGTGCAAGTGGATGCCAACTATCTAGGCCAGTACATAGGAAATTAACTAGAAATGATTAATTATTTTAATCCTAAGTATGGAGTGGGTTTATAAGATTATAAAATCCCCATTTAAGTATGAATTTATGAGGGATATCTGAAATAATTAGAAATATAGATGTATATAGGGACAAACAACAAGGCTATGGTCACCCTTTACAATTATTTTTGTCTAGAAAAGTGAGGAAAGAGGAAAAACCACATGGGGAAAATATTCCCTCAAGAAAGGAAAAGGCACAAAATGAAAAAAATGTATTTATTATGTATTTTTCTTCACTTGACTGAGTTGATTGAACTGCTTCTGTTGGAAGAACTTGATGAAGAACTTGTGAAATCCATGATCATGCACTAGAGTGTTGTATCTGCAAAAATGAAGAGGAGACCATCCTTGTATCTCATCATATGATGATGGAGGAGAATTATATGAATTATTATTGCTACCAAAATACTTGGATTTACAAACATAATCTAAAAAGGAAAAGATATATGTGCACAGTTCTTCCCAAAGAGTAAAAAATTCAATACAATCAGTTCCTTGTATAGCTGCAAAATGGTGAAATGGACCATGTATCTTCTTTTCAAACTATTATAGCACCTTCCCAATTCTAAAATGAGGCTAAAATGACTCTGAAATATAATAATTATTATCATATGGAGCATAGAAAACTAGAGGTATAGTGTCTCCATGAGAGTATAGGGCCATAGTAGGAAATAGATGACCAACTGGGGAAAACTAATGGATGTGTAAATCTGAATGATATATGAACTTGAGCTATGAACCATAGATGTTCAGAACATATCCAAAAATGTGTAAAATAATTACAAATTTGACTAATGTCATGTATAACCAACCAATGAAAGATAGACAAGAGCTGAAACCAGTAGAAACAAGTGATACTGTATAGTAAACCAATAAGGAATTAACTACTAAACTTGGGGTTTGTATAGTCTTAGGACTATTCATAGGATGGGTAAATGGTATGGATTATTTCATAACCTGAATATCATCTTGAAAAATTACTTCTAAATCAGATTCATAATAATTTTAATGGAGCAAGGAAGAGCTGGATAAAGACAAGCCATGATCTAGTGAAAAAACACAAGTATTGGGAGATGGATCTAGTGGATTGATTGGTGATTTATCAAAGAAAGATACTAAGATTTATTATTACTATAATAAAAAAATGAATCTATATGATATATTTGAGAAGAGTATTTAACTCTATAACTCAAGGAATATTTGTTATTACCTTGGGACTACGCACTGTAACAATGTTACGAGGATTCAACAGGATTGGGTCTAATTCATATGGTACATCAATGTTATGATTCTAAAGCAATTGAGACATGATTTCAATATTCTTCTTGAAACATTTATTCTCATAATGAAAACCCTTACTGTAATAATAACACTTGGATGTGCTCCTTTTCTTCTTGACTTTCTTCATTGAATTTGAACCTTCATCAGTAAGATTTGAGCCTTCATCTTCATTATCTGACTTTGGCTTCTTCTCTTTCAATTTTTTCTTTTCTGTTGAATTTTCATTCTTACTTCCTTGAATTATAAGAGAATTATACTTGCCCTTGGATATTATAATAGCTCCCATTCGGATCAATTTGTATTTCTCTTTTTTTAGTGAATCAAAGAATGTACTCAAAGAAGGCATTTTCCAATTCGAAATAGCAAGCCTAGTAGTATGAAAAGTTGACACAAAGACTAAGTATTCAAGATTCAATTTTAAAAGGATGGAAAGAATCAATTGATCTTCATTCTTCTCAATCCCACATTGTATAATAGGTGACTTTAATTTGGTGAAGAACCCTACAATGGATTCTAAACTACTTGGACTCAATGAGAATAACTCATCCAATTGATGCGCTCTTATCTAATCTTGTACTTCAAAGAGAGACTCAAGTTTGGTACATAATTGGTTTGGAGTGGTAAAACAATCAAGATGAAAAAGAATATCATGAGAAATTGAGAGACAAATCAATCCATAAGATTCATCTAGCCTATTATGCCACTTTGCTTTGTCAACAAAAGCATTGTGCTCATTCTATAAATCCAAATAAACTCTATAGAGTCCCTTACTGCACAACATAATTCCAATTTTAGACTTCCATTCATGATTGTTGAAGGGATTCAGAATCATATCTGAAGAGGAATCCATTCTTAGTTGTTGTTGTGCTAAGGGATAGGATATTGAATGTGCTCTAATGTAGAGTAATGATAGCTCCTTAACTATGTATAGCTTGGCAATCTTAAAGATATGATACCATATAGAAATTGAAGCTTTTATACTATTTGTAAATACAAGATGTAGATACTAGCTACAAGATATTTCTCACAAGCATGCACAAGGAAAAAATAGAGATAAGAATAATGATCGATATATCTTTCGATGTATTATTTATCAACATAGTGTACATAACTTAATACATCCTTGATAGGTAAAATTGATTTTGTAAGGAGACAACTCATGCTAGCTCATAAAGAAGGCTTACTAATTATGATAAACCCCCATAGGTAACTAAAGAACTTTCCAAATCATTCAACGAGCTCATGAATTGGCTAAAGCATGAGTGAGTTGTCATGATTGATGGAAAATATTACTAAACATGGAATCTAGAGAGAAAATCATGGAGTATGGGTTGGGAACAAAATATATCAGTTTCCTAGTTGGCTAACTTTACCTTATCCACTGAAAAGTAGGAATAAAGAAGTCTAAAGGAAGAATCTGCAGGAAGGTGCAATTACTAATCTAGGAAGTCAATAAAGTTGGTAGAATCTAACCAGAATTGGTATAAAGTCACTCCTGGGGTATATATGGAAAGTATTGACCAAGTGGTGCAAGTGGATGCCAACTATCTAGGCTCGTATAGAGGAAATTAACCATAAATGATTAATTATTTTTATCTTAAGTATGGAGTGGGTTTATAACTTTCTAACAAGTAGTTGGGACATATGCATCTTAATATAATGTGAGAAACACATGGTGATCTTCCATCCTTCTATATGGATGATGATGATTATTCTTTTTCTTTTGAGTCTTTCAGTAGACATCCACAAAATCTTGGATTCCCACTACTCATAGAGAGAGATAACCATTTACAAGGAAGATGTTGTAGGATTCATTTCAACTATAGGTAAATTTCCATTACATTCATTTATACTTATTGTTATTTTCCTTATGAAGATATCTCATGACTCAAGGACATTTCAAACCTACTAGACCACTAGAATGCAAGAATGAAATTAATTTATATATGTGAAACACTCCTATAAGTAACATGAAAAATATACACAACTTGAAAGCATCCGAAATATGTGGACGTAGAGATGTTTTATTTATATATCCATTTTCTCAAAATAGGGTGATGTCCAGAAGAAACTTTATAACCCACAACACTAAGTGGAGTGAAAATGAAAATAAACCTTATGGTTATGCTATATACAGTACCTTGATTTCAACCTTACGACATTGGAAAAACAAATAGACATAGATAAATACAATGTATAATCTTATATGAAAGAATGGAATTAATTTATCCTCAATTGTTATAGGAGACACTACCAAATTTATTTTATTCCATCATCACTATATGTTATTTATATTTTATTTTTTCTCCGTATATTATTGGTTAGCATGTTTGTTTAAAAAACATTATAGAATGTTTTAAAAAGTAAATATATTAACTTCCATAGTTTAAATAAACATTATATGCTATTTAAATTTTATTGAGTTTATTGGTAAATTGGTAAATGGGAAGACCTCTTGGACGCACTACGGAAGACACCTCTGAACACCCTGCTAAGCGCACTTGCTGAGCATGTTGTTGGACGCCCCCTCCAAGCACACTTCTGGGAGAACTTATGAACGCCTTGTCAAACACACCTATGGACGCCCCTGTCTAGAGAACACACATTCCTGGACGCTCTGCTGCGAAGCACTCTGTCTGAGCGCACATCACCGGGCACGCTTCTTGAATGTGTTTCTACCGGATGTGTCATCTGCGGAGCGCTCACCATGAGCGCCCCTTGGGAACCTCTTCCATACGCCCTTTCAATCTTTCTGAAACACACCTCTATCACTAAAAGAACAAACTAATAATATATCAATCATAAATGATTCAAATGATTATCTTGAAAGAAATGATACTAGATCATTATTAGTTTTATTTATTTATCAATTTTAGATATATTATTGTGGATGGAAGTACAACTTCTCTATAATAGTTTTCCATTCTTTCATATGTGAAAATAATTTATCTAGGCTTTGATACTTATACCTTCTATACATCTAAATTTGCATATTGGTAATGATCTTGAACTATCTAGTGAGGAATCCACTATTTATCATTTGATATTTTTGCATTGATGATAAATTGTTCTTGAATATGTAAAGTTCTTAAATTGTTATTTAACTATATAGTGGTGAGGCTATCGAGGGAGAGGTCATTTTCCTATCTTATATTCTTGATTATGTATGGACTTTTCCATAGTGAGGGCGCTTCCTTAAGCTATTGTCTACTAGCTCTTTAAATTTTTCATGTTGCAGTTTAGATTTTGAAAAAGAGGGTGAAAGTCTTAGTTTTTTCCATTGATTTTCCTTTCAAGGAGATGTTGGTAGTAAAAGGTGTGCAAGCCCTAACCTTTTACTAAAATATGCAAATGGTTCTTGCAATGGTATGAGAAAGGCATGTCCCTTTATTTTTTCTTAGGTCTAAACTTTATATATTCATTTGCATAGGTTAAAACTATAAAATTTTCTAAATGGGTTTAACACCATATAAGAATTAAAACAAGCCAGGATCTAGAAACAAATTAGTGCTCACCAATAATTTACACATAGACTGGCATAATTAAGAAGAAGTATTAAAGAAGAAACATAAATAACACAACTCGATTGATGGAAACTTCATCTCTGTTATTAATAAATGATATGATTACATATATAATACATCACCAAGAAAAATAATTGAGTTCTTTGGAGGAAACTCAAGGAGCTCACATGTGGGAGGCTTATAACATACCAAAATTCCCCACTATGGAAAGTATCCAACCCTCATCATACACTATGGTCACGAATTAGTTAAGTGGGATTAGATTCCTTATGAGTGACCATAAATCAAGCATTGAATGTATTTTCATGAGAAAAAGGAGGAAGGGAGTTAAGGAAGCATCAAGCAAACATGAAAAAAACATTCTAGAGAACCTAACACTTTCCAATAGAGGAGAAAAGTTGAATAAATCAACCATATCGAATAAAGGAAGGATGCAATTAGAAATAAGCGCTCTATACTAATAAAATTAAAGAAAAATATTAATGAGGGATAAAAAGAGGATAAGCACACATAATGTGGCGAGGTTTTGTAATAGGTTTCCAACTAACAACATATAAACAGCTAGGAAACTAATGAAAGTCATATACTAAGGTCTATAATGTTAATTTTATTCTAACACACCCCTTAATCTTGAATTATGTGAGGGAAATATCATAATTAGGGCCCAAAAACAAAGTCTATAGTCACCCTTTTCAATTTATTTTTTCCAAAAACTGAGGTAAACAAGAAAAAACACATGTGAAAATCCTCTCCTCAAAACATGGAAATGAATCTACCAAAGATTAATGATGCTCTCTAGAGCTCCAAGATGATGTGAAATTGGTTAATATGTATGGACATATCTTTCTCCTTGGTAGAAGAGGAATATTCTCAACTAGATCATGAACATAATTAGGTACAAGATGGATAGTGTGGCGATGTAGAAAAACTGGGTAACATTGACAATAGAATAAATCAGGGTGGTTTTCAACATACTTGAAGTTCCTAAGATTAGGTTCAATGAATTGATATGATGATAGATAATACATGAAATTCAAACCAAAATTAGCTCCAAATGAACTAGAATCAACTCCAAGCAAATGGTGGTGTCCACCATCTTGTGTGCAAATCTAAGGACATGTGCCAATCATGACCATGCAGTGGATATGAAGCATGAAAATGAGAGCAAATGCAGCCACTCCAAATTGAAATTTATACTTCATAAAATTCAATGACACACCAAAATGAAAACCACTAAGAGGATCTGGGTTTGAATGAGCTGCAACAACTGGATGATTTTCTTCAAAATTCTAAATAGAAGTCTGATTGGAGAATATTAAGAGAATGAAAGAGAGTTATTCTTTAATACATATGGTTCGGATGTCTTCACTTGGATCAAATGAAAATGAATATGAGAAATAATAATTCTCGTGAACATATGAATCCACGGGAGAAGGATTCTCTTCAATGATACTTGCAAAAGCTTGAACTTATATTGAAATTTTTGAAATTTTCTTCTCCTTCTTGAATAACTTCAAGTTGAAATTATACTTGCAAAAAACATTATTTGGAAATCTATATTGGAATAATATTTTGATTCAAACTATGATTTTTTATTTAGTTAATAGGCACATTCAAGAGTGCACCACACCTAGGGAGACTCCAATAGATAAATCAATGGATTCAAGGAAATTGCACTAGAATTTCCGTGGTAGCTTCATTGCTTCTGGTGTGATACTGCAAGAAACTATGATAATATAATCTACCTAAACTCTGATACCATGTAAAATTATCTCAATGGATTAAACACGATACAATAATTAAAAAAATATAGGATATAATAACAAATTAGTCCTCACCAAAAAATTACATAAACACTGACATAATTAAGAAGTATTGAAGCATAAACATAACAAACATAACTCATTTAATGGAAAAATAATCTCGTTTATTAATGAATGATATGAATACATATATACTACATCATCAAGAGAAAGTGATTTGGAGTAAAATCAAGTAGCTCACATATTGCAGTCTTAGAATATACTAAAATCCCCCACTATGGAAAGTATCCAACCCAAATCATACAATATGGTAACAAATTGGATAAGTGCACTTATACTCCTTATGAGTGACTATAAATAAAGCATTGAGTGGATTTTAGGGCGAAAAAAGAGGAAGGGAGTTAAGGAAAAATCAAGGAAACTTGAGAGAAACATCCAAGTGCACCTAACACTTTCAAATTTAGGAGAAAAGTTGAATAAAGCATCCATATCTCATAAAATAAGGATAAAATCATAAAGCACCACTCTAGACTCAGAAAAGTAGATCAAAAATTGAATAAGGGTGCAAAAGAGGATAAGCACACACAATATGGTCAAGTTTTGTACTAGTTTTCTAACTATCAACATCTAAACACCTAGGGAACTAATGAAAGTCATATACTAAGGTCTAGAAGGTTAATTTTATTTTAACAACAAAATTATATATATATATATATATATATAGATATATATATATATATATATATATATATATAGATATATATATATATATATATA
>LPNX010868599.1:775474-795949 GCA_001517045.1 Pseudotsuga menziesii
TTATATATCTTGTATGTAATTTATTTCCAATCTTGCACAAGAGTGCCTCTCCATTAGAAGGTGGCTCAACTTTATTTCCAAAAAATGAAGTTTGGTTTTATTTTTGTTTGATTATAATTTAGAAGACAAATCGTTCAATTGAGGGATGTATTTATTTATTGGCATTTTCCAGACACTATTTTGGTTGGTAATCTATACGATACTTGGAATATTGTATTTTATCTATATTTAATTTGTGCGGAGACAAGTTTATAAGGCGTAAATCTAGGCTCGACAGATTGACTATATTCTTTTATTATACCTTGATATCTTATATGTTTGGGATGTTTTAAAGGAGGGAGCATCCATTGACAAGAAGATTATTTGATTTTGATTTACTTCTAATTTAGTACAAATGTGTAAATTGAGACAATGATGGAACATCCATAGACTCATTTAGTTATTATACTTACCATACACTCATAAGTTTAAGATATATTTTTGAAAGAATAAAGAGAGGGTGCAGCCTTGGTCCCCTCCTTGTTGTATTCTAAAGTTGCGTGGATTAAGGTAATCCTAAATGCCTTCAAATTTATGTTAGAAAACCTATAATAATCTAAAATAAAAAGCATTCCTAATTTATGATTATATAATAATCTTATCCTTTTGAGTTAAAGAGAGTGAGAGGACTCTCGGTAAATGAGTACCACTCTAGTGGATTATTTCCCATATCGCTGGTGGCCTCTCTGAAGAAGGAATATATGTTGGATAAAGAGACAAGAGGTTGGGTTGAATATTGTAGTCAAGCATTCAGTCACTCAAGTACACTTTATTGAGATAAGTACCCTTCCACTGTCTAATTATTATCATTAAACTAATGACATGTTCTTTAAAGATGTATTCTTGTTTTGTTAAATTAAGTTAAAAGAATATACATGAGTTTATAAATATTATTTTTTCTTTAAAGATGTATTCTTGTTTTGTTAAATTAAGTTAAAAGAATATACATGAGTTTATAAATATTATTTTTTCCATGTAAAAATAGTAACGTTTATTCTAGATTTCTTATAATTGTTATGATTCTATAACTATAAACAAAGTGTAGCTTGCACATGAAATTAATAGGTAATTTCAACTTCATAGAAATATTAAGTCGTTGTTTACTATGGATGACTAATTTTAAGATGGGGTAAAAGGTTTCGATGTACAAAAATTATTGAGTATTTTCTCTACTTGGAAAAAAAAATTAACTCATATACAAGAATATTCTTTATAAATTTGAAAGAATGAATAGATGGAAATATTTATTGTGGAATATATTGATAAAATTCTATCTTAATACTTGTAAATATGTGTTCATGTACAATGATACATGTATTTTATTATTAGAATATGTTTTTTTTATAGGAATGATCAAGTTTGAGTTAAAATACCCTCTTCTAAGTGGAAATTAATCTTATTTGAATCAGAGGTAAATATTTGTATTTCCATCACTTGTTGGTTCACAAATAAAAAAGGGAAATATGTTATAATTAGAAGCAAGGTTATTAAATAAAAGGATGGTTCTCAAAGGATTCTACATGAAATTATATAATAATAAATAATATATGTGGAAAATGCTTTCTAAAATAATTATAGAAGGATCTATAATATCTTGACATATTAGTTAACTAGAGGATATTGTATCTAAATGAGTGGTTATTGTAAAAATAATACTAACCTCATGAAGTAAATTACATCCCTTATGATTGATTAGTGAATGTAATTAAAGGATGAACTAAATGTTGGTTGACATAATGTAGTGGATGCATTATACTTCAGAGAGTTTGAATGTATAAGCATAAACATTTGATGTAACCTTTTGAGGTGGATTATGATTGGGAATGTACCTTGATTATGATATTAAGTATTCTTTGGTGCTAACAATTTGTTTTTCTTGGATGTAAAAAAAATATTATACCCCTATATCGAAAGTGTATTGAGGGTATTGGGTTGTTATAAATGGTGTTAGAGTAGAGTAATAAAAATACTACACAATAATGGACTCGCATATGTGCAAGTAATCCGTGTACTCTATGAACTATTGTTTATATGAATTAAAAATTGTTTGCAATCATTGTTTTCTTTATCAACATGCATGCTATAGAAATTGTTATAGTTGATTTTACAACATCAGGTAGATCACACATTTATGGCCTTACCTGTCCCTATGTAGAATCCTTAGACCCCATGGACTTATATTATACTTTGATGTTCCAAGATCATCCCTAGAAAACACTTGTTTATTCATGTATGTGACTTTTAAATCTATTCTCATGTGTACACATGACTTTTGACCTCAAACTCGCATACATCAGGATGTGTGCATAAGTCCAAATAATTTTTGCAGTTTTCTTCATATGAGTCCAAATAGATTGATTGTTGGCCTTCCATATGCCTTGAGAACGCTCAGATTTGACCCTCCATTACCTCTTTGGAGTACTATATAAGGAACCTTTTGGATACATTGAAGGATGAGGAATTGAAGAGCAAGAAAACTTTAGTCCATTATTTCCTCAACTTTTCTTATACTTGATTCTGCATCCCTTTGTCCCTTGGAGCACATAGTGTTATTCTCAATCTTGCCTTATGCTCTTGTTCGAAGGAAGTTGATGCCAGAGTCGTCCATTCCTCATTTATCTTTACTTTGCATGTCGGCCATTCCTGGTACTATTACTGGTTCGTGTACATATTGTTCGATTTATTCCACATTATACAGCGTCGCTAAGTACCTTGTGTTGGTTGATGGGGGATGCCTTAATTCCCTATTTCCAGCAGATTCCATTCCATCGACATCAGATCATTTATTCTGGAATAGGAGTCTAGATTCATTCGAGTGCCTTGAGACTTATAGTCATCAGTGTTAGGTTCTCTCACCATCAACAGTTTTGCGAATACATCAATGTCCCCTAAACGGTGTATCCTTTCAAGTGTTCCACCTCAACACATCTATTCACATTTGTCATATTGCACTCTGTACCTTGATTTCCATTTTCATTATCGGTGGGTTATCTTGAGTCTGCTAATGGTATACATCAATGACTGGTAATCAGACGATGGAATACTATGTTCAACCTTGACACATCTATTCATATAGTAGGACATGTACTCATAGTTGTTTGCGTAGAATACCTTCCAGCTTGGTGGCATTCCATATATGCTACCTCGTTGATCGTGCCAGTATTCATGAGATTTCATCTCTCGTGATCATGATTCCAGTATTTCCAATGTATATCAGATATCTTCACCCATTATGGAGATCTTGATCCATTGTATATTGTACGTGGCGATGACCACACATGACACTTTGTATATCATGCATATTCATGGCCATTGTACTCTTATGTATCCGAGACTGCTACATGTATTTACAGTCACATGCAGAGATTTCTCATTGTATCATACTGATGGGTGGCTAGTTCTTCCACCTGGGTCTTCATTACTCCACTTCTGGTATGGATTTTATAATGTATTTCGGCCACCAAGTTACCCCTTTGACCTCACACATTAGGGAGCATCTGTTATAGCTGATTTTACAACATCAGGTAGATCACACATTTATGGCCTTCCTTGTCCCTCTATAGACTCCTTAGACCCCATGGAATTATATTATGCTTTGATGTTCCAAGATCATCCCTAAAAAACACATGTTTATTCATGTACGCGACTTTTAAATCTATACTCACGTTTACATGTGACTTTTGACCTCAAACCCGCGTACATCGGGATGTGTGCATAAATCCAAATACTTTTGGAGTTTTCCTCATATGAGTCCGAATAACTTGAATCTTGGCCTTCCATACGCCTTGAGAACGCTCGAATTCTTACCTCTTTGGAGTGCTATATAAGGAACCCCTTGGATACATTGAAGGAGGAGGAATTGAAGAGCAAGAAAACTATAGTCCATTGTTGCCTCAACTTTTCTTATACTTGAGTTTACGTCCCTTTGTCCCTTGGAGCACATAGTGTTCTTCCCAAGCTTTCCTTTGCTTTATGACCTTGCTATCGAGAGATGGAGGATTGAAGTGGTGGAGGACTCGGTTTCTCTGGTTCGCAAAAGTGCCGACAGAGTTTGTCACTATTGTATCTCTGATTGATTAATAGAAATATATTTTCCTATACAATTCATGTGCATTTTAAATATGAATATTGAATCCATGGATGTATTTAATTGATTCTACATGGTTGATTATATATGCTAGAATAGCTCTAACACATTTATATATATCATGCTTTCTTTGTTCGTTGTTGTTGAGAGAAAATTGTAATTGTAATTGCATTGGAAAATCTCAACGGGGGTCTACTTCAACCATTCAAAATAAGGTACGATTCGATATCCCTTAGTGTTATATTTGCTTATTGTTCTTGCATACTGGGAAAGATTGATTTTTGTTGTCATACTGTCTGTTGTGGTACCCCCAAGCCATATGAAGTTTCTCTCCGTAACAGAAATATTGGTTTATGTTGGTTAACTAGAATTTTTAATCAATCATAGATAATATATATTGAATTTTACGGTTTATAGTCGAAACATGTAAAGGACTTTGAGGAACTTGATAAGTTTCTTTGAGCTCATGATGGCAATGATTTGTGAAAAAATATTAATAATAGATTTATTATGTGATGCAGATCGTCCTAAACAAATGTTTGTGAAATCTCATCCTATCCACAGATAGACACCCAACCTGAGGTTAGACTTACTTCAATAGGTAGAAAAAGGTGCAATTGTTTGTGACAATGAGTATTAGCTCACTTAGTAATGATGAACATGAAATACAAGGGAAAATGAAATAAGTTAGAAACATGTTATTGTTATGGATAGTTGTTTTGTTGCTACATTTTGATTAAATATTTTGAGATGAGGATCGACATGATTATCTCCTTGTATATGTTTAAAAGGGAGGCCATGGCAACTATAAAGAAGGTATGCATTGAAGCATGCTTAATTCCATTACTCTATAGAAATTATGTAGATATGCATGAAGGTATCGTAAAACTTAAAGTATTAAGAAAATATATGAAAATGAAAATGAATGCATTACAAAATTAGTATGATGTAGCTGTAATGCACATTGACTTTCTTAGGAAACTAGATGCTTAAAAAAATTGAATGCATAATGCTAAAAGTACAATGTAAGTTTAATATCAATGAATGTGTTTGTCTTCATGTGGTGCTGTAAAGGAAAACATGAACAACCGACCTTACTCCCACCATTCGAAGAAGAATAATGTATATGCATAGAAATTCTAGTCCTAAATTTGAAATAGATAAAATTAAAATGGATAGCTGGAATTTTTTATTCCTTATGTGTTCTTGAAGAAGAGATGTCAACCACAATATTACATGTATGAGTTTAGGTATAATTCGTTCAAAATTATGCTGGAACGTTAGGTACACAATGAGTTTACCAATGATATTTGGTTATTGAATACATTGGGTTAAAATTGTCTGATGAGAGGACATGATGTAGTAAATCTAGTGATAGCTCTAACAACCTTTTATGTGTTCAATTTGATAATAAAACATGGTATGATTTGTGCATGAAAGTAAAAATAAATGAATTATGTTTGAATTGAAAAAATATATGTGAGCATAGGAAACTAATACATGTCTTTAGTTATGAAAAAATAAAGCTTATTGATATATTTAGATTGTAGAAAGATTAAGTGTGTTGAAATAACTAATGCATAGGGATTATGCATTGCAACACATTTTGTGCATTGAGAATGTGTATTGTGTACAACATTGGTGTTTAAGTGCACCAATGTAAATACTTGATGTTATATATTACTTATTGCTTTAAATTATTTTGATAAAGAGATTAAGATGTCACTAAACCCTTGGAAGAAGTTGGGAGTGAAGCATGCATGTACCCTTGGATGCAAGAAATTTCCCCAAACTGAAGTGAAGGTAATGGGAAGCAATACATGATGTAACTTCCACTATGATTTATAATTCAATAGTAGGATGTTATTAAAAGTTGCTCAAATGAAAATCAATTGCATGGATTTATTTACTTATGCCACGTATTTATTTCAGAATAAACACAATAGAAAACAAGCCGTATATTTGAATTACTATTCAAACACTTGAAAAAGTAAACGTAACATTTTATAGAATGTTAAGTTTGAGCAGATGAAATGCCTACAATAAATAAATTAATTTAGAAATGATAGTAGGTGAAAATCCACCAAATTGATGTTTCTTTGAAATGGTTTACTACAATATCACCAAAAATGCACACATAAAAAAGATTGTGTCGTTAAACAAAATTATTTAGCTTGTTTACCATTGTCATCGTTTGTATTCCTTTTCTTACTTTCATAGTTATAACTTCATCATTTATCTATGATTAATTTAGGAGAGAGTTATTATTTGAATACCCTTTTTGGTCTTTATACCTTAACTCCCTTGGGATAACATAGGCTATTAGTTTGATTCAATTATATGTATGAACTCATATTACCCAAAACAAATAGTAGCTTCTTGTATTAACAAAACTTTGAACAATATGTTAAAAAAATTAATGTTGGTCTCAATAATAAAATCACATTAGATTTCAAATCCCAATGTATTCCTCCCTTACAAACATAGACTATGTTTTCTTTCTAATTCTCACTACGAGGTGTCTATGGAGTTAGAACTTTGAAACTTGGGTGTTTGTTTCTACATCTTTGGTTTATAATTTATTATAATGATTTTATATATAAGTAGTATTGATCCCAAGATGCATGTGTTGGATTAACTTATGCAATTACTTATAATACGTTGACCTTTACCATAGGAGTTTGTCCCATCCATGGCCAAGTGATTTCTTAGCCAATATAACATTCAATTGTTCAAATGTATATGCAGGTCGAATTAACCTCATAATCAACATAAATGTGGTGGTCAAGGTCATTCCTAGCACCACAACTTGTGATTTCCTTGAGAAATGGTCTCCAAATTATTAAGCAATGCTTAAAATGACTCAAACTGAGTGTGAATGCAAGGTATGTTCATCATTATTGTGGGAAAGTTAGCATTAGCGTGCCTAGACCTCCTTCTTGTCCTATGGTTGATGTGTAATTTATAATTTAATTAGTTGTATTTAGTTGGTGAGTTCACCAAGAAATTTGTCTCAATCCTTCTGAATTATTTTCATTCGAATGCCGAGGGATTGGGCTTGCTAGCCTTTCCTATATGTATACTTTTCCTTACCCTACACAATTAGTATGCATGTGCTAAATGGGTTGTTTCTTCCAAGTTCATGTCATCTAGGGTTACCCAATGTGTTAATTTTGATGTTGTTAATTCACATCCATGGCATCTTAGCTCCCTAATAGGTAAGATAGACCCTTTGTTTGGTTTCTTCATAGTATTATTAGCTTAGATTATTATTTTTCTATACTTCTATATGAACAATAATTTTGTAATATATTGTTTATGCCAGAATTTGTTCCCATACTACAAGAGAACAAGCCAACATAATCTCAAATATCCCAATAAAACAAAACAGGGTTTTTTAGCGTTTTTAAGGTTTTCTGGTTGTGAAGTTTGATGACAAGAGGGAATGCATTCATAACCCAAATAAAAACTAAATCACAAGCATAGAAAAACTGAGATGCATAACATAATAACCATGTATCCAATAGAAAATAACACTGAGGTTCATCCACAAATGGCAAGCACTACAAGTATAAAAACTTTAAACCGGCAATGAAATTACCAATTGAGTAGCTAAAACAAGCTATAAATGAAGCCAGAGAACAAACTGAAGGGTAAATAGAGCATATATTTCATAATCAGTCTTTCAAATACACATAAGATTCATTTACTTAGCTTATGGACAAGTCTAAAGACCTCCTCTTTCCATCCAAAAAATGAAACCCTTAGTCCTCTTTGTGACATACATTAATACTATCTTTCAAAATTGGTTAAAGACTAAACCCTAACTGCTTTTCAACCTACTCATCGAAATAATTTTATCTAAAGAATAATTACAAAAATAAAATATCCTTCAAAACATAACTAATAACTGATTGTGTAATCAAGCTTTACAAATCTTTAGTTGCTTCAGCTAACAGGGCTATCCCTTCAAGGGCTTGGGCCTCTCTTCTAGCCTTCAGTTGATCTACTTCCATCTCTGCCATGTTTCTAGTGAGTTCTTCATTTTGTTGCTATAGATATTTGATGGTTTGTTTCAACATTGTAAATTGAGACTCTGTATTCCTCTTCCTTTTTAATGCCTCTTTTGAGACTACAATCAGCTCTTTATAGTGGCTATTCACCTCATCCAGATCCTCTCTGAGTCTTCTATTTTCCATGACCAAGCCATGATTTGTCTCCTGCATATATTCCACCTGATATTTATACTATTTTACAGTTCTCTGTAAATTTTGTTTTTCTGAATCAAATTCTTTATTTCCTACTGTGGTTTGCATCTCATTTGGAAGCCATGGAATGTTTAGTCTCTTATAGATTTTTTCATCTTCTGGCAACAATTCTGTAGGAGTTTCAGGAAAACTTAGGTTTTCTTCAGTCTCAGCTTCACAGGGAACATTTTCCTCAACCATCACCTTCTTTTCTGAGTGAGAAGCCTTTATCTTACCTTCTTGTTGTTCCTGCAACATTTGACTTCATATCTCTAGAAAAATATCAGACAATTTAGTCTTAGTAAGGGCAGACTCTCTTTCTGATTCCATTGGCCTTTTTCCTTTACTATCACCAACATCAACATCCAATTTTTCATCATATTAGGAGTCATCTATCACTGTTACTTCTTCTTTATTCAATTTCGGGTTCAACAATTTCTTCATATTCATCCTGAGCTTGTTTCTAGGTCTAGTCTTTGGTCTCCACATAGGAGCAAGTTCCCCTAACATTTTGAAAGTTTTACCTTGATGGGTGACTGAGGAAAATTAAATAACTTTTAGTTTCTTTCTCTTTGGTACGGCTACCTCATCCTCCTGGCTGCTGTGAAATTCCTTTTTAGTACAAACCCTAGTTTCATCAATAACAGGGAGTTTATCCTCCTCAAACAAGAATTTCTCATCCTCTGATAGGACTGTGATTGGACTCTATTTTTGAACTTCAGTATCCTCTTCATCACCTGAAATTTTACCTTCAGTTACAATCTTTTCAGCAACAAATGTCTCTGCTGGTGCATCATCCTGAACAGGCTCGGTCTCCTTATTATCGGACTGCAAATATTTGCTCTTAATGTCATTAAGATGTTGTTTTAGACTCAAAATCTTCCTTTGTAGGATATGAAACTTCCTCCAATTTACTCATGTCTTCATCTTTAACCTTTATCTTCTGTCTGAGCTTTCTAATCAAGGTCTATCCTTTATCAACTTGTTTTCTGTGAGACTATCCTTCTTGACCATTTTGAAACCCTTACTAGAAAAGGAAATATTCCCAAGTTTTCCCCTTACTCTGCAAAACGGTGTTTATAATGAGTTTGATAAGTCCATGGTGGAAAATGGACTGTCTAGTATGATTCTGGTGCTCCTTAATTATGCAATACATCTTTTGCAAGCTCTTTAGAAAGAAGAAGGGCAGGTTCATCTTTTACTCATTACTAAGGTGTTGAAGAAATCTGAAGTGGTATTTAAAAACGAAGGCATATCTTCCTTCACATGTAATATAACTCTGTAAAACCTTAATAGGTTCTATCCATTTAGGCCTAAAGTTATGAATGGGTACACCCTTGCCCCAATCTGCAATTATACTAGGCAGTAGGTAATTTTGTGCATTAAAGGTGAATGGCATCTTCTTAAACCATAATTCTCACCCATTCTTAATTCCTGTTGCCTCAGCTACCAACTCCTTGGTCAATTTGAATTGAAAAGTATCAAAAGATACAGTGTCTTTGTCATAGCACTGAGCAAACTTATGGGAGACCTCTGCATGGTATCCATCAATATTCTTGAAAAATATCAACCATCCTGCATTTGCAAATAGCTCAGCACATTCTGGAAATTTATCTATCCAACTGAGATCAGTGGGCTCAGCTCTATTAGTTTTTCCACTTTTCTTCATTTTCACTATGGTTTACAGCACCTGCCAATAATCTCATAGTCTATTTATCTTCAAATTCTCATGGTCTGCCCTATCACATAGTTGAGGAACTCTTCTGTACCAAATTTTGCAACAATTTGACCTAATCACAAAATTTAGGGACCTCCAATAGTTTTGCTCTGAAGTTTAATATTTCAAATGATGAATACTTGGATATATTGATTAATATTTTATCATTCATAATCTATTGAGTGAGCAAATTCATATCCTTCCTTAGAATTTTGACATTATGAACTTTATCAGAAAACCCCTAGTTAAACAAACCCTATCAAATGCCACGCTGGGTGCCTGCTCAAAAGCTTAATACAAGTGCTAGAAGTCGATCTCTTCAAAGGTTAGGTGTCGAATTTCACGTTCCAGCTATCTTCGACTGTCCAGATCACTTCAAACTGTCACTATTGGAAAGCCCTAATTCTTCATTCAACTATAAAAACTACGATTTCTCAGCAATATGTTCCCACCATGAATTTCAATACCTTCGTATTCTTCAGCTTAAGAACATATTCCCGAAAATTCTGCCTCGTTACACTCACGGTCATCATTCGCCATGAACTGCATGCAATTACCACGATCTCCCTCATACGATGACCATACACTTGTTTCAATGATAAACTTGGTAAGACACGTATCAAATGTGATAATTGATGTGGTTACCACCTCAAGGACAAAACCCCCGAAAAAATTGGACTGAAAAATAACGATTTTGGCACTCGCGGCTTTCTTGTAGCGCTCTAGTGTATTAATTTTGCTCTTGCGCTACAAGAAAGTCCAAACACATAATTTCATCTCATTAAATCACTAATCAGGTTTAAGACTTGGTTTATATGATTAATCACAACCTTAGTGTCATTTATGAAACTATTCAATCAATATATACCTTGTAGAACCGTTCAAGAATGAACTCTAAGCAAATTTATAAAAGCAAGCTTAAAAATAGGAAAAATAAAAATGATGAAAACTAAAAGGCTTAAACTCAAAATTAACCATTGTAAACCAAAATTTCCTAGAAGCAAAAATATTAGCAAGTTTCAAAAACATAAACAAAAGCATAAAACTAAGGAAGAAAAAATCATGACCTAACATATACCAAATGAAAACCACTTGTATTATTGTTATTTTTGAATTTTGTGTTGAGCTCGTAGGATGTGGAGCACCTACACTGTTTAGACTCATTATGTTTGAGTTTGGTGTTGACCGGTAGGCTCTAAAGCACCTAGACTATTTAGAATTATTATGTGTAATTGATGTTGAGTTGGTAGGATCTGGAGCATTAAATGAAATAAAAGGATGTTATCATCATATTACTTATATCTCTTAAATTTCTAACAAATGGGGGATGAGCCACTTACAGAGAGATCAATCATTCTAAACATAGGATGAATTTAAGTAGTTTCTAAATAAAAGGCAATATAAAGATAGGAAAAATGTGAGGATAAATCTCTATTAATTAATTAAAAATAAATAAAATAGATAAAGAGAGGTAAATAAAATCTAACTACTTTATGAAATTAGGGTAAAAATGAAAGAAAACAAACAAAGGTGTGTTTTTCTAAGTTAAGAGAAAAGTAGCTTGAATGAAAAAGAATAGGATCCTTTTACTCAAGAAAAAGAATAAATAGAAGAGATTGGACATTACATGGGGTAATGGTCCCTAGTGGGATAGAGGGTTCAGTTCTAAGTCCTTGAGCACTCAGTTTCGCCATGATAAGGTATATGGCTAGTCCAGGAAGGACTGTGGAATAAGGGGCATTTTATTACAGGATTCTACACAAAGCTAGTAAAAATATTTTATGGCTACTATGCTGATAGTGATCAAGATATATAACAGTGCTTAAGTCTATCCACTCTAGTATGTGTGATCTACCTCGAGGGTGACCCGTGGAATGAAAAAGGAATTGTTTAAGGTCCATTTTTTTGTGAAGCAGAGGATCCTCAGGCCTAAATGAATTTAATGGAGAATGAAGGTTGCAGAAGAGAGAGACTATTTAGTATAAACTAATCAACAGATTCATGGAAAAAATTATACACCATGAGACAAAAAAATGTCAGCATAACATTACATGAATAATGATTTATCTCTCTTTAATACAATAGTGTTACAATAAGTAGAATTTGAATGCCTTAGGGAGGATTGGAATTCACCAACTCAAACTGACTCGGGTGCTAACTCAGTGTGGGAAAATCACAAGTAGAGCTCACTAATGCAACTTCGGATCACTGAATCAGTTCACAATCAGTTAATCGATGTAGGTGGGTGAGGAAATACACCCTACCTCCCTTAAATCATGAAAACTATGCTAGGATGACTGAGAGTGACCTAATTGACAAGGATCGGAGCATAATTAAACATAATTAAACATTTACTAGGGTCAACTGCTGGAGACTGTTGGTGGCACTCAGAGTGGGTTCCTAAATTATAGGGATTGGTCCTTAGAGCTCTTAAACTCATGCACATAGGCACATTTAGTGTTATGTATCCATTAGGTGTGTCCCCCATGTACTAATGAATTGGTAATGGCCTCCTAAGCTAGGAAAAGAAAATTAGACTATGTGGTCAAGGGAGGATTAATTAATAATCCTAACACCCCCCCTTAATCCTAAATTGGAAAACATAGGCCCTAAAAACCAATACCAAATTTCACCCATACAATCTAAATTAAAAAATGTGGTTGCTTAACAAAACAATGAAATGGGGAAAACCTCATGGGAAATCCCCCCCACTCAAAATAAGTAGGAAAATCAAGAAAAATAACTGAATCAAGCCTTTACACCACGAAGATATATGATATAGAAAATATCTTTTCAATGAAGGACTTGGTCAATATGTCTACAATTTGCTCCTCTAGAGGGAATTAATGTAGAGTGACAGCCTTCCTATGAACCAACTCCCAAATGTAGTGCACGTGGAATTAAATGTGCTTGGTTCATTTCTTTTGAATTGGATCAATGGATATATTGATTTTACTTTGATTATCACAATAGAGTCCTACTGAAGGATAAGTGTGAATGCCAAACTTTGTCACAATCCCATGCAACCAAACTGCTTGAATAATTGTATTCACAACCCCCCTATACTCTGCTTTAGCTGAAGAGAAAACACGAGCTGCTTGCTTCTTTCTTGGCCAACAGATTGGTCTAGATCCCAACATGAACACAAATCCCGATGTAGATTTATTTTTGATACTATCACTAGCCCAATCTGAATCAGTAAAACCAATCATATCTAGTTATGCACCAACAAAATAGTGGATCCCGAAATCCTTCGTACCTTGTGTTAGCACATAACATTCTACCTTCTTCTATAATGTATCCTAAATAAGAAAAAGGTAGAGAGAGATAGGAAAAAATGAGAGAGAAAAGAAAAGAATATTATGGTATTTTTGCAATAATGTTTGATCTCAAAGTTAGATTGGGGCTATCTTGGTAACTTTGGAAATTTATCGCCGAGTGCTACAACTTTCATGTTTTGAGCTTTGCAAGATTCCTCACGGGTTGGATAGGGTGTGCATTTTTGTAAATATGGGCATGAGGAATCTCGAAAAATATCTTTTCAAAGATGCTTTATGAAAAGAATATTTTAAAGAATCTTCTCAAAGATCCTTTAAAATATGATTTTCATAAAGCATCTTTGAAAATATACTTTTCCAGATTCCTCATGCCAAGATTTACAAAAATGCACGCCTTGTCCAACCCGTGAGGAATCTCGTGAAGCTCAAAACGCAAACGTTGTATCCCTCAACATGAGTTCCAATGGTAGCAAGAGTGCCCCAATCCAACTTTGGGATCACAAGTTATTGCAAAAATACCATAATATTATTTTTTTCTCTCTCATTTTGGCCTATCTCTCTCTCTATATTTTTCTTATTTAGCATACATTTTGGGCTTGGTAATTCCGTATGCACGTGTGCTAAAATTTGAACATTTTTTCAACTACATCCACGCTAATTCCCCTACAAAAGGATAAGCCAGTAAAAAATTATTGAAAATATCAAGTTTTATCCTTATAAATATGCCTAAATATGAAAAATCTAATCAAGGTTAAAAGCTGACTGGAATGGATGGCCTAGATGCATAGCAGAGAAGATCAAAGGATGAAAATCATTTCCGCTAAAGAAAAATCAAGAGTGGAAGAGGAAAAAATTTGGTTATAAAAAGAGGTAAACCCAATTTCCACTTTTTGCAGTTAGAGATCCGAAAGTCAAGAGTGACTCTAGGATAAATCAATGGTCCAGGAAAAAGCAGGAAGTAAAAAGGCGAAATCCAAAAAGGATAAA
The DNA here is from genome assembly GCA_001517045.1 of Pseudotsuga menziesii. Taxonomy (NCBI): domain Eukaryota; kingdom Viridiplantae; phylum Streptophyta; class Pinopsida; order Pinales; family Pinaceae; genus Pseudotsuga; species Pseudotsuga menziesii. The sequence goes on from LPNX010868599.1 coordinate 789,830, forward strand.
TTTTGGTCGTAAGTTGGTGAACCTACTTTCTGTGATCTGCATTCCGTGAACTGCATTCCGTGATCCACATGATTGATGGTCTAGAAATATTCTGTCGGAGATTAACGACTCGAAAAGGAGCAGAAAGGAGAAAGGTGGAAAGAGGAAATACAGAATTTTGGTTGCAAAAAAGTTGAATTTTCGCATTCTGCAATCTGCAATATCAACGATTCGGAAATCTTCTACCAAAGATCAACGGCTTGGAAAGGAGAAAAAGGGTGGAAAGCGGAAAGGGAGAAAATTCAATTATAAAAAGTTGAAATCTTGCTTTCCGCTTTCCACAGCCCATAGCTTGACCTCATATCAACGACTCAGAGAGTCTTTTCCTAATATCGATGCTGCAGAAAATGGAAACATACGCATGAGATAAGTAGATCTCCTAATATGTGAAGCTTGGTATAACCCGCAACATTCAATCACCTAGATCAATGACTGATAAAGATCCATGGAGGAGGCGGATTCCGTTGGTTCAACTTGAATGAACCAAATAACTTTATGTAACGTCCCCTACCTTCCGACCGGTGAAAAGGATGCTATGGTGTCATTAAACATCCGGGCAACTAGCCCCATGAACATGAAGATACATAAAACCAAAATGCTTGAACATAAAACGTGCTAATATGCATAATCATTTACATACACAGTGGAAGAAAATATACATTCATTCAAGAATTCAACATATTCATCGTCATTCATTAAACAATAAATATAGATTTAGAGACGAAATGGTCAAGAATACTTATCTTATAAAGGATTCGTCCTGCAACCGGCTACATCACTGCAACGTTCCACCCAACCATAGGCCCACGTGCTCCTTAATCTCTCAGTAACGTTGCCACCCCTGAGCTGGGCATGATTCCCCAAGGAATAAGGAACAAGCAGGCTTACACATAGCCAAGGATACATAAAATAGCCAAGCCAACACAGTTGGGTTTATCAGGCCAACAGCAGATCAGCCAAGCCAACACGGTCGAGTTTATCAAGCCATCAAGGAGCTGGGAAAGGTTGAATGCTAAGATGGTGAGCTCATTGAAGAGCTAAGGACATCTACACTAGAACTATCCTAGCTTCTAGAACACCTACACACACCCAACACAAGGAAATCAATCCCTTCTCTACTACACAGTCCCTCAGGCCCTAACCTCCCTTCTAGTGCTATTCAAGGGTTGTGGAGAAGAAAGCCAGCCCTCTAGCTCTACTATCTATGTGGCTCCCAAACACACCAGGTTTATCAAGAAAACCATGCCCTCATCCCCACTCCAACACAGTCCGAAGACCAACCACTACATACACGTAGCCAAACAAGCTATTCATAGCTTGGACAAGGGAAAGTAACTCCTGAGTCGTTCTTGGCCCTATCGTGGCCAAAACGACTCCATAACAACCTACAGCATCCCAAAACTTAACAACAAACACAACCAGCAAAACGTGGGGGAAACAACAATCCATTCTCAACAATGAAGCCACAAGAAACTTACACAGTCCGAGAATGGGAAAGTAAACAAAATCTCAGCCCATGCCTGAGAAAGAACATATACACAAGCCACAATCGGTAGGGAAATTACACACCCCTATCCCAGAACGTCAATGGCCAAATCAACACCCCCATCTCTCTGCGTGAGGAACAATCGATGGAGAATCCCCCCCCAAATTATGCATGAGGAAGTAGAAAATTTATATCTAAGGAGAATGATTCCCCCCCCTACATGAGGATGAGCGAGGAACAATCGCGAGTGGGAGAGTGCCCCTGTAGTCGTGGGGAGAATGGAATAATGGGCATCATGGTTTTTCCTACTGGCATGAGGGTCAACCTGCTGGTGGAGTGTGCATGTGGGAAAGGACTGACAGTCCTGCCATACTCCACTCCCCAACAATAACTCCCCCAACTAACAACATAACTTTTAATGAGGTATTTGGATGAGACAAGGGAAGGTGAGTGAATCAAAAGGGTGGTGACACATGGATTTTCCCTGAAGGGCTCAAGGTTTAACAATTCCTCCTCCTTATCCTTAGGAATATCATGCCCTTTTCAATATGGTTGCAGTGACATAGCTGGTTGGGGTTTATTTAATTAAAAATCATATTTACATGATGCCAACTAATATGTGCCATATACCACAATATACCATCGGCAACGATTCCGTTCGCCGAAACATAACACAACCAAATCGATGGTGGGGATTTTTCCTTTAGCTCCACACCATGATTCATTACAATATATGCATCATGTACAATTAATGCAACGGGGTCAAAACTGGGGTGTTACATTCCCCTCCCCCTTCAATAGCACTATCCTCAGTGCTTTACAAAATTGAACAAAATGCTACACTGGTATCGCCTCAGTGTTTCGCAGAATTGAACAAAAATGGATTTGCCAATCGCATGGCATCCTCCAGCTCCCACGTAGCCTCTTCAGGTCCGTAGTGCTCCCATTGCACCTTTACCTGAACTATGGCCCAGTTCTGGAGCATTGTGACCTTTCGGTCAAGGATGCGCATTGGCTCGGTTTGGAACTCTCCCTCGGGTTCCACCTGAATCACATCCCAATTTACTACATGGTTAGGATCATGTACATATCTCTTAAGCAAAGAAACATGAAAAACATTATGAGCTCTAGAGCTAGCAGGAAATGCAAGTCTATATGCAAATGGCCCTATTCTTTCAAGCACTTCAAACATCCCACAATATCTTGGTGACAACTTGGCACAACTCCCAAGCTTCAAGGAACTCTTCCTTGCCCTCACTCTGAGGCAAACATGATCCCCAACACTGAAATCCATGTTCACCCTATGCTTATCTGCATAGCTTTTCTGTCTGTCCTGTGCTGCTTTCAGATTCTGCTTGATCTTCACAACCTCTTGCTCCATTTCCTTGAGAAATTCTGGACCAATCACAACCCGATTCACTGGATTATCCCAGGTCACTGGTGTCCTACACCTTCTTCCATACAAAGCTTCATACGGACTCATCCCCAAGGATGCCTGTTGTCCATTGTTATAAGCAAACTCTACCAAGTGTAAGTAATCTTCCCACTTGGTTGGTTTGTCCATCACGTACATGCGAAGCATATCTTCAAGCACCTGATTAACTCTCTATGTCTGCCCATCTGTATGAGGATGGTAAGCAGTGCTGAAGTTTAGCTTTGTACCCAAATCTGTAAACAACCCCTTCCAAAAATTGAAAGTGAACTTGACATCTCTGTCAGAGACTATTGCCTTAGAAAATCCATGCAATTTGAAAATCTCCTTAATGAATATATTTGCAATGTTATCAGTCTTATGTGTAGACTTAACCGGTATAAAATGCACTGCCTTTGTTAACTTGTCCACCACAACCATGATGGAATCATGTTGTCTCCAAGTCATCAGCAATCCCGTAATAAAATCCATAGAAATAACTTCCCATTTCCATTCTGGAACTAGAAAAGGTTGCAACAAACCTATAGGGTGTTGATGCTCAACCTTTACCTGCTGACATTTCATGCACCTCGAAATGTATTTAGCCATGTCCTTTTTCATTCCTGGCCAAAAGTACTATTTTTTGGCGGTAGCAATTGTCTTCTAGTATCCTGGGTGACCAGAATACAGAGTTTGATGGATCTCATCCATAACAACTCTCCTCAAATCTACTACATTTGGAATATAAATTATGCCTTTATAAGTAAGAAGTCCATCTTCTTCCAACTTATATTCCTCATACCTCTTCTCAAGAATTTGCTACTGCAATTTGTCTTTTACTAGCTTATACAATTCGTCTCCAGCAACATGATTAACAATCTACTGCCTCAAATCTGATTGGAAAATACTAAGAGATGCCACATGCATTTCCTGCACCTTCCTGCTGAGTGCATCGGCTACCTTATTCTATTTTCCCTTTATGTGCTTGATTTCAAAATTGAACTCACATAAAAACTCCAGCCATCTTGCTTTCCTAGCATTCAGAGTAGGCTGATCAAATAGATACTCCAGACCACAATGGTCCATCTTCAGTTCAACTCTTCTACCCATCAAGTAATGCCTCCACATCCTGAGGGCATGTACTATTGTTGCAAGCTCTATATCATGAGTGGCAAATTTATTCTCATGCTCCTTCAGCTTTCTCGACTCATAACATATCACGTGATTGTCCTTCATAAGGACTCCTCCAAGCCCTTATCTGCATGCATCGGTACACACCAAAAAATATTTCTCTGGATCTGCAACTTTCAATACAGGTGCACTAGTGAGAAGATTCTTCAACTGCTGGAAGATTTCTTCACACCTCGTTGTCCATTCAAAATTTATCCCCTTATTTTGCAAAGAAGTGATGGCATGTGCAACTTTGGAGAATCCCCCAATGAATCTCCTGTAGTATCCTGCAAGTCCCATAAAGGATCTTACATCTATCACATTTCTTGGAGTAGGCAAATTCATAATCACCTCAATCCTTTCAGGGTCCACAGATATACCCTCCTTTGAGATAATATGACCCAAATACTGAATTCTATCTCTATAGAAGTCACACTTTCTCAGCTTTGCAAACAGCTGATGCTCCCTGAGCAATCGCAATGTCAATCTCAAATGCTCTTCATGTTCTTCCTCATTCTTAGAATAAACAAGAATGTCAACAAGGAAAACAAGAACAAACTTGTCTAAATACCCGTTGAAGACACTGTTCATAAGGCACATGAACGTAGCTGGTGCATTTGTGAGACCAAATGGTACCACTACAAACTCATAATGTCCATACCTTGTTATGAAGGATGTCTTATGAATGTCTTCATCCTTGATTCTCATCTGATGGTAGCCAAACCTCAAGTCAATCTTGGAAAATACCTTTGCTCCTCTCATTTGATCAAAGAGGTCATCAATCCTAGGAAAAGGATATTTGTTCTTCATAGTAACCTTTTTCAACTGTCTGTAATCAATACATAACTTGAGTGTACCATCTTTCTTCTTTACAAACAGAACTGGTGCTCCCCAAGGAGACACACTCTACTGGATATACTTCTTTTCCAACAACTCTTGCAGCTGCATCTTCAACTCTAGCATCTATGGTGTACTCATCTTGTAGGGTGCCTTGGACATTGGTGCTGCTCCTGGCACAATTTCAATTGTGAAATCAATGTCCCTCTTTGGAGGAAGCCCTGGAATCTCATCAAGAAACACATCCTTGAATTCCTGTAACACATGATAGTCCTCCAACCTAGGATTTTCATCTCCTGTTGGCTCCAAAATATGAGCTGCATACAACTAGCAACCTTTCCTATAGAACTTCTTCAACTGCATTGTTGAAACCTGCCTTACCGAAATCACCTTTGGAATACCCTTCACAACTACTGGGTTTCCTTTTTCATACATGCATTCGAAAATCTTGTTATAACAGTCAAGATTTACCCTGTGAGCTTCTAACCAATCCATTCCAATGAGAACATCATAGGAACCAAGTGGTAGAACATTTAGATCTACACAAGTGATCAATCCATTCATAACCAATGGACATTTCGCTACCACTTCACTAACTTTTCTCTTAGTTCCAATGGCTAGCTGAACTAACCAAGATTTTCTATGCTTTACTTTCTTAAAAGCACAAATCTCCACTACTCTAGGAGTAATGTAACTGTGAGTATAACTAGGGTCAATCAAAATAGAAATAGATTATTGAATAATCTTACCTGCAAATTCAACCACAGTTGACTGGTGATATGTCACGTCCCCATGCCTCCGACCGGCGAAGAGGACGTGACTACGAGCTTCAAATACACAGGCTAAGAGCCCCATGAACATGTGCATTCATAAAATTGCTAAAACAGAATGCTTAAACATACACACATGAGCATTTATCATGCACAGATGCAAACATCTATCAGGCACAGCGGAAACATCATACATTTAAGCAAGCATTCATTTAACATGTTCATCATTTTCATTAACAGAATTTACAGTTGCAGAAGTAAAATGGATAAAATCACTTATATTATGATGAACTCGATCCATAACCAGCTACGTTGCTGCAACGTTCCACCCAACCATAGGCCAGCGTGCTCCTTAATCTCTCAGCAGCGCTGCCACCCCCGAGTTGGGCATGATTCTCCAAGGAATA